>CM021109.1:552985787-553356064 GCA_007115665.2 Sequoiadendron giganteum
AGAGATAAGGAGGAAGGTGGAGAGATTGAGATGGAAGGAGGTGGGAGAGAGAGAGATGTATAGAGGGATAGGTTAGATAGAGAGAAGTAGAGAGCAAAGGTGGGAGAAAGGAAGAGAGAGGGAGAGAGAGAGGGGGAGAAAGAGAGGTGAGATAAAGAGAAGTAGAAAGGGAAGGAGAGAGATAGGGAGATAGAGAAAATTAGAGAGGGAGGTAGGGAAGGAGAGAGAAGTGAGATAGAGAGAACTAGAGAGGGAAGGGGAGAGAGAATGACAAGATAGAGAGTAGAGAGCGAGGGAAGCAAAGAGAGAGAGAAAGAGAGGAGGGGGAGGGAGGGAAGGAGGGAGGTATAGGTAGGTATAGAGAGTAGAGAGAGATATATAGAGATAAAAGGAGAGGGATGAGAGATAGAAAAATGTAGAGAGGGAAGGAGGGAGGGAGATAGATATTGGAGAGGGAAGGAGAAAGAGATGGACATGTAGAGACATAGTTCTTGAGCTCAAGGAAGATATTGTTAGATAAAGGGATGGAGATAGTGAGAGAGAGAGAGGTCTAGAGAATAAGAGATGAAAATGAGTGAGATAGAGAGAGAAAGATGAAATTTTACCTCCTGAGTACTAAAATTTGACCTCTTGATTACTAAAATTTGACATGCTAATTACTGAAATTTGACTAAGTTTGAAATTTTTAAGATCTTCCAAAAACTAGAATTTGCATTATAACTCTTAGAGATCTGAAACCACTCTCAAACATCCTGCCTATATATACATGAAATATAACTTAAAGTATAAGAAAGTAAATGTCCATTTGTAAATGTCAACTTATACTTAAATGTTTATTTCATGTATATAGTTTCCCTGACAAAGAAAGCAAAAATCTAGTTTTGTACAAAGCAGGCCATTTGGCGCTCACCAAATGACTCATCACATTTGGTGCACGCCAAATGACTCATCACATTTGGTGCATGCCAAATGACTCATCACATTTGGCAGTCACCAAAAGGCCTGCTTTAGACATGTTAATTAACAAGATTTGCTAAATTTTCTCATATTTTCGTCCGTGCTCCCCGTCTCATTTGCATGTATTTCAATGCAAGTTTATAAAAAAAATCGTGATAGCGGTAACCTCTATCTTAGCTATCTAAATATATAATTATTTTTTCATTTTGATTTAGTTAAGGTTTTGATCCATGGCTTCTATTGTATATACTTTCGATTTTGGTCAAAAACCAACATGTGCTAGGTTTAGGATAGATTTTTACACGTTCATCAGAACATGAAACAAATTATGTTTTTTAAAACAAGACTCCATTCTACACATGATGAAAAAAATCTGGGGGGGAGCACACTCAAATTTCAGCTTTTTAGAATGTGTCCACTTTGAAAATTCATAAAATATTATATATTCATTAAAAAAATTATCTGAAAGAAGGAGGATTAACTACATGGTGTTAGATAATTTCTCACTATTGGGATTTTTGAAATTCTAAAAATAATTTAACCAAAAAGGGGGGAGCCCTCAGGCGCTATGCTATTTTTTTTGATAAAAATAGGACCTGTTCCCCCCCTGCCCCCCCTTTTGAGACCCTTAATCTTCATTAATTTCAAAAAAGAATATTAGCTTAGAAACTAGACTTGGAGTACTTCAACTTTTTTTCTTGCCGCATCTTGAAATTTTGAGCGTAACTATCTTCATTTTCTTGTGCAAATCAGATTTTCCTGATTTCAGAAAAAAATTTGGCATCTTAAGAGCCAAAATTGTGTCACAGATTGGTACACTTACCCAATTTAAAAACATGATTTTTGGGATGGGGGTAGTTTAGGAAAATGGGTAGAAGGAAAAACATCCAATTCGCCCATCGGATAGGCAGAAGCGCCTATTAGAGGCGTTGGGGAAAGGGGGAATATTTTTCCCCATTGATGGGTAAATAAACCTAAAAAGATGCCCAAAAAAAAGGGGGAAGATAGAATGAGGGTGGGGTGCCCACCCAGGAGAGGGTGGCCCCACCCCAAAGAGGGGTGGCCTTGCCCCTTAATAGGTGGTCACGGCCCCACCCCCAAAAGGGGCAACTGTGCCCTTTGAAGGGCAGTCGCGCCCCTCAACGGGAGGCCATGCCCTTTGAGGGGCGGCGGCGCCCCCAAAGGGGCGGCCTCGCCCCTAAAAGGGGTGACGGTGCCCATTAAGGGGTGGCCTCACCTTGCTAGGGGTGGCCCTGCTCCAACAAGGGCAGCCCCACCCCAAAAGGGGTAGTCATGCCCCAAAGAGGGGGCGCCTCACTGCACGAGGGGCGGTTCAGTGAAGGAGGACAAAGAAAAGAAAGAGAATAAAGAAAAAAACTGTGGATAAATGGAGAAATTTTTTCCAAGGGAAGGGAGGGGATAAAGTTAGTGAGAAGAGAACCCAGGGTTAGAAAAATAGAAAAGAGGGATAGAGGAATGGAAGGATAAGATGACTGACATGTTGTGTGATATGGATGCAATAGTTTGAAAGTCTGTGGATGCTTAAGAGGCGATCAGAGGTATTGGAGGCAACGAGATGAGCGATGAATAGAGTAGACCACGAGGCCTTGTCTCGAGTGAGGCTATTGCATTCGTTAGGATATTTGTGGACTGGAGCGCATCAGACGATGCTAGCAGGCCTTATTGAGCATTGGGATTCAATGATCTCAACCTTCCATCTCCCGACAAGGGAGATGCTGGTGACCCTGGAGGATGTGTGGCGAATACTAAGGTTACCTATAGCAGGTCACCTGGTGAGCATGATGAGATCAGAGGGGGAAATACTGGATCAAAATTTATGGGTCTTGTTTGGATGAGAGGACCTCCCTGTGCAGAAGAAGGGGTTGGATATGTGGACAGGTGTTTGGGGTTGGGGGTACTAGCGTTGCCACTATACTTGTGTGGACTAATTAGGGGGATATTGATACCAGATAGGAGTGGACTCTTGTGTAGTCTGAGCTACATGGAGGTGATTCAAAATATTGTTGAGGGAAGAGAGGGGGAGTTCGCATAGGGTCCATGTGTCTTGGTACAATTGTACAGGGACATGCATGTTGTGTTTTATCGAGAGGGGCTCAACGTGACACTAGTGACGCTACTACATGTATGGGCATGGGAGAATATTAGTGTGGCTAGGCCAGACATGGTGAGAGCAGGGTTAGAGGATGAGGCACTACCAGGGGCATATTGGTATGATGCAGAGTATGGTTGGGTATGGCATTATCAGGGCTTTGAGGATCTATATGGATGGAGGAGGCTATTAGATGACCTTGAGGAGGAGAAGATAGTGTGGAGGTTGTATATGACATGGCAATTTTCTAGATGGAGGAGAGATGAGGAGAGGTACTGAGGACATTTCCTGATCCGATGCTATATAATCGAGAAGGAGCCATGGATAGTGGAGTCACACAGGTCGAACATGGTGACTAGATAGTTTGGGTTGACATAGGACATTCCACATAGAGTAGAGAGCTTCAGACGGATTACACAAGAGCAACCATGGGGGGAGACGATTGCGTCAGAGTTTATGAGAGAGAATTGGGAGACACTGGATCAGGATTTGGTGCCCTATCCATGTAGGACCAGAGGGATGGTAGAGGCAGGGGTGATAGTCAGGTGTGTCGCGTGGTTTGACCATCACCGACCCCCATGGATTATGCCAAAGGAGCCAATTATAAAGGCATTGGGGTTTGGACCAAAGGATGAGGTAAGACTTGTAGGGCAAAGGAGAGGGCCAGTGGTAGCCAGAGCAAGAGGGCAATAGGGGAGAGGGCCAAAGACAGCCAAAGTAGGAGGGCAGTAGAGGAGAGGGCCGAAGATAGTTGGAGCCAAAGAGCAGCAGGAGAGAGGAATGGAGGATGGTGAGGCAAGAGATCAGTAGAGGATGGGGAGGAGGAGGAGGAGACCACAAAGGAGATCCCAGGTGGAGATCGAGGTAGAGGATGAGAGAGATGAAGTAGAGGTGGAGGTGATGGATAAGAGAGAGGAGACATAAGCAAAGGTGATGGATATGGGAGATGAGGCAGAGGTAGAGGCGATGGATATGGATGTGCATGGTACCACCCATAGTAGAGGATCCAACCGTGCTATTGAGAGGGTTCATGATGAGATTAATGATCATTGAGTAGAGACCGAGGGATACAGAGGGTGCGAGGTGTAGATTGGAGGCCGAGGTGAGCATGCTGTGAGTAGAGGTAGCCAGAGTGTGGGAAAAGGGCAAGAGAGATTTTAGGGAGGTAGGTGAGACGGTGTCATGACATGAGGAGGAGATACAGAGGGAGAGGGATAGTATGGGGGTCGAGTTGAGTGAGATACGAGTAGAGGTGATGCATCTAGAGGGAGATATGTCCAGGGAACATGAGGAGGGGGAGATGACGAGATGGGAGTGAGACTGACTAGAGGCAGTGGTGACGATATTGTAGGTGGGGGGCAACAAGAGTCCGGAGGAGTGATAGAGCAGGTATCAGTGAAGACCCTAGTGGAGGCAGAGAGGGACATGGATGATTTGAGGAGGCATGTAGAGGGGCTACTGAGAGAGAGGATTGAATTGAGATGGGAGTGAGATGAGCTTCGCTATAGAATCAAGGTAGTAGAGTAGATAGTGGGAGACATGGTGCTGATGTAGGAGAGGGAGGAGGCCATGAGGTCCCAAGTACAAGCCCTAGAGACAAAGAGGGATGTCGCATAGACATAGGTGCAGGCCCTATAGGATGAGAGGGATGTAGCAGTGGCACAGGTATAGGTGGCAGAGAGAGAGATGCAGCACAGGTTCAAGAGCAGGCAGTGCAGGGTGAGGGTAGCGAGATGGGGATAGAGGTGCAGAGATTGCAGGCATAGGTATAGGCCATGTAGGAGGAGAGGGACAAAGCTATAGATCAGGTGTCTCAAATGGGAGTAGAGGTTGAGCAGTTGTGGTTAGCACAGTGTGCATGGGAACAGGAGAGGAGATCCATATGCAGATTCTGGGATAGGTATAGGGCGGAGCGGGATTCAGCCAGACATCAGGCTACAGAGCAAGATGAGTATATGCGAGAGGCCAAATACTATATGTGTGCCTATTTCATAGCACTGCTAGATCTAGTGCAATAAGTACCTACCTATGTTCAATCAAGGCCACAAATGTCAACCCAATCCCAGTCAGCAGGGACACATACCCACATATACAGTAGTTGGAGAGAGACCCCTCCACACAGAGGAGGAGTGCCAAAGTCACCACAGAGGTCAGATGTGGGAAGCTCATGGTTTAGAGGATAGGAGGGATAAGATCTCGATGCTTGACAGGTGTAGGATGGGTGTACAAGATAGAGTGGTAGAGATCAAAGTTGATCCAAAGATTTGTACCTGTACTTTATTTGATGATATATGTGACAAATATGTATTTTGATTTATATGATGGACATTATTATGGACTATGTGGTTGACATTGTATTTTGATTTTTTATATGATATGCGAGAGCCCTTATTGACATGATGTGATGTTTATGTGATGGATGATTTATTTATGCATATGTGTATGTTTATGGTTTTATTATGGATGATCATTATCATGCGATGTATGGATATGCCTATAATGATTTATGTTTATGCCTATATGAGTAATATGGATGATATGTATGGTGTCTAACGTTTATGATGCAAGATGTGATGAATGATTTAGGATTTTATATACTATGGATGTGGATCTAACAATTTTTGATGCAGGTGATGATGTATGGGAGATGTTGATGATAGGGAATATGCTAATGCAATGAATCTAAGATGTGTAGACTAATCAAATACAATTAATGAACTTAAAATGATTATAATATGATAATGCACATGGGATAAAATGCAACTGAAGGAGCCTAAAATACGGGATGAAATGCTATGAAATTCCTAACAAACGCTAATAAGTAATTGAAATGCAACGTAAACATGAGTGTAAATAAGGGCTTGCATAATGATGAAGCAAACGGTATATGGAATTTATTTGGAAATCATGCATGCTTAAGGAGATGATGGGTGTGAAATTGTACCTGTCAAGAACCATAGGTATCCTGAGTAGAAAGGAAAATGGAAGGAATCAATGTTTTCCCAACCAAAATCATAAGTCATGGGTTAGAGAAAGAAGGGTTGGAGGATACATGCAATGCAATGGAAGAGAAAATGAAATGCAATTTTCCATTTTCGAAGCACTGATTTTTTCTATAGCATAAGACACATGGGACCATGGTATGTGAAACCAAAGCAAATTAGTGTCTAATGAATATAAAAAGACAAGAAACAAGGAGGCTATCCCAATACCCCAAAGTTGTGATGACTTTGGTCAGACCAGGTATTGGGATAACCACAAGAACAAAAGGATGCCCCATCATAACGCAAGACCTCAGGGGTCTTGGCGGGTACTACATGGGACAACAAAAAAATATCAAGATATGCTCCTATGTTAACCAGTCAAAACACACCATAATATGATAGATCATGGTTGCCTTGACAAGTGATGGTAGGGAGCTCAAATGATAAATAGAAGCCAAAAGTATCAAAAGATTGAAATCAATTTCAAAACATCCTTTTCCATAAGATCAAGAGGATGGATGGGGTTGATGAGATCTATTAGGAAGGATGCATCTTGTTGAGACCGAAGATGGATACTAGACTAAAAGATCGATTATGACGCAGGAGACTCTAAAACCGATTGAATCTCATGACACGAATGAATCCCATTTGTGAAGTACTAGCTAGATAAGGAAATACTTGATAACACGACATAAGGAACAAGACACAAGACTCAAGATTATCACACCCTAAAGACCTAGGGGCTCAGGGGTTGATCAAAGATCAGCCTTGCCTACATGAAAGTGCAAAGCACTCGTACTTCAAGAAAAGACTATGGATAAAAGCAGAAAGAGGACAATGAAGACAGATGATGAAACTGAACTGATCACAGACAAAGAAAAGGAAAAACAAAGAAAAGAAAAGACAAAGCCTTGAGGGTGGATCAAATGATTGACCTTGCCTATGTGCAAGCATAGGGGCAACGCAGTTTGAAAAGGAAAAAAGACCAACGATTGATAAGATTGAAAATGGGACAATGGGGATAGATGATGAATGACCGAAACCAGATGGATGAAATGCCCCAGGGGTAGAGCAAGTGATCAACCTTGCCTATGTGAAAGTGTAGGGGCAACGTAGTTCGACAAGGATGAAAGACCAATGATGGATATGAGCGAAAAGAGGACAATGGGGATAAATGATAAATGACTGAAACCAGATAGATGAAATGCCTTGGGGGAAAATCAAGTGATTAACTTTGCCTATGTGAAAGCACAGGGGAAACATAGTTTGACAAGGATGAAAGACCAATGATTGATAAGAGAAAAAAGAGGGCAAATGATGAATGACCAAAACCAGATGGAAAAAATGCCTCGGGGGCAGATCAAGTGATCAACCTTGCCTACGTGAAAGCACAGGGGCAACGTAGTTTGACAAGGATGAAAGACCAACGATGGATAAGAGAAAAAAGAGGAAAATGGGGATAGATGATGAATGACCGAAACCAGATGGACAAAATGCCCCAAGGGAAGATCAAGTGATTAGCCTTGCTTACATAAAAACACAAGGGAAACATTGTTCAACAAAGATGAAAGACCAATGATGGATAAGAGCAAAAAGAGGACAATGGGGACAAATGATGAATGACCGAAACTAGGTGGATGAAATGCATCGAGGGCGGATCAAGTAATCAACCTTTCCTACATGAAAGCATAGGGGCAATGTAGCTCAAAAAATACTAAAGACAAGATGTGACTTGATGATGACCAACATGATGGATAAGCCTAAATGATGAAACAAGAGCGATGACAGGACATGATGTACAAATGATGACAAGCTCAAATGAAGGATAAAAAAAAAGCTCAAGACTTTAGATAGCCAATATAGATTGTCCAATGCTCAATCAAAAAATTACCATGTGGTGGATTATGAGACGCTGATGGAATGATAAGATCGATTGGATGATGGGATAGGATCCAAGGATAAGATAGATGGAAGGATAAGGTAACTAGGATGCAATGATAAATAATGATTAAGCCCTCTACAAATGGCACCTGTGGTAAAGGTTTTCACCAAATTTACTTATCCAAGGTGCCACCAAGGGTGGTTTTCACCATAGGACGAATTATTTCTCTTTACTATTTTTTGATTTTTTTGTATTTTTGATAATTTTTTATTTTTTTTGTATTTTTGTAGGTTAGGATAACCCAGCTGACTTAAGCATAGAACCATTTCAGATGCAAAATATTGATGGGATCTTCCAAGTGTTCTCCTTTAGCTATAGCAAGTCTGTATGCTCTAGATCCATATTTTTCTATGATGACATTAGGGCCCAACCAATTTTCTTCAAACTTTCCTTTCTTGTCACGTTCTTGCAAGTTGTGTTGGTTTTCTTTAAGTACTATGTCACCAACATTAAATTTATGAGGCAAAACCTTTTTATTGTATATTCTAATGAGATGATGTTGGTAGGCTTGTAAATGATTATATGCTTTTACATGTTTTTCATCTAGGAGTTTCAATTGAGCAAGGCATGTGACTCGAGTGTCTTCATCACTTATTAGATTCTTCAGAGATATGCAAAGTGATGGGATTTGGAATTCAATCGTCAAGATAGATTTAGTGCAATAAACAAGGGAATATGGGGTGGCACTAATGGGGGTGTGGATGGAGGTGTGGTAAGCCCATAGGGCAGGATGGATGTGGAGATGCCAATCTTGGATAGTATTATTAACAAACGTTTTTAGGATTCATATTAAGGTCTTATTGGTTGCCTCTGCTTGACTGTTACCTTAGGGGTAATATGGTGTGGACCAATGGTGTTGGATGTGATATGTCTCACAAAGGATTTGCATGGCCTTGTTTTTAAACAGATTCCCATTGTCGGAAACGATGGTGGAGGGGATTCCATACCTGCAGAGGATATGAAAGAGGATGAATTTAGAAATTTGAACACTAGTAATTTGAGTGAGCAACATTGCTTCCACCCACTTAGTAGTGATGATGAAGGTGTGGCCATCGGGGGATGGAGGATAAATATTGTTGATTAAATCAAAACCCCATTATGAAAATGGCCATGGTGCTACAATGGGCTGTAGATCTTGTGTTGGAGCGTGAATCAAATCCGCGTGTTGCTGACAAGGAAAAAACCTCTTAACAAACTCACAGGAATCGTGTTCCATAGTATGCCAATAATAACCTGCTCTAAGAATCCTTTTGGCCATGACCATGCCATTAGAATGGGCCCCACAAATACCACTATGCACTTCTACCAATGCATTTTGGGATTCGGTCTCGTTCAGACACCTAAGAAGTGTTCCATCATACCCATGACGATAAAGAGTATCTCCCACTATGGTATAACGGGAAGTGTGTTGGATAAAGGATTTGAGTTGATTAAGTGTGAGATCGGGAGGTAGGATGTTGTCATGGAGGTAAGTGTAGATGTCATGATACCAAGGTGATTCAAGACCTACGATTTTGCTCACCATATCACTTTTAGGGATATCATATGCTAGGATTAAGAGTTGTTCAACTAGGAATTGACAATCTGTGCGATCTTTGGGCATATCAATTAAGGAACCAATAGTAGCCATTGTGTCTGCTACCTTATTTTGGAGTCTTAGGATCTGTTCAAATTTGATGTAGGTGAAATACTTCTTAAAATCATCCACCATGCACTTGTAGGGTAAAAACTTGTCATCCTTAGTTTGAAACTCGTCATTTACTTGTTTAATGACCAATTGAGAATCTTCGAAGACTCGCAAGTGAGTGATATTCCATTGGGTGGTGATTCTAAGACCTGCAATGAGAGCTTCATATTTTGCTATGTTGTTTGTGCATGGAAATGCCAATATGAATGATCTTGGGATGTAGTCACCTTGGGGTGTGACAAACAGGATACCTGTTCCTGATCCATTGTGTGTGTAGGAACCATCAAAGTAGAGCATCCAAGTAGATGTTTCTATGCTTGTAAGAACTATTTCATCATGAAATTTTGCAATCAAGGGATATGCATCTACCAAAGGAGCCTCTGCCAATTGGTATGCAATCAATTTCCCTTTAACGACCTTTCTATCCACATAATCTATGTTGAATTCACTCAACAACATGATCCACTTAGCGATGTGGACAGTTAAAGCAGTTCTAGATAACAGGTACTTGAGTGGATCAAATTTAGATATCAACTTCACTGGATGGCTGAGAATGTAATGGCATAGCTTTTTTGAACAAAAGACAACAACTAAGAATTCTTTTTCCATTGGAGAGTAATTAAGCTCATAGCCCACCAAAGTTCGACTGATGTAGTAGATTGCATGTTCTTTTTATGACTCATCATGTTGGGCCAATAATGCCCCTAGTGCCACTGAGGTAGCTTAAATATACAAGAAGAGAGGTTTTCTTGGAATCGACGGCATAAGGATAGGAGGATGAGCCAAATATTATTTGATCTACTCAAAACTGAGCTGACACTTGGAGCTCCACTTGAAGGTGATGTCTTTTTGTAATAGGTGGGAAAATGACTGTCATTTATCAGCTAACTGAGCTATAAATTTCCTAATGGACTGTAAATTTCCTTGAAGAATTCTTAACTGTTTTAAATTGCATGGTGGGGGAATTTCCATTATCGCTTTGACTTTGGCTGGATCCACTTCTATGCCCCTCCTGAAGACAATGAAACCTAGTAGTTTTCTTGAAGTGACTCCAAAGACAAACTTTTTATGATTTAGGCACAATTTATAATGCACTAATCATTCAAAGATCTTTTTCAAGACTACAAGATGTTCTGCTCTTGTTCTTGACTTCCCCAAAAGATCATCAACATAATCTTCCATTATAATGTGGATGATTTCATGGAAGATAACTGCCATAGCACGTTGATATGTTGCCCCTACATTCTTAAGACGAAAAGGCGTGACATTATAGAAAAATGTGCCCCAAGGTGTGGTAAAGGCAGTCTTGTGTTGATCTTCAGGGGTAATCTTAATCTGATTATAACCCAAAAAACCATCCATGAGGGATAGCATTTCATGTCTAGCAGTGAGATTGACCAACATGTCAATATTTGGCAAAGGAAAGTCATCCTTAGAGCAGGCCTTGTTGAGATATCAAAAATCCGTGCCAATCCTGATACTCCCATTTTTTTTGGCGACAGGTGCAATGTTGGATATCCAATTTGAATAATCAATGGGTCTAATGAATCTAGCTTCTAGCAGTTTCTCCAACTCTTTCTTGACTAGCAGGGCTACTTGAGGATGCATGTTTCACAAATTTTTCTTGATGGGTTTGGCATCCGAATGAACATCCAAATGATGTACAACTAGAGTAGGGTCTAGGCTTGGAATATCTTAATAATTCCATGCAAAATTAATGATGCCATCCTTAAGTAGCTAGAAAATGGTGGAGTACTCTTCTTCCGATAAGGATTTGGCTACATAGGTGATTTTAGGGTCTCCTTTTGTCCCCAAATTAATTCTTGTGTCTCCTCAATGAGAATAGAAGATATTTCAGACAATTGAGTTCCTACGAGGGGAAGATGAACATCCCCATCCTCCAGTGCCTCAACAAGGTTTTCATTGTCAGATACACCCTTTTTTTTTACTTTTTCCTAGTCAACAAGCGCCTCAGGGAGGTTTTCACTTGATGAACCATTTTTATTTTGTTTATTTCTACTTTTGCGGTTAGGGCATTCATCCTCCCCCAACCCCATAAGATTTACGTAAGCATCCACTGAAGGAAAGGTTTCAACAGGTGCACTACTATGTAGGTCCCAGTCAATAAGTTCAGGGTGACAAAGGGGAAGGTCAATAGTGTAGATGGATAGGAAATCAAACATGGAAGAGAGATCTATGTCATCATACACAAGTATAATGGAATCTTCTTTAGGTATGTCTTCGAGGAGACCGTTATCCATAATAACATTGTTAGAAGTACTAGCGGATATTGCAAGACCCTTCTATTTTGTGTCATAGCCTAGGCCTATCCTTCTGGGTTGCATAGATGGTTCTATAGGTTGGCACCATCCTTGTTCATCTATACCAAGACCACCCCCTTGATAATTGTATTTTTCGGCCAACCTTGATGCATGAGGGTAAGTTTCCTAGAAGTACTCCATGAGAGGGGGTGATGCCTCAGGCTCTTTGCGATAAAACCATTGGCTGATACTATCTTCCATTTGATCTTCAAGAGTACTTAGATCTCTGAATGTTGTTGAGCCCATGTTTTTGGAAGTGAGTGTGAATGTCTTTTCTTTTGCATTTGATTTCGGTTGAGAAGGATGACCAAACGAGCGAGGAGAGGGTGGAATTGTGGTCACGTTAAGTGTAATTTAGATCTCATATTCTCCATAGCCCTTGTCAATGATCTTGACCTTGGTGATGGTGGAATCAAAAGTCCCAGACATGGATGAGGTGGATGTTGTGTTGGTTGATGGATTTTGAGATGGATTGGATGGCGACATCTGAGGTTCCCCCATTTCAACTCTAGGATAATAGTGAGAATGGGGGAAAGAAGCTTCTAAAGCATGAAAATACTCAAATGGTTGAGGATTAGCCAGTATAGTCACTTCCATTCCTTGAAAATGAAACTTCAGAAATTGGTGGTAGGTGGATGGAACAAATTGCATGGAATGAATCAATGGACAACTGAGAAGGAGATTGTATGGAAGATCAAGATCAAGAACATGGCACATGGTGTATTGCACAATGGGGCCAACCTGGATGGGAAGGAAAATGATGCCTTCATAATCTCTCTCAACATTATCATAAGCCTTTATAGTAATGACTTGATTATTTAAGTTAGTTGAGGTGTACCCAACCTATTTTATAAACTTTAATGTACATAGATTGAGGGAAAAACCATTATCTATCAAAAACCTTTTTACCTTGTGTTGAGCTACAAGGACTTCAATGTGGAGAGGGTGATTATGGTCGGGATTGATGGCATACATATCATTTTGGCTGAAACCCAATTGATGAGATAAAGACAAGTGTCCCACTAAAGCTTGGAACTGGGTGGGATCTATATCATTTGGTACCTGGGTATCTTGTAAGGCCTTGCTGAGGATTTCCTGGTGGACTGGAGAAGACTTAAGCAAATCCAAAATGGATATTTGGGTTGATGTCTTCCCAAGGTGGTCAAGAATATTGTACTGCGAGCTCACAAGAGCCTGTTGGGTTGACGTGGAAGTTTGAGGGACTGTAATGCTGGTTCGGTGGGTTGTAACAATACACTAAGGATATTTTCCTTTAACACGAATCATGGACACGCTAGGCTCCAGTTGACTAATTCACATAACTAGTTCATCATAGTTATAAGGCACATTTTTTTAGCTAATGTTATTGATGCTATTTTTTTGACCAGTATTGTTGCTTGTCCCAGGATTGGCATTAGACGTAATTGCTCCTTGGTTATGGTTAGGGAATGCATTCTGATATATTTGTCATTGAGCATTGGATGAGGGTGTCATGTTGGCATCCACATGTATGTCACCTCGATCTATGAGACCCTGGATGTACGTTTTTAGACCTTGACACTTATTGAATGTATGCCCTTTAATCTTGTGGAACTCATAATACTCATTTTATTTAAAACAGGTCGGTTTAGGCTTGGATTCATCAAGGGGCTTAGTCATAGGATATGTAATCGGGTAATTGGCTTGAAGGAGCCTATTAAACATGACACTTAGGGGTTCTCCCAATTGAGTAAATTGATGTTTGTTTCCCCCTTGATTGTTTTGATTAGATTGTTGGGAGGATGAGGTGCTCCCTGTGGTACTAATATGGCATTTGGCATTGACTATTATGGAGGACTATATTGCAGCTTCTGCGAGGAATTAGCCATTTGGACATGTTTGGTGTCAGTAACACCACCATTGAAAGTGTTTTTGTTCTTGTTCCAATAATGAGGCTTGTCAGTAGATGAGTTTTCCTTATCAAAGTTGAAGATTTTGACTTGCCCTTTGGCAATAAGGGCTCTCTCTAGAATAGGACCTTTCTCTACTATTTCCGCAAGGGTTGTGACATAGTGGAGATTGAAATTGTGGGCCATATCTAGATGGGAGTTTTTGATAAATAGGGTGACCATGTCTTTCTCCTTTAGTGGGGATTTCATCTGACTGGCTAAAGCTCGCCATCTTTGAAGATAGCTTGCAAATGTTTTTCCATCACACTATTTCTCTTTCAGGAGATCTAATGTATCAATATCCTTCCCCATATTGAAGGAGAAGTGGGAGACAAACTCTTTCAAAAGTTGTGCAAAGGATATAATAGATCCCTTCTCGAGACCCATAAACCAGTCAAGAGTTATTCCTTGTAAACTCCTAGGAAACAATCATATGAGGTAATTGTCATTATGCATGACTTCTTGACAATGGGTGTAGAACTCTTCAAGGTGATCCTTGGGGTCTTTGGTTCCTTTATACTTATCGAATTTTGGAATTTTGAAATGCTTAGGGAAAGGTACCAATGAAATAGAGGGATCAAACAGATAAGGACAAATGTCCTCAAATTTAAATGATTGTTTGCTTGTCCCTTCTTACAAATCCCTTAGCACAACTTTTAATTCTTCCAAATCTTTTTTGATAGGTGCTGTGGGAGTCAGATTAGATGGATTAGGCTGATTGTACAGAGGATATTGCTGATATGAAGAGGATGGTGTTGCAACAGTTGGATCGTAAGTGGGTTGAGGTGTAATGGAGGCATTTTCTAGCTTTGATTGACGTAAGCAGATTATGGATTAACTTAAGGTGGATATGAGGATGATGGATTTTAATTGTAAGAGGTGGAAGTTGCTTGTCAGTAGGGTGGTTGCTATTGATAATACACAGTGGATGGAACACCCTACTAATATTATGTAAGAGCTTTGTAGTATGAAGAGGTGGAAGCTCCTTGTTGGTATCGTGGTGGTTTTTGATAGTAAGAGGTGGATGGAGCACCCTATTGATAAGATGGATGTTGTTGAGTGTATGACGTAGATGAAGCACCTTGTTGATATGAATGCTACTATTGAAGGTAATATGGATTAGATTGGTAATGGTATGCAATGATGGGTTGTTGTGTGACATATGGAGGTGGTTGTGGGTTAGATGGTTGTTGTTAAGGATTCATGTGTGATTGCGGAGGGTTGGTGTAAGGTGGCGGTTGAGTTCATGATGGATTATGAGAGGCTAGATGGATATTTGGATTAGGATTGGATGGAGCAGTATAGGCAGTATACATCCTAGATGGATGGTAGAGGTATTGTGTGAGAGGATTATGTTGCATTTGCATAGGAACGTGTGGGTGTTGGGGTGGATGTTGCTACTGTGGTGATTGTTGGTAAATGTTGTGTCTGTAGCACACACGCCCTGTTAGGAACGATAAACCTCTCTTTCCTTTTTGCTTGCTGGGTTCTTTTTGCCTCACCTCATTTTGCGTGCCCATTTTGTGTCCTTAATGGTCAACACATTCTCAAAATTCACATTTTAAGTTTGACCAAATCTTGCCCCTTGGAAAAATGCTAAATCTAAGCCATTTTGGGTTTCCTCGACTGTCGGCCTCTTTGATGTCCATGGTGCCTTCTGAGCTCGGATCCTCGGGTTTCCCTTTCCGGGCTTCCTTGTCAGCTTTGCCATTCTTTGCGGTCGATGCCTGGAGTCTTTCCCATCCTCAAACCCTGGCTGTTGGATTTCCTTCTCCAGAATTTCATCCGTCTTTCGTCCTTCCGTGCGGCCGCTAGCCAACATCCTTCTGGACCTCGAACCTCGGGTCCCTGATTGCCATTTGACTGAACATTTTGCAGATTGTGAAATGGCAATGGCTCGACAGCTTTCCGGCAACTGGACTCCAGATCACTCGCCGCTGCCCAAGAAAATTGAACCCATCTACCTTACCTGTCGTTGTACCAGGAAGTTATTTGGATATTAATGGCTCTGGGGGTTATATAAATGGATTTCGACCTGTCATTTTCATGTGACAGAGAGGAATTTCGAGAGCTTGTCAACCCTAGCATTTTCTGCCTTCGCGCCCAAGCCCCTGCTTCACCATTCAGAAAGAATTCAACATCGATCTTCTCTGGGAATTCGATGTAGGTTTTCTGTTAGCCCCATATTCCTTCTTTTCATGGTTTAAAATGAAAATCTAAGTGTGGGGGTAAGATAAGTTTGAAAACATGATATGTTAGCACCCTAGCCTAAAAACCCATAAGTTAAAAATCTCAAAATCATGAGATTGGTAACCCAAATTTGAAATCGGAGTTGGACCTCCCTGTCGATGTTCTTTGGAATAGGCGACTGCCTCCCTCTGGCCCAGAGCTATCTGTAATCATCCGTGCACAAAATTGACAGCAACCAAACTCACTACCGGGTCCCGGCCTGCAGAATTCCCTTCCCAGGTTTCCGTTGTGCCTCTGCCATTCCAAACGACCTTCGTCGAGCGTCCTTCTAGACCTCGAACCCTGGGCGTGTGAAGTCCATCCTAAACTTGAAGAAAAAATCAAGCGTCCAAGTTATTCTCAAAACCCTACAGAATTTTGTCGCTTTCGCCATCTCGAACAGCCAAATCGATCTGTCTTTTCAAATGCTAGGCCTCAAACATCAATCTCCCATTGGGTTTTATCATCTTCTGAATCTGCCTTTCGAACCTCCGTCCTCAGACTTTTGTCTGCATTTCGTCGTTTCAAACGGCTATCCCGCAATAGCTTTCCGGCCCTGGAAACCCGGATCCCGAAATCTGACTCCCACATCGTTGTTTTCCCTGCGTTGTTCTGAACAGCCAACCCTGGATGGCTTTCTAGCAGTTAGAACCTGAATGCAAGAATGACAACTCAAATGACTTCCAAATCAAAAATTGACTTTGACCCACGTGCTAAAATTTGGTCTTCTTTCACGCCAACCCTTCATTGACCAAATCCGACATCGGGAAAGGTCATCGGGAATGCCATTACTTGTTTCCCCTTCCAAACGACATTCTGCTAGAGGAAGTCGGGTCTTGGGAACCTGAGTCACTTGTTTTTCTTTCTAATGATGTTTTTATCAAGTGTTAGATGTTATTAAATATGAATGTTATGTGATCTAACCTTGATGTGCAGGGATTTGTCCTAGGCTACTTTTTCATAATAATATTGCTAATTCACGTCTCTCTATGTAGGATTTATGGAATCTGGTGTAGAGGCTTCTGGGACAGGCAAGGACAAAGGAAAAAGGACCACCAAAGCCCCCCGAGGAAAAGAAGACTAAGATTAGATGAGGTGTCAATTTCAGGGGGCACCTTTACATTCAAAGATCATGACCAGCTGGAAGAACATCATAGACACCAATATCGGGCAAGTTGATATTGATGAGATTACCCGAAGGGTGAAGGTGGACCCAAAGACAAACAATGCCAAGTTAATCAGAAGTAGCGGACTTTCCAAGGCTACATGTTTCCTTCCCACACTGGTAGCTCCCGAGCTGGTAATGGCATGTCGGGAAGCGTACCAAGCTGAAACTAGAACCATTGTGGATAGGGATAGCAACATCTTGGTTGATATGTCCCCTATCAGAATAACAAACACATTCCACATCCCCACCTTTGAGAGCATGGAGACCCCAACAATTGAGGTGTAAAGCATTATGGGATCAAGATTCCATAAGATGCAAGAAGTTGATCAACCAGTATTGGTTTAAGGACAAGCGGGCCAATGCTTCTAAGGTTCCCCAAGAGATCTTCCATAGTGATTTATTTGAAGACTACCATGACTTGGTCACCCTACTAAGCAGGGTAATGGGCCTTCCTACTGTGGCCTTTTTCCAAGAGTGGATGTTGTACTTTGTCGAGCAAATTCTCTACGGAGATGATGCTACATTCTACTGGGGTGAGATAATCAGCAATTGCTTTCATGAACAATTCATCAATGTTAGGAAAACCTCAAGTTCTACATGAAATCCTACCTAGTCTACTCACTTTCCAATTAGCGACAATATCATGGATTGTCGGCAGTGCCCAGTGAGGCACCTGGAAGAGAGATCAAACCATATGACAAATACCTGCAACTGCAATTCAATAATTTTAAATGAGACTATTGTCGGGTGAATGATGCCTTCACTGCGTATATCATTCAATCTCTAGGAGGTGATTTTGAGAGAAGAGTCTCTCACAGTGTTAGGGCCCTTCTCAAGCACTACGCCTTCCTGTTTATATAGTTCCTAAAGTTTACCTACATTTGTGCTCAAGGATTCACAGAAAGGCCGAATAAGCTGCCCCGGTACCCCCATGACCGGATTATACTATTAGAACTGACATGGAAGATGAGACATATACACCACATCCTTAGTAGCAAACATCTGGCGGTCACTCCTTATCCCCTTAGACTTGGCGAGGGGTTGTATCAGATTCATACTTCCCAGTGTGTGGGCAATTCAGAGAAAGAGCTGGCCGAGTACCACTTCAGGCAGCACACAGCTAGGCCACAGATGGACCCATATAGTCACATCAAAAAAGCACTTGGACTAGAATACGCCCACCTCCACCACATTGAGGAATTTTGGGAAAATTGCAAAGATTTTTTTGAAGTATGGATACGACATTATATGCATATGACTGCCTACTTTGTGAAGAGAGTAAACTTGTGTCCAATTCTAGATCATCTAGAAGAAGACGAGAGCACGGTGACAAACCCAAGGTATAATGCTATCACAAATCTGCCACTCCCTTTGATTTATTGGGATGAGCAAGAGGTTGATGACCTTGACATTCTCACCAAGCCCATTGAGGCTCATACCAAGGCATGGATCAGCAGGCAGATTGCTCAATTGAAACAACAAGGAGTCACCTTAACATTCAAGGGACTTGAGAATGAGCCAAGTGGTTCTGATATGGGGAAGCTACTACTACAACTGGAGAAACATCCAAGTCTCCACCATCTGTCCAATTAAGAAAGAGGAAGGAGGTAGAGGAGAAGCAACCTAATCCTAAGGTATATGCCAGAAAGGCCTCAGAGAGCAAGCCTCCCAAGAAACATAGAAGAACAGGCAACATCATAGAAATTCCTATGATACCTGAGGATCCACTCCACGAGGGCGAGGAGTTGGAAGCTGATCCACCAAGGTTCCCAACTACTTCATTAGCTACTGCAAATTTTTCGGCCATTGCCACCATTCCACTCACTTCACTTGCAATGGTTGCTTCCTCTCCACCTGCAGTGGACTCTCTGTCCACCTTGTCTCCACTTCTCCAATCGTGCAAGTTGTATTGGTGGATTCATCCTCCACCATGACCTCGCTAATATCATCATCCTCCATGTCGCCTTCCATTCCACCCACTTCATCTACTATTGCAATTCCTACCCTCACTCTCCCAGAGTCCTTCATTAAATACATGCAAAACATGCCATCCAAACTTTCAGGGATGCCTGCAAATCCAATGGTGCAAGCTACAATATCCCAGGCAATAGTCAATGCCCCAGATCTCCCTCCTCCTGCAAAACCACCTAGGATTGAGGCCACAATGCAAATATCGGATGAGAACAGGAGGCAGCCACGAGGCTAGAAGATAAAGAGTTTGTATATCATGAGCATCCCATCTATGAACATCAGGTGATCAATGAGGTGGCATATGAGTCTTCTAGTGAGGGTGGCAAGGATCGGGGAGCAGACATACCCAAGAGATGGCTGATCTAGAGCTCAACATAGAGTGGAACAAGCAACTCAAGGAGTTTGAGGAAAAAGAGACTGAAGAACAACTTACAATTGGAGAAAGAGTTGCTGCTCCAAGGACTAAAGGAATTAGGTCTCCTATAGAAAGACATAATCAAACCCTAGAGCATGAGGAAGAAGCATCCCTCCACGAGGATGAACAAGAAGATAAGCCCAAGGAAAGCGAGCAAGACCAAGAAGAAGAAGAAAAGGGTGCTGAGAAGGAAGACCACCCTAAGGAGCAACTTCTCACCAAGTCTCCTATCAAGTGCATATCACTCACACAAGATTTTGATGAGGATAAAGAGGATGCAAATGTTGAGCAGGAGACCCTTAGTGTTAAAACCATTGAGCTTAGGGTGGAGGATGAAAAAGGTCAATAG
Source organism: Sequoiadendron giganteum (assembly GCA_007115665.2). Classification (NCBI taxonomy): domain Eukaryota; kingdom Viridiplantae; phylum Streptophyta; class Pinopsida; order Cupressales; family Cupressaceae; genus Sequoiadendron; species Sequoiadendron giganteum. Next base: position 553,005,849 of record CM021109.1, read on the forward strand.
GAATCACCCAAGATAGGGCCTCAGATGCCCGACTGGCTACAAAAGAAGCTTGAAAAGAGAACTCTCACCTTGAAGGATTTGAAACCTAGGCTAGAGGCAATATTGGCTAGAGCTCAAATTACGACAAAGAAGGAGAAGAAGCCAAGAGTCAGGTCTAAGATAACGATGGATGCCTTCAGATCGAGGGCAATGCAAATAGCTACGTCAGTGGTTGGAGAAGAGTGAATAAGTTATAATGTCTCCACAATCGACTTGGGAGTGGCTACATGGGAACAAAAGGTTGACCACCTCCAGGAATCGATTGCCACAGTGGTGCACCTTATCAAACAGGATAAGGTTTCAAAGGAAGAACTTAAGGCACATGTGGCTGATTTGAAAACTTACATTCAACAATGGTCGTCTCCAGATGAACAGCCTACCACATCATCGGCCCCACTGCAGTTGTTGTGCTAGGAAAAAATCCACAAGCTAGAAAGGAGAAGAAATTTGGATAAGAGCACGAAAACTTGGTTTCGGCAGGTTTTCGACATCGGGAACACGGGCATCAACTTGGTTGTCCAAACAACAAATAATTTCCTAGAGGTGCAAACATCCCTTGAGGGCATGAGGCAAATCTGTGAGGAGTTTCCAAAGAACTACAGGGCTGCCTATCTGAAGATTGAGGCTATCCTCACACTGCCAAGCAAAGTTTGGGGAAAGGACCTTGCCTTCAAGGATGACGACCATTGGCTGATGGATGTATGGAAGCATGATTTTGATCACCGCAAGGGGACGCTAGAAAAAATCTTGGAAAGAATAATTCCAGATATAGAATGGGCCAAAGAGGCCATAGGAGATTGTGTCAAATATCTCAAGCTGATGATAGGGTACGAAATTATTGTCGTGAAGATCAATTTGAAAAGCATAAAGCCTCACTTCCAAAGAAAGATGGAGAAATAAATGTCAGCCAAGATTACCATGGACTTTATGAGCTTTGTTGCTTGAGCTTTCATCCAGCCTAAGCTTTTTAGGGACAATGCTACCAAGTACGACGAAGACTGGGAAAAGCTCATTAGCAACTCTAAGGAATGGAGTTATCAGGTATTAAGGTTCGATATCATTGAGGTCGACAAGCTTCAGTTGGTAATCTTAAGATTCATGGAATATGAAGCTTTGAAGAAGCGTGAAGGTAACCCTGTTATTGATGAAGAACTTTTGAAAGAGTAGCTGCAGCAAAGGGAAAACAACAAAAGGACAAAATTGTTACAGTGTTTCCACTAGAAGACAAAATAGGAAAAGGACAAAAATATGTTTTTAAAATGTAATATATTTGGGGGTAGGTGAGACATTTCTGTAAAGTGTATCTTGGCCACTCATTTTGCTTTTTGAAAACTATAAATAGGGGTCCCCTCCTCTCATTTTAAGAGAGTTGAGTTGTTGTAAAGGCATGTTGCAAAAATTCCAATAGAAATACAATGATTTATTAGTGCATTTTGGATTTCTCACATGTTTCATGATTCTTATCCCATAATTTAAGATTCTAGTTTAAGTTACTTTGTTGTTCTAGTTTCCCTTTTAGTTGTCTTTGGTAGATTTAGTAATGTTGTCTTTGGTTGTGAAGATCCCTGTTGTGTGTATGCTTTTGTTGTCCATACTTTTAGTCATTTTCTGTTGGTAGGTGATTGTGCAAATTTAGTTTGGACTATAAATTCATAGCTGCTCTTTAAAATTTGTATTTATTATCATCTATATGGAAAATGAATGATGAAATATACACAGTCTTTAGAAGATAGCATAGATTTCATGACATTGTGAAGATTCTGATTAAGTGAAATTCTATTTTAAGGAAACTGTCCACAATAGGAACCTCCATGATCACTGTTCATCGGTAGTTGCAAGTCTAGGAAACTTCCCTCTTCCCTGCCCTTTTTTCCTTTTTTTAGAAACAACCTATGCTAAGGTTCATTGCACATTGTAAAGCCAAATCCAATGAAACAATGGCATTCAAGACTGTTGTTTGAACCTACAATGAAGTGCAACAATTTCTTATTTGAAGAACTTCTTTCATAGACCCGATTCTCCTACAACTTTAACTCCTGTAAGGTCGCCTTGTGATTCCAGCAAATCACATCAATCAATTGATATATTCCAAGCATCATCAAGACCTGACATCCAAGAGACCTTGGGATAGTGTTCTGCAATATAATTGTGGAAGATTGTCTTTCAAGAGAGGTAATGCACCTATGTATTACCTATGTTGTGAAGTGCATAAAAATTCCATCAACAGTAAGATGGGCGAGATGGGATGTGTTGTTTTTGTGGGACCGCTATGGAAGTGCCATGGGGTGGTTGCAGTGGGTGTGATGTAGTTTGTGTCACATGATGTGGTGGTTGCATAGGAACGGTAGAGTGTTGCTATAGAATCAAAACATTTTTTGTGGGATTATGATGCTTTGTTGCAAAGGTTGCTAATGAGGTGGTTGAGACGAGGCAACAACAACAACAAAAGGTGGTTGTAGGGGCATTTGTGAGGGGGTTCTTGCAATGTAGTGGATTGTTGAGGATTAATGGGAGGTTGCTAGAATGTGGGTAGTGGAAAATTTCCAGTGGGTGTAGATCCTCGAGGTGGCATCAATGCAAGGATAGGTCTACCCGTAGTATTGACGGATGGTTGACTAGAATGCTTAGGCGGAAGTGGTGGAGCAGATGGATTATACTGTGGCATGCCATAGGCATAGGAGTCGTTAAGATGGGTTTGTGTTGTAGAGGCTATGGCAAGGAAGCGAGGATAACTTGTGACTTGGTGTATCATGGCATTTCTGAACTCCGAGTGATTCCAATTTGCTATAGGTTCACCTTCGGGGACATATGAATTCCCTAGAACATTTTGTGAAGTTTGTGGGTCTCGAGGTGTTAGATGGGTCTGGGTACTGAAATATTGTGACATATCAAAATCAGATGATGGTTTGATCCCTCTCATGATTAGAGTGGCGAGAATCTTATCCCCACGCTTGTTGAGGAGGTGATCCATCATCTGAACATTGATGGGATTGCTAAGGTATTCGTCCACTGTGACCTTAGGTTGATTGACCATGTTTTCATCACCGGGTGGTGGGTTATTTTAAATGTTAGTATTGGACTATGACGAAGCACCATTATGAGGATTTTGTGTGATATTTGCGATGTTATTGGGATCCTATGGGATATTCGGCTAGGAACCTTGGGCTTGTTGTTCCGCCATTTGCATGAAAGTGCAAGACTACCAAATGACCTAAGATGTGGTTAAATTCTAAGATGCAATGCAAAGATGAAATAAGTGATGATTGGGTGATTGATTAGATTGGACGAGGGATTGGTTGATTGGATAATTGGATAAGGATGTGATTAGATTAGATAATATGGTTTGATGAAATGATTGATAAGATTGGATGAGATTGGATTATTAAAAGGGATTCTAAACTGAGTTCAGAAATCACCCTAGGTGACTTAAAGTGTTGATTGATCAGGTTAAAGGATAGATAGATGATTATGGCACCGAATTCACCTTGAGATGGAAGGGGATTGATTGGGTCGAGGATGAGGACTAACTTAGGAAGGATGGTGATCCTAAGAAGATGTTGAAGGATGACGATCAATTTCAGACACCTAGGTCAATTCGGATAATAAATTCGAATGAAGTTCAGAGGATTTGGATTAAGAAAATGATGATGAATATATATAACTTAGGGATGGCTAAGGATGTACCTATATGACCTGAATGATGATTAGATGCAAATGGATTGGGATGTAGATGGACTAAAGTGAGGATTATGAGTGAACAAAAGGTGCAAATGCTTAAGAAAACAACAAGCTTTTGGGGATCCCAACAGATTAACCTTTTGGACAAAGATTAGGATCGTGTAACAGGTGTGAGATCGCCTAACTTTGGGGCTAGGTCATCCAACCTAGGGTTGGGTCGTCTAAGTTAAGGTCGGGTTTCCCAACTTGGGGCCGAGTCACCTATCTTAGGGCAAGGTCACCCAAACAACTTTCAAACTCGTCTAAGTTTGAGAAATAGCCAAACGATGTCTGTAAATGGGATGAATAGGCAGACAGACTACCAAGATGGGCAAAAAAACAATCAGGATGGGGAAACTAATACTCGGGACAAGCAAATAGACTATCAGAACGAGCGAATGGATGCATGAAATGGGTGAATGGATACATGAAATAGGTAAACAGATTCATGGAATGGGAAAATGAATGCTCGTAATAGGAAAATGGATGCTCGGAATGGGCAAATAGATGCTTGGAATAGGAAAATGGATTCTCGAAATGGGAAAATAGATGCTCAGAATGGGAAAACGAACTAGCAGATTGAAGGTGGGATTGACTGTTCGGGGCAAGGTCCCCTGTCTGGAAGGCAAGGTCACCTATCTTGTGGCCAGGTAGCCCAACACAGGGCTAGGTCACCCTAGTTAAGGCAGGGTTGCCTGTTTTGGGGTCAGGTCACCCAACTCAAGGCTAGGTCACCCCTATTAAGGCAGGGTTGCTTATTATGGGGCCGAGTCACCCAACTCAAGGCCAGGTCACCCTTGTTAGGGTCGGGTCACCTATTTTTTGAAAAATGGACAATTTTGACAAGAACAGACTAGGAAATGACTTAGACAGAAGGGACAAGTCACCCCTGTTTAGGGTCAAGTCACCCTTGTTAAGGCCAGGTCACCCTTGTCAAGGCTAGGTCACCTCTATGCAGCTGACTTGGACTTGATTTAGGCAAAAAGAGCTATGGAAAAGGATAGAAAACACAACAAACAACAAGTAGTAGGCCGAGACTGACTTGTCTAAGTAGACACACACTGGTTTTGTACAAAGAAGACAATTCAAATAACACATATCCTAAGATTAGTGTGAAATGTATGGCCAACAGGGTCCTCTAACTAGGTTGAACAAGGAAACTAGGAAGTCCCCAATATATGCATGGTACATGGGGAACAACTATGAACACCAACCCATCACAAGCATGAGTTGGAAACTTCTAGCTAGGTACTAGAAGCTCAGACCAGTTCTTCATGTCTTATCTAGGTAACACTGTAACTTTGATGCTCTGCCAAACACGATGTGACTGGATTGAGGTACAAATTTTTCTCTCCCCCTTTTATATACCCCACCGATAACATGTGGTTGGGATCGTCCCTTGAGGTGATGAAATCCCCAAGCAAGTCCCTCTAGAAAGAAAGGTGAACACAAAAGACTAAGTGGACTACGATTTCTGTTCACCCAGGATCACCAAATGGCACAAGGGGATTGGATACGTCAATAGTCCACCTTTCAAGCACCATAAAAAAGTTTGTTGAATCCTCCTAATTAGATCTATGTGCCTAAATAATATGAAAGAAAAAAATAAACAATCTAACTAATGAAAGTTGTTCTCTCCTCCTGCAACAAACATGTTAGAAGTTTAAGCATTTGACCTTCAACAAACATGAAACAACTACACAAACATTAGTAAAAACAAGAACACTCACCAACAAAGTAGGCTAGAGGGTTAGTACTAAGAAAAACAACAATAAATGAACTTTGGAAATGAACTTCAGGTATTTTTTTTTAACTCAGTTATCTTTTTCCAGGGCTAGGTTGCCTTTGTGCTAGGAACAGGTTGCCTCTATGTTGGGCTAGGTCGCCCTAGTCAGGGCAGGTCACCTCTATCAGGGCCAAGCCACCTCTGTTAGGGCCAGGTTGCCTCTGCAAGGGCCAAGCTACATCTATTAGGTCTAGACCACCCCTATCAGGGCTAGGCCGCCCCTATTAGGGCCAGGTCACCTTTGTGTTCTGGGCAAGGTTGCCTCTGTGTAATCTGAACCTGCAAAATGTAAAAAAAAACAACAAACGTGAAAGAAAACAAACCCGTGTGTGGGTCCATGCCATAAATGCGTGCAAGTGTTTTCCCATATCCTAGGATGCAAAATAGAATGAAATGCAAAGAGGAAAACATGAAAAAACACTCAATATTAGCTTAAGTTGAATCCAAACAAAATAAGAAAGAAAATGAAATTTTTACCTTGCTTGGATTGATGAGTTGGTTGGCCCTTTTGGATGCTTTATTTTGTGCTACTTCAATGGAAAATGATGCAAAAAATGGATGCAAAACGGAGAGGAGGTGATGAGGATTGCAATGATGCAAGTGGGTATTGTGGCAAGTATGGTAGGTGGATGTAATGGAAGCTTGAGGGCTGCAATAATGGTGGATGAATGCTTGAAAGTGCTAAGTGCTAAGTTGCTTGAATGCTTGAGTTGAGTTTCTTGAATGAGAGTGAATGCATAATGAATGAAAAATGAGACTCAATCTTCTAATTTAAGGGAATAGTCTCTAGAGAATTGAATGGCTAGGATTTAGCCAACTTTGATAAGATGAAGGGCTATGGTGAGTTGAGGTCTCACAAGTCCTCACATCTTTCCATGTGGAAGATGAAGTGGGGAAAGTATGGATGATGTGGAAAGAGGACATGTGAGGTGGGGAGAGGACATGTGAGGTGGAGGTACTTGCAAGTACCTTGGGATTAGGGGAATATTTCCTCAAAAAGGAAGTCCTTGTCCCCATATGAGGATGATTGTAACAAGTGAGGAATTTTAGAAAGTCCTCTCTTATCATCATGGGGATGAGAGAATTTTTTGGGGGAATATCTATGAATTTTAAATTCACATAATTGGGAGTACCTTGTGGATAAGACAAGGTCCTCATAAAGGAGGTCCTTTTCCCATGTGACTGATGCAACCTATGAGGGGATATGGGGAAGAGAAATGCATTGGATAAATATATCTAAATTTTAAATTCACATGGGGAAGAGGTCAATGCCTGATAAGGAAATTACCTATGAAAGGTTGACTTAGAGGACATACCAGTAATGGTAGATGATTAGATTAAGGTTGTGCAAACATGTGATTAGGAAGATTAATGAGGATTAGAGACAAGTGGCCAAATATATAGGATGTGGCATTGATCTTGATTAAGGATGTGCACATCTTAGTCATGGATTAATTAAATTAATTCAGATTTGAGGAAGATTATGGAGGATGGGACAAGGAGAGAGAAAAAATGAAATTAAAATTGATTTAAATTCAAAATGGTAAATGACTAAATTAAACAAATGGATATATTTATTTAATTTAGAGAAGAAATTATAAAGTATTTAATTGTTAAATTAAATACTTTAGACATCTTAGAAAAAGGGAGAAATATTAATTAAATAAATCATTTAATTAATATTGATGAAATAGACGAATACAAGATACAAATTTGACCATATGGGAGTGGTCAAATTTGGATGTCTACAACTACATTGGGTTAATTTGGAGCATGATATTTTTCTCTCAAAAAGGATTTTCACCACATACACCTATGTTGTGGTATGATTTTATTTATGTTTTATGTGTTTCTCCTTTTTGTAATTGTAACAGTTTAAATTTACACAATACTCTCCTCTATGATTAGTTTAGGAAGTGTTTGTGTACCTTAATTTCAATTAATTCTTTAATCTATTGGTGATAGAGTCAAGACCTAAAGAAAATGAAAAACACACTTGTACATCTAATCCTAAGAGATAGATATGAATCAATTCAAAACCTAGAACTAAAATTACATTAAAGATCCCATTACTCTAGTTGTAATTTCAATTGAATGCAATTCCAAAATTCAAGAAATTTCACATAGTAGAATATTCTTTAACCATATAGAGATGAATAAAGGGTCCCATATGTTCTTAATGGAAAAACTTAAATATACTATGATAGAAGACTAATAATTTATAGCAAGCCAACAAATATGGCCTTGTAGATGGATATATCACCCCTTGAAACTCTCTATTCAAACATGGATACATTCATACATGCAGAGGATAACTAGGTCTTTAAGAAATTCTCCAAACTTACAAAATATGAAATATATTGGACTTTATGTTAGAGTAAAAGAGTATTTTCCTAATTAATTAATTATTTAGTTAGGTCCCTTTTTCACATTAGCTACTTAAGCTTAATTAGGTCATGCACTTTTTGTCTCAAGTCATAGAATGCTGACACATGTTAGAACTAATTTTATCTCTGCCCAAGGTTTCATATAGGGTCATTTTTTCCTTTTTATAAGGATTCATTATTGTATTATTTATTTAATGCACAATATTACACATTCATAACGATTCATGATTGTTTGGAACAATAGTCTCTTTGGCTTCCATAGTAATATCTTTGCTTTTTATTTCTCTAATAGATGTTTGATTGTAGGTTATTTTTTGGGAGCTATAGGATTGGGGAATAAACTCCAACATGGTATCAAAGCTCTAGATATGTTATTTTTCATGTCTATTTTTTGAGAGAATTGGTCTTGAGTGATCAAATGGTGCATCTTGGAGAAAAACGAACCTCACTATTGCATCTAGAATGCCCAAAAAATCTAAGATCACCTATATAAAATTAGAAAATTGGAGCTCATAAAATTTGGGGAAGATTTTTTGGGTCTAAGAATTTAAGATTGCAAAAATCCATATTAATGTACAACATTGTATGGATCCATATATCCCTTATATGTAAAAATTACATCATTCTATGTCACTAATATAATTTTTGATAATGATTTTCTATTTTTTTGAATATATTTAATTTTTTTGTCATGTTTTATAACAATTGTGACTTTCAATTTGACTGATGATTTTTTGAAAAATCTGGCATTTTATTCACTAATAGGGACCTTTTTTTTCATGACCGCCATTGCTTTCTTGACAATATTTTGCACCACCAATGGTTATGTTCCCTCCTATGGGCTAGTTTCGGTTTATCATTGGCTACCAAGAACACCTAGTATTCTACCCCTTTCCTACCATAAAACCACTTTATGATGCAAGAGGGTACTCCCCTCTCTCAACCAACCAATTCACAAACCACAAAACAAAATTCATAGCAATAATTCAAGAACTCAATCAAATAGGATTACAAGTAAACATTGATTTATTTATTCAAATACCAATTACAATCGATTGGCCTTCATGGCCTCATTCATTTTGAACCACCAAATTGGCTCCTTTTATGTTCTGGAATAGCAACATTCAATTTCAAATAACCAAAAGATGTAGCCCCCACCTGTATTTTTGAGCCCCCTCCACTCTTAAACTCTGCACAACATTCTTATTTTTCTACAACAACCCCCCTCCTTTTCCTCTATCATTTTATTTGTTTATTTATTAAATTATAAAACTCCCTCTTTTGGCTATACCTATTCATTTCTCCCATTCTAAAATTTTTCCTCTTCAAATGCCATAACCCCTCATCTTGGCTCTCTTAAATTTATAATTTTCTTTAATTAAAATAAAGGTTGTAATATAAATCAATTTATAAATGAAAATATGGAGGGATAACATCATAAATAATGAAGAATAAATGTTTACTCTTTTGCAATAACCATCTTTCTGGAGAATTAATTTGAAGAAGACTAAATATGCCAATTTGATATCGGGTGTCAGAGGCAAGAAAATCAAAGTTCTCCAATTCCCATGAAAATTGGCGAGTAGGCTTGGGATGATGTCCTCAAGTCCTCTACAAAATACTTTCTCTCCAAACTTCATAAATTTTGAAAATTTAAATTTTCCATAAACCAACAAACAGTTTCAACATTAAAAACACAAATTTTCAGTGTTAATTTCTCTCAAACAGTGAAAGATGTAAATTTGATTATTTTGCGCATTTGACATGGAACCTCCAAGAATGTCCCTATAAAAGGAATTTACTTGATTCCTTACAAATTTTTCATAAATAATTTTTAAAACTACCCATGGAGCCTTAAAACAACATTTTGACAAAAACTTAGATTTTTGCAATTTTGATTAGATTTATAGATTCTTGCTATTGAAAGATTCTGAAGACCACCAAACCAAAACAAGACTGAAGAAAAACAAACTAGAAATATTTTTGGTTGATGCAGATTGCTCATTCGCCTAGGATGCTCCTGCATCACTTTATGTCATTGGTAGATAATTGACTACCTTTCTTGGTGGTTTGAAAACTTCATTCAGTAGTTTCAATATGTGCAAGGGAATTTTTGTCAAGTTTCAACAACTTTTTATAATCTCCAATAAATTTTCATTAAATGACATAGTTTTTTGACATGGGGGAATATACCAAACATAAAACAACATATTTTAGTGGCGTTTTTGTTGACCTCAACACTGTACCTCGTTCCCTTAACCCTAATTTTACCTGAAGGAGCTATTTTTTTCTTTCTAGCATAACTTGGGATTACGGTGTCATAATTTAGCAAACAACATATGAAAAGTTGGTTCTAAGAAAATTTTACTTGTATAAGTATTTTTTCATTTTTTTTACTGATACATTTGATCACTTGTTAAAAATTAGATATTCATTTTTGGCTCTCGAGCTCATAGTTTTTTTCTTGGGTCTCTATTTTTCATGATTCATATGGCATTAGAAAGGTATTTTAGATCTCTTCATAGTTATTCATGCCTTTTTACATAATCTTCCCTAAATATACTTTATTTAGCTTATCATTATTTCACATTCTAGTTTATTACTTGACATTTTGGTACATAAAAAAGTTATGTTTGCATGCGATGACTTCATTTGAGATAATCTATATGCATTTACAATATTTGATCATTTTTAGGAATTGTATGAATATTGAATACATTTTTTAATTTGTAAATGTATTGAGATAAAGTGCCACCATTATACATGCATTTTGGAGATCTTGCATATTGTGTTGTTTCTTTTTTGTACTCGCATTGCTTTATAAAGTGTCATAGGGGATTTGTTATGTTTGAATTGTTATTTGTAATCACAACTTTGTCTACCTTCATGTGTTTGTGCCTTATTTTGCACAAAAAATTTTAGTTGCATGTACTATCTTATGCACGTTTTGATGATGTCTCTTCTCCTTCATGCACTACATTGTGACACACATTTTTAGTGGACCTGTCATCCCTCTCCCTTGTTAGAATTATGGGGGGCTTCATACTATTGTTGGTGCTACACATACCATATAGACTCTTGCTTTCCTATTTTGTAGAGGTAACATTCGATCCTCAATTGATCAATTTATTCAAACTATTGGCACCTATATTTTTGACTTGTAGTATAATTTGCTTGGTCAAGTAGTGTCATTGGGGTCACTTGTGCATATTGATATGCCATATGTATCTTTGATTGTTAGATTATTGCCTTGGTTTTCCATATGATCATTTTTTGAGTAGTGTCTTTAGGGCCACTCATAATTTTTTTTGTCTTATTGGTCTTGATCATCATCTTGATTTTAGAGGAAGTTCTTTAGTTTCAATACTATAATAGTCATCATTTGATAATTTTTTGTAGCTTCTTCACATTCCAATGTTGTTCTTCATGTTCCTACTCTTTTGGGACATTGTTTTGGAGGGTTTTTAGTTTTTCATGTCTTTATTTTTTTTTTAGAGGAATTTTTTTCAATGAGGTTTTCTCCATTTCTCTAGTTGTGAGAGATCTTTTTCATTTGTACATTGGAACCTCATCAAGTCTAGTTGTCAGTGCCTCTCTATTTCTTTTTATGCATTTATCATTATAGTGGTTTTAGCTTCTTTGCCATGACCCCTTCATCTTAGAACTTTAAGAACTTTATAATAATTAATTTTAAAAAGTATGTATTTATTAAATAAAAGTGATAATAAAATTTTGAATTTACAACTATTAAAATTAAATGGATAATTTACTAAACATATTTAAATATTATAATTTAAAAAATATAGGATAAATATTCTCTTTTAAATTTAAATGAAAGAAAATTAATTTATTTGTTTTTATGAGAAAATGGTAGAAAAGAAAGTTGATTATCATCATAGGTTGAATTTATCTTGAATTAAATTTAAATTATCATTTTTCTTTGAATTTTATATTTTATCTAAAATATTATCTTAAGTAATGTTTGAATTATCCTAAATTAAATTTAAAATTATCATTTTTCTTTAAATTTTATCCTATGGAATATTTTGAAAAAATAATCTTAACATATTAGATATTAACAAGATATGGAATAAAACTATATTTAGTTAATATTTTTATTTCATAATTATCTAAAAAAATGTTTAAATTTTAAAACAAGTTTTAAAACAATATTTAATTATTAAGAAAAAATTAAAAATAGTATAAGTAGAGGAGTAAACAAAGTGAAAGAGACCATCCAAATTTTTTTTTGGGAATGTCTTTCAGGAAAAAAGAACCATCCAAAAAAAGCTCTAAAACATATTAGATATTGACAAGAAAGGGGATAAAACGATATTTAGTTAATTTTTTTATTTTATAATTATCTAGAAAATTGTTTAAATTTTAAAACAAGTTTTAAAACAATATTTAATTATTAAAAATAAAATAAAAACTAGTATAAATAGAGGAGTAAACAAAGTGAAAGAGACAATCCAAAAAGGTTCTTGGGAATGTCTTTTAGGAAAAAAGAACCCTTGGGGATAAGTTGAAGACCATCCAAAAAAAGATGGAAGAAGGGGATGTCAGCCTACCAACCTACAATCAAGAAAGAGAGAGTCAGTCATAGCGAGTGGGAGCAAATTTTAAGGAAAGAATAAATTTTCTAGAAACAAAAATCTAGAGCTCAATGGCTATAAGAAGGGGACAAAAATACCTTTTTTTTCATATTTCTAATCTAAAACACAAGAAAAGAAATCAGATAACTAAGCTACAAAATGAGTAGGGGGATGTGGTTAATATGCCTTCCCAGATCGATCTTTTGGTGGTGGACTATTTCTAGAGGACTTATTTAGCTTTTGTTGAGGCTCCCAATCCGATTATGGACAATCTGCTACTGGATCCTCTTCCGACCATCATTTCCCAGGATGATAACCTTAGCATCCTCTATGTTGTCACTCTTGACGAAGTCCATTTGGAAAATTTCAACATGGGTGCCTATAAGGTGCTTGGTCCAGATGGTTTCCCCCTGACCTTCTTTTAGATTCTCTAGGATATTGTTGGTATGGACCTTGTCTTGGCTGCTAGAAACTTCTTCAACTCTGGTAAGCTCCTCAAACAACTGAATCACACCTTTATAGCCTTGATTCCCAAGGTTTTTGACCCCTAGTTAATGTTTGATTTTAGGCCCATCAGTGTATGCAATACCATTTATAAAATATTTTCTAAAATATTGGTGAATCATCTTAAACCCCTCCTAGACAAAATTATTAGCCCTACCCAAAAGGGTTTTGTTCGTGGTTGTCATATCCTGGATGCTACTATAACTACTCATGAATTAATTCACTCAATGGATAGAAGAAAGAGTGCAAGTATGATCCTAAAATTGTATATTTCAAAAGAGTATGACAAGTTGTTATGGGACTTTATCCCCAAATTCCTATCTAAGTTTGGTTTCAACCAAGGGGGGGTCAATATTTTGATGGAATGCATTACCACGGTGAAGTACTATGTTCTGGTTAATGGGGCACCTAATGGTTTCTTTAATGTTGGGAGGGGTATCAGATAGGTGGATCCCCTCTCACCCTATTTATTTATCATGGTTGTGGATGTCTTGAGTAGGAACATAACTAAACTATTGTTGGGTCTATTAGAGGTGTTAAGGCTATTTCCTCTTTGGATCTGACTGTTATACAACAATTTGTGGATGATACATTTCTCTTTGGAAAAGCCTCTATGATTGAAGCTAGGAAATGGAAAATTTGTCTCAATAACCATGATGCTTGTTTCAGACAATGTATTAATTATAATAAAATCATGGTTTACTTCTTCAAAAAACACTCATGCTCTCCAAGCATAGGTGACTATTTTTCTAGACTATATGGGTGGATCTCTCCCATCGGTGTATCTTGGATTACCCCTTACTGTCAAGGAAGTCACTCTTGCCTTTTGGAACTCAGTCCTTGAAAGGATCCAAAGGAATTTGGTGAGCTGGAAAGGCTCCATTCTCAATCATACTAGAAAACTGCAAATTTTGTTCGCTTCTCTCCAAGGGACTCATGTTTACTTCCTCTCCATTTTCAAGATTCCCCGATATATTGCTGAGAAGTTTGAAAAAATTCAAAGGAATTTCCTATGGTCGGGGATCAAGGAAAAGAAAAATTTTGCTCCGGTTAGATGGGATAAAGTATGTAAACCTAAAATTTGTGGTGGACTTGGGATCAAGAATATCATTTGCACTAATAAGTCCTTGATGGTTAAGGTGGGTTGGGACCAACTAAGGAATAATAAGGATTGGTGCAAGATTATGAATGCTAAGTATCTACAAAATAGACCTTTGATTAATTTCCTATCTGATGATCATCCTTTGGGTTCTCTGGCTTGGAAGAACATTTGCAAATTGTAGGGGTTGCTCAAGACTAGGATGAGATGGAAGATTGGGAATGGTAACAGTATCATATTATGGGAATACCCTTGGTTTTTAGACACCCCCTTGTTCTCTCTAACTTTAGGAACCTTATGAGGTCAACACAACTCTTCTTTAGCTTTAACATTAGTGATTACCTACTTGGCCAACCTGGTGCCAAGAGGTGGAAAGATTTGATCCTTTGCTACCCTTTATCTCCTGAGTTGTGTTCTCTAGCTAGGTCTCTACAGGACTTGCTCTCCCTTACTAGATTATCATTAATCAACATAGAGATAATTTATATTGGACTAATGATCAACAGGGTAATATTTCTGTTAATTCGGCTTACAATTTGTTGTCGAACCAAGGGATTGATCAACACGGACCTTGGAAATAGGTTTGGAATAGACACATGGTCTTGAAAATAATTTTTTTTGGTGGACAACTTGCCATAATAGAATCCTTACTCGGGATAATCTAAGGAAAATGGGTTTCCAAATCCCTAAGAATTTCTTGTTATGCAAGTGCAATGAAGAATTTGTGGATCACTTACTCTTGCACTGCTTGTTTGCTGCTAGTATGTGGGAGATGGCCCTAGAGTGTTTGGGCATTTAGTGGACTATGTGCAAGGACATAAAATCCTTTATTTTGGGCTAGTTTGGGCCCTTCCATCATCCCTTAGCACAAGAGATCTAGAACTAAGTTTCTCCCATTATCTGTTGGTGCTTGTGGAAAGAGAGGAATAATAGGATATTCAGGAATATTGAGATGATCCCTAAGGAGGTTTTTGGTATAGATTCAAGGCTAATTTCTGAAAAATCTTGATTTTCAAGGGGAAAACCTCGGACAAATCTCCTACTGAGTGGGAAATTAAAATGGCTAAAGCTTGGCATCTAAATCTTGAGGCTAATTCTTTTGAAAATTCTAGGTACTAGGCTAGACGAGACACTATCTAGAAACCCCCAAATTGTGGTTGGAATAAACTAAATTTCGATGGTGTTACTAAGGGCAAGTATGGGAGGCATAATCAGAGATTGGAAGGGTAAAATTCATGGCTGGTTACTCAAGGGAAATGGGGATTCAATCCTCCATGATTGTGGAAGCTAGGGAGTTGCTAAAGGGCATTCAATTGGCTATCACAATGGGGATTGGGAATTTTCATATTGAAGGGGATTCTAAGTCTTTGATTGATTTTAATATGGGTAGATTGTTGGGATGGAGTACAAAGGACATATTGTTAGATTTAAATCATTTGATGTTTATGCTGAATATGAAGGTTGGTACCCACATTTTTTGGGAGGGTAATCAAGTTGTTGATGCTTTGGCTAACTTAGGCACCCATTGGAGAGATTCTAAGTGTTGGAGGAACATGGGGAACCTACCACTGGGTATACAAGGTTTAATCTTTAAGGAGAAGAGCACTTGTATTTTTCATGATGATACTTAATTATGTGATTGCTATGGCATTTTGGGGGGTCCAAATTCTTATCTATTGGGTGTTGTGGATGGGTTCGATTTCTGAGGTCTCAAACAAGTGGAAAATTTTGAATATTGAGGTGGAAATCGATATCAAACAATTAACTATGATGAGTAATGTGGAGTACATTGAAGTTATGGCTAAGTTTGGTCAGGCCTTACATAATCTTTTGTTGAGGTCTTATCTTAGCTTTCACATATCCTTACAGATATTTGATTTCAAATTTGATGTGACAAATAATTATGATGTAAAGCTCTTGATTTGTCCTATCATTTCAGCTAGATTATTTCTATTGAGAATAGACGAGACTTTAGGGAATTTTAAATTTGGTCCCATGACCAACTTTCATTGATATTTGTGCAAAGGCAATGTGGTTCGAAAACTAATTAATTCCATCATTTTATGCATACCTGGACACAAGTGTTTGGATATTTTCATTAATGAGATTGTGAGGATTGTCTTTCAGGATTTTACTCTTCAAGCGTGTGTCGGTACATGGTCTTGATTGCCCAACGCATTCTAATTTGGCTTTAAAAAATTAGTGATTAGGTGACCTCTCACTTTGTAAAAAATTCTAACCTTTTTCTCTCACAAAGTTCCTGGTTTTTAAGTGTTGAGAGTGGCGATAGGGTGAGAAAGGAGCAAGACGATTGTGGGTAATTTCACAAGGACCTGCTGGTTTGGCACATCTGTGTTGAAGGTGGTTTGGTGCCTTTGATGGAAAGCTTGGTGGGTCATGATCCAAAGTTGTCTATGCAATTTGTGAGTTCCTAGAAAGAAAGAAGGGTTACCATGGGTGGTATCTCCTACGAGGTGAACGAAGAGGTGATTTCTCAGGCGATGGGGATTTCATGCACTAGGAAGAAGTACCCTAAGCACACAAAGGCAGAGGACAATGAAATCCTTAATGTTTTCTTTGTGGGTAATGTAAAATTAGTTTGCTCTTAGTTCGGATTTGAAAGAGAAGCTCTCCCATAGCCCTAGGACCAGGTTTGTCTCACTCTCATGAAGTATGTCACCTTAGAAGGTAGATTTAAAAATTTATATTTCTATCATTTGCCTCTCTTGAATCACCTTCACCATAAAATATTGTTAAG
Organism: Sequoiadendron giganteum; assembly: GCA_007115665.2. Classification (NCBI taxonomy): domain Eukaryota; kingdom Viridiplantae; phylum Streptophyta; class Pinopsida; order Cupressales; family Cupressaceae; genus Sequoiadendron; species Sequoiadendron giganteum. The sequence goes on from CM021109.1 coordinate 553,022,734, forward strand.
CTTCCCATTTTTCTTACTTGCTGATTTGGAAAGCTCTGTTGAGAAGTGCATTGAAGTTGCTGCCCAAAACCTTGAGGATTCTCCTCCCCTACTACTCCACTAAGGCCTCATCTTGAGGTTTTATCATTTTCACCTTGTTCTCTGCCTGTCTAAACCCATTTTTATTGTTTGCATTGAGGAAATTGAACTGCCTACTCAAGCCAATATCTCCCCGACTAAGTCTAAGGGTCCCAAAATAAAAACCCCTATTGTGACTTTTGATACCCCTAAGCCTAAAGTAGCCACCAAAAAGTTGAAGGGGAACGTGGGGATTGGACAGTATAATGTTATGGCTAGTATTTTCAATCCTAAGTCTACCCATGCCAAGATTGATAACAAACCTACTGCAAAGAAGAAAGTGAAGGATGAGGAGAAGAGTTTGAGAGAGCCGCCAATCACTAACAAAAGAGGGAAGAATGTGGTGGGAAATGATTCCAAGGGGGATACCATGGTTATTGCTACTATGGAGACTGAGATGGAAAATACCAAAATTAGGAGATTTGGTAGGTTCACAAAAAATAATAAGAAAGTGCAAATTAGGGAAATTTCTTCTGATTAGGAGCAGTCTGATAGCAAAGGTAATAAGAATGAGGAAGATTTTGAGGAAGAGGAGGAGGATTTTGTTAAGGGCCTAGTAGCTTTTCGGCCTTCAACAAAATTATTAATGAGAACTTGGCTTTCTAGTACTCTGATCCTCAGGATGTGGAGTGTTTTGACATGGTGAAGACTATGGATAAAGAGGTTGATCACAGTGTGCTACTGGAGCGTATGGAAAAGCTTGAGAATAATTTTAGTGGCTTGACCCAGTTCACTATCAAGTTGGTCAACTGTGTCACTAGCACCCTCTCTGTTGTTAACCTCCTCTCTTAGAATTGGGAAAATGCTAGTTAGTGTTCTTGTTGGCTGTTGGTCCATTGTGTCAGTGGTTTTTTTTGGTTAAAGGTTTTTTGTCTTTTTTGGGACTTGATCCTTTTTGGCCCTTGAGGCTCGATGTGTAAAGGGTATGGTACCCTGTAAATGTTTCTTATTGTATCTATAAGAGAGGGGGACCAACCATTGCAAGACCCCAGGTCAAGAAAGGCCAAGAGCAGTAAGGCTTCCCTAACTTACCTTAGTTTAAAGGATGGCTAGGATAGACAAGATGAGAATGATGAGGACTATGAGGTCCTTCAATCACTCTGCAAACCCGAGAGTTGGAAAGAGACTAGATGAGTCACTTTTTCAGAGTCAACTCTATGTCTCAAGTGGCTCTCTATCAGAGGACAAAAGTGCGGTTCTAGGACAACAACGTAGTGCATTGGCATCTCACAGGTGCGTTGGCATCTGTACAACCAAAAAACCAGAAAGACAAGGTTAGAATCCCAAAAAAGGACTAATAGTCTAGTTTAGCAATTTCGGGAAGTAAATAACAAGACTAGGAAAAGCGAAAGGTAAATATGGATATGATGAAAGAAGTATATTACTGCAAGGGTGACGAAGATAATTTCATAGAATGATCCTCTCGCCAACTTGCTCTGAGATCTCTCCACCTGCACACAGAAAAAGGGGGAATGTTGGGGCTATTTAGGGGCCTGCCTCAGTCAAACCCCCATTTTGGTGTTTCCACCTCCATGGACAACCAAGTTTGCAATGATATAAATAATGATAAAGAAAGAATACAAGCTATGTATACAAGAAACACTACAAAACAATACGTGCTTACTCAATCGAATATGATAGAGGAGATGAGAGGAGCTTACCACCTCCATCCAAAGTGCTCAAGGCTTGTGGAGGAGTGAATGTGAGGAACTCAAGCCTTTGTTGTGATGGTGTTTGTCTTGTGCTCACACTATCAGAGTGATGGAGTGGTAGATTGTTGCAATGGAGTGAAAAGTGTTGCTACAAAGCTTGAAAGTGGATGCTCAAAGTATGGAGAGAGTGTGCCAACTTTTTGAAAACATGAGAATGGAAGAATGGAGTGAGAATATGAAGGAGAAGATGAAAACAACCATATTCGGGTTGGTCAGCCAAAGGGAGGCGTTACTCTTCGACTTCCAATTTAAAATGTAATGTCTCTGTAGTCTCCAACCACAGGAATATATTGGGGATGTAAGCGTGTTGTGCGAATATCTACGCGCCGCGCAGGCATCCTCGATAGAAACGCTTCCACCAACACACAAAATAGGTGCCAAGTGTGATGTGGACAACAGGATTAAGTGGAATTAAGCCTCCGCCTTTGGTTTTCTAAAGTGTAAAGGGGTGAAAGGGGAATTTGCGTTAGGGGTGCAAATTCATGCTCATACATTTTTCCCCCACTTTAGTGAGCACGAATACAAATGAGTGATTTGGTAAAGTAGAATAGTAAGGGAGTAACAAAGTAAGAGAAGTATACCTGAACTAATGAGGAAGCAGAGCATGGTCTGGAGAACTCAGAAGTGCAGGAGAGGACTTCATAGTTCTGTGGAACTACAAAGATGAAGTATGAAAGCCCCTAACGGGGTCATGGTCCTACAAGGGAGGTATCCTTCAAGAACTCTCACATGAAGAAACTAGGAAAAGCACCTTACAGACCCACAAACCTACAAGGAAGGTATCCCCCAAGAACTCTCACATGAGGAAGACTGAGCAAAGGGGACTCTGTAGAGTCAGAGAGGGAAACATGTTTACCTGTAGATAGAACACATCAAGAAGCGATCGTGCAGGCTAGTGAATGGAAACTCATGCAGACCGTCACTAAGTTGTAAGTATTTCAAAGGGGTCCCTTGGGAACCCTTCAAAAGGAAGGAGGGTCCACTCAAGGGACACACTGTTTGAAAAGTGAATTCTAGTCGGGCTACCCCCAAGCTAGACATAAGGATGCGAAGTAGGTCTAGTCGAGCTACACCCAGACTAGACGTGGAGAAGTCAAACCGGCCTAATCAGACTGCCCTCGAGCTAGACACCATAGAACATTTTTGAAAACTTTCAAAGGGGTCCCTTGGGAACCCAACGTGAAAAGGAGGGGTCCATTCAAGGGACACACTATTCAAAGCTAATGTCTTCCTTCTCAAATCGATTCATCACCAAGGAATCCTTTTTAAATATGTTCACTTCATCAAGGAATTCAAAAGGAAGGATATGTGCCCATGTGAGGGGAAGACTAAGACTATTCCCACTTTGGAAGAGGGTTTCCAAGTCCTTTCTTTACAAACCCATGATGAAAGAAACATATTATGCTAGGGCTTCAAGTTGAGAATGCAATTCGAAGAAAGAAGTGTGTGAGGGTTTTTTCTGAAAAGATTCATTTGGTAATGAATTTTTTTTCTAAAGACCAAGTAATGTAGAAGAGGCGTTGTCACACATGATAGCGACAAATCAAGAAAATATGAGAGAAAGATAAAGAAAAGATATCACACACAAAGGGCACAGGGGGGTTAGATCTACCTTTATTCATATATATTAGGTAGCCATGGTAAGAGGTGAAGGATCATCGATCCCCAAGCAGATCAAGAAGAATGCATGAAAGAAAAAGTAAAATAAAAAATAAAAAATTGGGTCAACATGGAAGGAGGCCTAAATCCTCTCGACGCTTTGCATCATCCCCAATTTACCAAAAGTCAATCACAAACATGGAAGAATGAAGATACATATAGAAGAAGGTTTACAACATAAACACCACGCTTGTATCCAAGCACCAACAGGGGTGATGAGGGTCATCCAGACACATATAACACGATTACGGGGGAACACATCACAACACATAAAGGTGTCTACTCTAAAGATCAAGAAGAGGGTCTCTCCCTAACATTGGTTGACCAAGAGGTTGTCAAATTCCCACTCTGGATCATCGTAGGGGAAAGGATGGTGAGCTTGCAATAGTGTAATGTTAAGGGGATGAGCTTTCGATCCTCCCACAACAAGGGCCAAGGTAGAGGGACCCGTGAGGTCTCTGTCACTCAACTCTTATGGGTCCAAGGTCAACGACCTCACAAAGATCATTGACAAGGTCAAAAATTCATCCACCGAGTTAAACATATACTTAATGGGAGTGCCATGCTTCACCTTGAAAGATGGGGTATTTTATACCCGAGGTTTACTGCTAGGCTCACCAAGAGACTCGAGAGCACTGAAAAACTCGGGGGAGGTCGGGACTAATTCCATTACTAGGACAGAAAAATTCAACTTGGGGCCACCTTTCAGAGAAGGTGGGCTCTTCTCATGTCCTCCATTGCTAGAGGGGCCATGCTCTACATTTTTCTTCATCAGAGGAGGTGAACTCCCCAAAGATGAAACAAGGAGGGTCGAGGGAGAAGAGGAAATAGCTGTAGTGGACACAACCAAAGTGTTCACCATGTCCACAGGTTTTGGGAAAGACAAGATATCCGGGACAAAAGTCAACAAAGGCGGCTCTTTCGAAGGAGAAATGAACACTTGCACCTTTCCAGGCACATGTGTGCTCACAGCGAAAGCTAGGAGAGATTCAGAGATGGAAGGAGGGAAAGAGGAGTATGTAGTAGGAGGTGCATCCTTTTCCTCCTCCTTCTTCTGTAAGGAGGCTTTCTTGGCTAGGAGGGCCTTTCGCCAATTCTTGCGTTCACATGTGAGGAAGTTTCTATGACTCTTCAAACCTAAACCCAAAATCTATGAAGGGACGAAAGGATTCTACTCAGCCATGGGAGTTTCTTCCACAATTGCTTCCAGTGGAAAGTTAGACTCCTGAATGGGAGAAGAAGGGACAGGTTCAAAAACACAAAGAGGAGTTGATTCTACCACTTTAGAGGTGGATCCTTTCCTGTTTGGGGGAATAGGAAGAGGTCGAGTTCCAAACTCTCTTTGTGAGCCTTTCTTTCTACCGTACAAATAGTACCAGGGTCTTAGGGACCCATTAGGGAGATTCAATATCCTAACCTTGGGATTTCGCCAAGGAGGCATCATCGGACTTAGTGGGCAGAACCCAGGCTTAATCATCCAGTACTCTTCCCAAGAGAGAGGAGTGGACGAGTCAGCTTGAGAGAGAGCAAGCTTCTCTTTTCCCTTTTGGGAAGAGGAGGTAGCTGGCGGCTTGGCTATAGGAAGGGTCAAATTCATTTGTCCTTTGCCTCCAGTCTTGTACTTCACATAGTTCTTGTGAAGTAGGTCTATTCTTTGTGGGAGTAGACTGACAAGAGTGGGCCAAAAGTGATTCAACGAGTATCCTCCATGAGATACCATAGGTTGATATCCAGTGTCATGCACTATGTGCATGAAACCTTCATGGGAAAACTTAAGGAACTTATGAATCATGGAGGCAATCCCATTCATGGAAGCTAGCCAAGGTATACCCAACTTCACTCTAAATAGGTCTGACTCGGGAATAATGTCGAAGACCATGTTAATGTTCCTAAGTCCAACCAGGACAAACAATGTTATCGATCTGTAAGGTTTTAGAGAAATTCCTTCATGCATATGGATGATGGATTTTTTTTTCCATATTCCTCCTTTTGTGGGGAGTTTAGGAGTAAAGTCTCCTCCATGATGAAATTCACTCTACTTGCAGGGTCAACTAAGACCCCCGTCACAATGTTACCATTGAGGCGAGTGGGAATATAAAGTAGAGAAGGCTTACCATTTGTTGGCACATCTTGCGAAGTAAATGTTACATCCGGTGAACCGATCGCAAGGAAGGGAGAGGGATTAAGAATAACCATGTTAACATACACCTCAAGATGAGAGATAGAATCAGTGGGATCGATAATCATGTTAGCAAAATGTGATGGAAATGGGTTCATGTATATCTATAATTCACTATTAGATTTTGCCACTAATTTTTTCATTTTTTTCTTACCTCCATCAAGATAGATACTATCATCCTCAATATGATCCTGTATCTCATGATGCAAGTGCATGCAACGTTCGGTATCCTATCTGTTAACTCGATGGTACTGACAATATTTGTTTTTTTCATACTAGCTAGAGTATGGTTCTCTAATCGTGATGGAAAAAATTTGTGCATAAGGCATTAAAGGTGGACACATGTGTCTATGTTGTCCCCTTTACCACAGTGTTTATCAAATTTGGGAATCTCCATCCCTTGCAAGAAAGGAGTGTTTATAATTGCAACTGACAATGGGTTGTGTCAGAAGAAGGGTTGGAAGATAGACTGGGCTGAGGCCTGGGAAAGTTTTTCCAACTAGTTTTTTATCTTCCCCATATTGTGAAGAAGGGTATTCAGAATAGGGTCATTAGAAGACATAGGACCACTAGAACCACCACCAGAGCCACCACTGTGACCACCATCGTGACCACTACTAGAGCCACAACTGATGCTGCCACCACTAGAGTGGCTTCTACTGGTACCACCACCGTGACCATTGCCATAGCCACAACCGATGTTGCCGCCACCAGTGTGACTTCTACCGGAGCCGCCTTTGCCAATGCCACCCCCACTTCTGAAGTTTCTACCACCAAAGCCTCCACCTATCATTTCACCAAATCCTCCACCACCAAAGGCAGCAAAGGGGGTGAAGTGGAAATCCAGAGGGTTCTTGTTTACTTTGACAATCTCACAACTTTTAGAAGTAGTAGGTATATTGACCGAAGGGACTGTGTCAGCCATATACATAGATGTAGGAGGCATTGACATCTCTAGTAGCCTCTCATGTTCCTTGAAGAGGCCACCTCATATCATACAACCATGGCTCGAGGGGGCACATGCTTCGGCCAGACCAGTGAGAATAGCTAAGAGCTCTACACCTGTCCAATCTTTTTCCACCATGTATCTTATTTCACTGATCACCTTAGCTTCCCTAGCCATCTTCACGTTTCCTTCTTGGTGATTTTCCAATGCACCTAACCCTTTATCAAGGCTAATGATGTACTTGAAAGGGATACAGATGACCTCATGCTCCTTTACAGATTAAGAGGTTGGTGACACAGGAGGAGTAGGGATGTGATTAGTTTCATCAAGAAACCTAGATTCACCTCACGATACGTGCTCCTATGCAGACATACCAATCACAAAATCAGAGAAAAGGATAGTAGTGAAGCTAGAGTAGACCTTCATCTTGTCCATCAAAAGGTTTTGTAGAATTCTTCTAATGATATTCCCAGAGTTCATAGAATGGGTCGTGAAGCTTAGAAACTTTCACGACACACCAAGGTACAACGACCAGGAGGTATACAAGAATTTTTTTAGGATGCCGACAAATGGATAAATGTTGGTTCACCAAAAATATAAGAGAGGGGGACCAACCACTACAAGACCCTAGGTCACGAAATGCCAAGAGCAGTCAGGCTGTCCTAACTTACCCTAGTTTAAAGGAAGGTTAGAATAGACAGGATAAGAATGATGAGGACTATGAGGTCCTTCGATCACTCTGCAAACCTGAGAGTTGGAAAGAGACTAGATGAGTCACTTTTCAAAGTCAACTCTACGTCTCAGGTAGCTCTTTGTCAGAGGATAGAAGTGTGGTTCTGGGATGACAAAGTAGTGCGCTAGTGTCGCATAAGTGCGCTAGCGTCTGTACGACCAAAAAACTAGAGAGATGAGGTTAGAATCCTAAAAAAAGACTAACAGTCTAGTTTAGCAATTTCAAGAAGTAAAGAACAAGACTAGGAAAAGTGAAAGGTAAATACAGATATGATGAAAGAATTATATTACCGCAAGGGTGACAAAGATAATTTTGTAGAATGATCCTCTTGCTAGCTTTCTCTGAGATCTCTCCACCTGTACATAGAAAAAGGGGGAATGTTGGGGCTGTTTAGGGGCCTGCCTCAATCAGACCCCCATTTTTGGTGTTTTCACCACCATAGACAGCCAAGTTTGCAATGATAGAAATAATGATAAAGAAAGAATACAAGCTACGTATACAAGAAAAACTACAAAATAGTATGTGCCTACTCAATCGAATACGATAGAGAAGATGAGAGGAGCTTACCACCTCTGTCCAAAGCACTCAAGGCTTGTTGAGGAGTGAATGTGAGGAACTCAAGCCTCTATTGTGATAGCGTTTGTCCTATGCTCTCACTATCAGAGTGATGGAGTGGTAGATTTTTGCAATGGAGTGAAAAGTGTTGCTACAAAGCTTGAAAGTGGATGCTCAAAGCATGGAGAGAGTGTGACAACTTGTTCAAAACTTGAGAATGGAAGAATGGAGTGAGAATATGAAGTTGAAGATGAAAAATGACCATATTTAGGTTGGCTAGCTAAAGAAAGGTGTTACTCTTCGACTTCCAATAGAAAATGTAATGTCTTTGCAGTCTCTAGCTACAAGAATCTACCAGGGATGTAAGCGTGTCGTGCAGATGTCTGCACACCATGCGGGCATCCCCAACAAAAACACTCCCACCGACACACAAAATAGTTGCCAAGTGTGATGTGGACAGTGGGCTTAAGTGGAATTAAGCCTCCGCCTTTGATTTTCTAAAGTGTAGAGGGGTGAAAATTAACGCTAATATAGTATCAAAAATAAAGTGAAAAGACATGAAGAATTGGAAGGAGACTACAAGGAATGAGAAGGAAGGATGGAGAGTAAGAAACAAATTCAGACAATAGAAATAAGGTTTTGTGTTTTTCAAGTATGTAGATTTTTTCTAAATGATGAATCAATTAATTTAAATTGAATTATAATCTATAAATATTTAAGAATTTGAATAAAATTATTCAAAATTAATTTTCTTATTGCAACTTCAATTTTATAGTGAAATTTAGTTAAAAACTAGATTTAATAGTTTGTAATAAATAAGATGGAAAAAATATTTAAAATTTTATTAGATAAAATTAGGTAATTAAAATTAAACAAACTTAAAATTTAACTTGTTATAGTTTTAAAAGATTAAATTCTTTACATTATATTTTTATTAAATATAATAATTTTTTTTAATTATTATATAATTTAGTTAAAGTTTAATTTAATAGAATATATATTTATCATTATTATAAATTTTATAAAATTAAAATTAAAAATATATATATTAAAAATATAGATTTTAATGAAATTTCACCGCCTAAATATTTTTACAAACAATATGAATAGAAATTTTAGGTGATGTTATTTAATTAGGATTAGGTATTAGATGAAAATAGTAAGCAAGTGATGGCCATGGTGATCAATCACATTTTGATTGCTTCCCTTCATGGGTGACAGTCATAAGGAAACTTCTGGAGAAAAGCCCCCTAGAAAGGGTTATGTACCCGCATAAATAGTTCACACCAAACCTAGTTAGAAAATAGAACTACATATATATTACATCTTGACCTCATTTGGAAGTAGTTTATGTAGGTAGTCCGATGAACAAATAATGTTCCTAGTATGCAAACATTTGGGGTTAGGGCTTAGAGAATGTTTAAGAAATTTTGTGTTAAATTTGATTAATAATAAAAGATTAATCAGTCAAGAAAATCAATTGAATAAGGGGGAAAATAAAATATCTAATATAAATATCAAGATAAAATATATTCACTATACACTTAGATGAATCTAGTGGATATATTTTCTTGACTCCTTGAGGCTTTAGGCCAAATTTTGAGGTAGGAATCAAGCCTTTATTTATACATGCCTAAATGATAATGACTTTGATGCACTTACATTAGGGAAGTGTAGTCATTTAGGAAAGACTCAAGGTGATGGACCGTTCCTATTCATTTAAAAGAAACTTAGGACGATGGACTTTCGCTCAAATTAAAAATCTAGTAAGAGCATTTTATCTATCTTTTAGATGAACTCCTATCTTGTTTAATGGATATATTCCTATCCTATTTGATGAATAAATGGCTATCCTATTGTATGGATAGATGATTGTCTAATTATATAATTGAATGAATACTTAATAAGATAAAAAAATTAACAAAAAAATTTATAATTTAGAACCTACAACTAGGGGGTTGTTACATGTGGAATCAAGACCAAGTTCAGAAGCTAATCCTTGAGCTTGCTACAACTTGCACTAAATATAGAATTATGAATTTTTATTTTTTTTGGTACGTAAAGATTGATTATATTGGTATTCAAAAAGAAACCAGCTTTTGGACACCAAGTGTCATTCAAAATAAGTAGCATGACTGTTGTCATGGAGACCAGCCCGACACCAAAATATTACAAACACATCCAAACCTCCCTTGGGCTTCTGAGCCCTCGACCCAACCCATGTCGAGCCCTAGAAACATTTTGAAGACTCCAATATGGTTGTAAGAGAAAGTGATCCTCCAATATATGGAATTAGCACCACCTGAGCATTGTGACCTACATTCAAAGAAATTCTCTTGCAAACAAGCCTTTCTCACCAGCTTCTCCACTGATGAAAATTTTGCCCAACATGTCAACCTCTAATCCTCCTGTGCATGCCTATCTGAAGGTCCCATGCACCAATCTTCTGAAACCTCGAGAAGAGCAGAATTTTTTGATCCTCCTTGTGCCATCTGCACCATCATTTGCAAGTTTGTCTGCCTGCAAATTTGCCTCTCTGTATGTATGTTAGATCTCAACATCGTTGAAGGAGTGAAGAATTTCAAGAGCCTCATCTAGCAAGGGTTGGAGCTTCCAATTCAAAAAAATTCCTAACTTCAAGGCTTGTATTACCACCATGGAATCACCTTCCACGATGACTTTATGAGCCCCATATCTCCACAAAGGTGGAGTCCCCCCAAAAGGCCTTGGATTTCAGCCACAATATTTGTATCCTCAGGGAGTGGAGAGGAACACACGACCAAGACTTTGCCGAGCGAGTTTTGAATGATACACCCGACCCCGACACTCCTGGGTTCCCCCTTGAAGCGTCGTCAAAGTTCATCTTGAACCACCCTTCCTGCGGAGGTGCCCATACCACACTTCTCCCATTTGAGATTTCCTCCCTTGATTTAAATGCCCCAGGGTGGGGTACAAAATTATGAAACTATTTAATCAGTAATATAAACTTTGGATGAAATCTAATGAAGTAATAATTACAAATCTATGGTTCTAGGGGAAACAATAACACGGCAAAGAATAGAGCTTCCCATGTTGGAAAAATAAGGAAACAAAAGGAGGATCTACTTGAAAAATAGATATAAGCTGAAAATAATGGGGTAGGAATTGATGTAGTGATCACTTTGTTAATAGAACAAAGTGATAAGATAAATTATTTGGAACAAATAGTAAATGATCTTAGAAATAGATAGTATAATTTGAAAATAGAAAGAACCTGAAAAATATTGTTGCACCTAATCAGGAATTTGCAATTAAGGAACAATCAAAGAGCTTGAAAATATTACCCCTCCATAATTTGATGGGAAATAGTTAGGAGGAGTTGAAAATTGGATAATAGAAATGGAAAAATAATTTGATTTAAGGGATGTATAGAATTAGTTAAAGAATTAAAAGGGGCTTATCAATTAATTGGAGAAGTTACAATTTGGTCCAAACTAATATAAAGGAACATAATGGATACACCAAGGAAAAAAATTCATAGGATAAATTTGTACAATATTTTCAAAAAGGGTGGTTACCACAACTATTCTTTGATGAAAAGATAACCAAGTTCCATAACCTTGTGCAAAGGTCTCTAATAGTACAAAAATATTTTGATAAGTTTACAAAATTGTTGAAATGTGTGCCAACATATCAAAAATATGAGAGGATTCAAACTAATTTCTTTTGTTAAGACTAAACACTAATATTATATTTGAGGTGGACATGCATGGTTCTAAATATATGAATGAAGTATTAGAGGTGCATTTAAAACAAGAAAGGAAACTCCAATATTTAGTTGGGGCAAGATAAAATTATTGCAATAATAGGAATCTACCCTTCAAGAGGAAACTAAACTTCAATAGTACTCAAAACTTTAAGAATCCAAGAATCAATTATCCAAAATGAATACCACCATTGAATCAAAATCTAAGGAATGATTAAAATAGAAACAATAATGGGGAATTTTTAAACATAAACAATAATAGAAACAATAATCAACCAATATATCCACCAAGATTTAATGGAATAAGGAATGAACCTCCAAGAAATCAAGTACATTAGGAACCACCAAGTGGTTTTTTTATGTGTGGAAGAAATCACTATGCTAAGGATTATCCTAAGGTACAAGAACACATTATAGGAAATTAGCAACAAAAATCTCCTCCACAAAGAATTCATGTAACAATAAGGAATAATTAGACCCAAAGTCAAAATGTACCCACTAAAACTATAGGTATACTTTTAAATCAACCAATTTCTATATTAATAGATATTGGATCATCTAAATGCTTTATTTCTCTAGAATTTTTAAAAAAGAATTTCCTTAGGATTTAGACACATGGAAACATAATGGATAGTCGAATATCAGGATAATGTAGTTATAGAAATAAACAAGTGTTTAGAAAAGACTTCAATAAAACTTCATGAGTCTAAAACTAAATTAGATCTATATGTGGAACCCTTAAATTCATATGATTCAATCATTGGAATGAGTTTGTTTGCTAGTCATCAAGAAAATGTAGATTTCTATAACAAAGAAGTGGAATGTATAAATGATGAAGGAAATAAAGTAAAATTACAAGAAATTTTCAAGCCTACAAATATGGAAATTATTTCAACAATGCAACTCAATAAATTAAGAAGGAAATGGGCTCAAATTTTTAGGGTTAAAATAAATGAGAAAGAGGAAACATATGTCCCAACTCTAGAAAATTCTCCCTTCCTCGAAGAATTTAAAGATGTATTTCTAGATGAATTACTAGGACTACCTCCTAAGAGGAAATTTAAAATTTATGTAAAAAATATATTAGGGATTGAACCTATGTCTAAGGATCCTTATAGAATGAATGAACTTGAATTGCTAGAACTAAATATGCAACTAAAGGAGTTACTAAAAAAGGGGCTAATTCAACCAAGTGTGTCAGCATGGTCAACACTAGTTATCTTTGTCAAAAAGAAGGATGTGACTCTAATATTATGTATAGACTACAAAATGTTGAATAAGGTAAAAATAGAGAATAGGTATCCATTACTCTATATAGAAGATCTATTGATCAAATGAAAGGAGGTATAATATTTAATAAAATTGATCTTTGATCAAGATATTATCAACTAAGGATCAAGGATGAAGACATTCATAAAAAAACCTTTCAAACTAGATATGAACATTGTGAATTCATGGTTGTACCTTTTGGTGTAACTAATGCCCAAGCTATTGATTTTATGAACTTGAGGAATACTGTCTTAAGTGACTACCTTGATAAATCTGTACTAGTGTTCTTAGATGACATCTTAGTCTATTCCAAAAATGAAGAGCAACACTTAGTACATGTTAAATTAGTCATGCAAAGGCTAAGAGAACATATGTTGTATGGAAAGACATCAAAATGTGCATTCTCTGAGAAGAAAAATAATTATCTGGGGCATGTATATCAATAGAAAGAATTTTCATAGATCTAAATAATATTAAGGTTATAATGGAGTGAGAAATTCCTAAGAATCTAGCAGAAGTGAGAAGTTTCATGGGGTTAGTAGGGTGTTGCATAAGGTTTGTAGAAAGATTTTCTAGAATTATAAACCCAATCACCTCCTTGAAAAAGAAGAATAAAAGGTTCATCTGGACATAATATTGTGACAAATAATCTCAAATCCTAAAATAAAATTTGACTTCAACCCTTATATTAAGAGTTCTTGATCCTAATGGACACTTTGTGGTTGTCACCAATGCTTCAACCTAATGTTTAGGGGGGCTTCTTAATGCAAGATGAAGGTGTGGTTTCTTATGAATCTAGAACATTAAAGATACATGAACTAAGGTATGTACCTCATGATTTATAATTGCCATCAATAATTCATGAACTTAAAAAATGGAGACATTTCCTACTAAGAAAACCATTTGAACTAAAAAAAAAAATCAAGGGTTGAAATATATTCTCACTCAACCAAATTTGAATGCAAGGCAAAGGAGATGTTTATAATTTTTAATTAAATATGATTCTGAGACTTAATACATGGGTAAGTGCGCAAAGACGGGGGACCAAAAAGTGGCCACTCCATATTTTGGTCTCGAAATAGCAAAAAAGCAAGCACATTATATCAAAACACACTCGCATTATGGGTTGGTAGTGACCGAGCCTAGGATCGGTCATTACCAAGCCAAAATGTGAGTGCATTATAATGTGTTTGTGTTATGGTTTGAATTTCAAAAAATGTGAGCATGTTATAATGCCCTCACATTTTGTTTTGCTTTGAAATTTTTCTCTTTTTTCCTCTTTCTTCTCCTTTTCTTTCAGTGAAACTATATACATGAAATAAACATTTACATATGAATATTTAATTTCTTATACTTTAAGTTATATTTTATGTATATAGTTTCAAGATGTTTGAGAGTGGTTTCAGATCTCTAGGAGTTATAATGCAAATTCTTATTTTTGGAAGATCTTATAATTCTTCAAACTTATTCAAATTTCAGTAATCAACATGTCAATTTTAAGTAATCAGGAGGTCAAATTTCAGTAATCATAAATTTATACCATGATTCTCTCTCTATCTCTATCTCACTCATAATTTATCCCTTATTCTCTAGACCTCTCTCACACTCTCTCCTTCCCTCTCCACTTCTATTTATCTTGCCATTTGTTGATGTGTTTTTTTATGCACTTCACAACACAAGTAATGCATAGGTGCATCACCTATCTTGGAAGACAATCTTCCACAATTATATTGCAAAACACTATCCCAAAGTCCCTAATGTCAGGTCTTGATAGTGCTTGGAATATCTCAGTTGTTTCATGTGATTTGCTGGAATCACAAGGTAGACTTATGGATGAGTTACAAAGTGCGGGAAGTTGGGTCTGCAAATGGAGTTATTAGGATGGGAGAGTTGTGTGTTTTCTGCAGGTTCAAATAGTAGTCTAGAACTCCATTTCAACATCAGATTTAGCTTTATAATATGCAATGAACCTTGCCTAAGATTACTTATTTAAAAAAATGGAAAAAAGGTAGGGAAGAGAAGAGGTTCTTGGATCTGAAACTACGAATGAATAGTGATCATGGAGGCTTCTATAGTAGAAAAACTCCCTAAACTAGGTTTTGTTTGGCCAAGAGGATCCTACAATTACACAAAACCAGTGCAATCTTCTAAGGACTGCAGATTTTTAATTTTTATACACACATCATGAACATGCAAGTGAACTAAGTTGCAACAATAAAGGAAGGAAGCCCATACTAGCTTTACAAAGTAGTTTATCATCGACAAACCACAAAAAGTATCAGTTGAAAATTCATCAAATACAGAAACAACAATCACCATCACCACTTCCGTTCAAGAAACTAACTACTAAACTAATAGGGAAGTAGAACCATGCACACATAATGAAAAAACTCAAAAAGAAACACCCATAAATCATAAAATGTTGCTTTCTATTGCTGTAGAATGCTTTTATACCAGCTCTCCAACCATTTACAAATGAGGTGGAGACCCCTATTTATAGTTTTCCAAAGACCGAATGAATGTCTAGGATTGATTTACATTGTGTGGCTCAGATTAAATTAAATTAGGGCTTCACCTACCACACAATATTTAGAAAATTAAAATACATCTTTTTTCTTTTCCCTATTTTTTCTTGTAGTGGTCAGTCACTGTAGCAATTTTGTCCTCTTGCTGATTTCCCTTTTGCTGTAGCTGAAAGTGCCTAAAAGCTGCCCTCTACTTGATGGAATTGCAACATTATTCATTGGATCAAAAAGGTCTATCAATGATTGGCATCAATGGATTGGTTGTCCCCAATTCGGGTGGACAACCCCTTAAAGATCATCATCATTTGGTGAAAAGTAGGACAACTCCCCTATGCTTTCTTCAAGGCCACCCCCCCTTGCATTTTTTCATTGAATTCCTTGGCACATGCATTCTTCTAATGTGAGCTCTATTGATGGATTCCATGAGGAGAGGTGGGAATAAAATGAATGGTGATAGGAGCTATGTGCTTTCCTTGTTCAGCTTTCTCAATGGGTCTCCCCGATGGACCCACGATAGGCTTCTTGAAACCTGCATACATGAAGTATCGCAAGTGATTTCATACGCAAATCAAGGAAAATGTTAGTCAAATCTTGAAAAATCCTTGTTAGATTCACCCATGCATCATCAAAAGATCACAATATTCAGTTTAAATTACCATTAGAAGTTTACTAGAGAGAGTTTGGATGTTTCGGGACTGAGAGGCCAGACTTTCTTGGCCAAAATGTTGTTCTAAAAAGTGTGAATAGGGCAAGACGACCCAGATGGTTCCTCCCGACTTCAAATTTGGAATTTGAAAAGTCCATGGGGAAGAGCGTCCAATTTCAATATGTGGGTCAAAGTTTGTTTCCAAATTGGGAGACATTTGGATCATTATTGGGGAACCCAGAGTTACGAGCAGGGAAAACTATCTGGAGTTTGTTGTTTAGAACAACCATGGTGAGGCGACATTTCAGGGACGGAGTTCCAAGGTCCAGGACCCGGAGGGCGAAAGGTGGACGATAGGCGAAGGGACAAATGGAGTTCCTAGAACAACCATGGAGGGACAGAGTTCCAGAAATAACCAGGGATGGACAGAGTTCCCGGAATAGCCGTGGAGGGACAGAGTCCTAGAAATGGCCACAGAGGGGTCGAGTTTCGTGAGTCGGAACATCGAGGGTGGACGAAAGGCAATATGGCAAAGGAGGGACGGAGTTCCCAAAACAACCACGGAGGAACGAAGTTTCAAAAATAGCCAGAAATAGACGGAGTTCTCAGAACAATCATGAAGGGATGGAGTTTCAGAAACAGCCAGGGATAGACGAAGTTCCTGGAACAACCGTAGAGTGACGGAGTTTTGGAAATAGCCAAGGATGGACGGAGTTCTCAGAATAGCCATGAAGGGACAAAGTTCCAAAAAAATCTGAGGATAGACAAAGTTCCTAGAACAACCGTGGAGGGATAGAGTTCCTGAAATAGCTAGGGACAGATGGAGTTCCAGAAATGGCTAGGGACAGGTCGGGTTCCAGGAGCTAGAACGTTAGGTGCAGACAAAAGGAAAAAAAAAAAAGGAGGGACGGAGTTCCATAGATGAACATGGAGGGATGGAGTTCCAGAAATAGCCAGGGACAGACGAAGTTTTGGAAATAGCTAGGGATGGATGAAGTTCCTAGAACAACCGCAGAGGGACGAAGTTTTGGGAACGGCCACGAATGGGTCGGGCTCCGAGAGCAAAAACGTCGAGGGCGGATGAAAGGAATAATGAAAAAGGAGGGATGGAGTTTCGGAAACAGCCACAGAGCGATACATTTCTGAAAACAGCTAGGGATGGACGAAGTTCCCAGAACAGCCGCGGAGGGACGATGTTCTGGAAATGGCCACGGAGGGACAAGGTTCCAGGATTTAGAACGCCAGGGGCAGATGGAAGGAAAAACATAAAAGGAGGGATGAACTTTTGGAAATGACCATGGAGGGATGGAGTTCTGGAAACAACTAGGGATAGACGGAGTTCTCGGAATAGCCATAGAGGGATAGAGTTCTGGAATGAAAATTCTGCAACTTCCCAAAACTTAACGAAACCTTGGCAGTTCACTTAGGCACCACAAAAATATCCCAAAACCATAGGAAACCTATCCTAAAAGTCAAAAATAAAGGAAAAAGTGAATTGAGCGAGCAGGGATGAGGCCTAGAGGATGTCAGGGCAACAAGCGAAGGGAAACCCTTAGGTGCACTTCTGCGAAAGAAAAATACTTAGTGAAACTCAGGTAGGTGAATTTGGTTAGGGAATTTGATCGTTTGATGGAACATGACCAATTTAGGCTCTAGAAAGGGGCATGTAAAATGAGACGGTAGCAAAGTAGCCCATCTAGAGCGAAAAGAGGGGGTCTTTGCTCATGGTAGGGTGTGTGTGAAAAACATGCACAACAAATGGAGACTCATTGGGGAAATGCTCTAGCGAATTTTGATGACAAACTAGAATCATGAACCCAAAATCTTTGGTTCTGATCTCCATGCTAAGGAAAACAAGCCAGACGCTCAACCAAAGGATCAAAACCACTTGCTAATCCAACCTTTAGTATGTTAAAAATCTAAGTGTGTGTAGTTCTGTCAATTCTGATCCTTCAGTTGCTACAGGAACCCAAGCTTTGTTAAGTTAAACTATGTAGTTAATTCTAACTCCAAAAGCATATGGGACATTGCCTTGCTGCTAGTCAGGCATCCATAGCCCCGATGAGGTTGTCATTGTGATTCTCCCAAACATTTATTTATTGTCGGCTAGACATCCATAGCCCTGGTAGAGTTGCTTGGATACCCCTGAAAGGCTGCATTTCTTTTCTTTTGATTTTCAATATTTTTATTTCTTTCTTTTATTTCTTTTCTTTTGATTTTCAATTTTCAATTCTTTTTATTTCAACCCACAAGAATTGAAGCTCGCGCTCAAGGCTGAGAATCACAGTGGTGCTAAAGCAAAATTTTAGATTTTTCACTTAACTAGACTTTGTAAAGGACCTACGATGACCTCCGGATTCTTAAAATATGTGAGAGATATAATAATCCAAAATACTTCAGAATCAGACCAACCAATGACTTATCCACTTTCAATCAAACATCTAGATCACTTGACACTAATAGAAGACCCTCACCATACACTTTGAAAACTTGATTAGAGTTTGACAAAGAAATACATAGAACAACCCTAGGTGATAAGTATGGTTATTGTGTGCACAGATGTGCCTAGCCAAAAGCATAGGGACTCTGAGAAAAGAAGTAGCAAAGCAACAACAAAATGGAAGCAAAGAAAATAGAAAGCAAACACCCAAAACTAACCAAAGCGGGACAATGAAAGAAAACAATGAAGAAACTACTCTAAAGAAAGCAACCTACAACAAACCACCTAACCTAACGAAAGCAGAAAAGTAAGAGTATTTATAGGAAACCTACACTACTCAAAAATGAGCTATGTATAAAGAGATATTTACAAAGCACTATGTTAGAGCAAGGCGAGCTGACATCAACGCTCATTGGATTTCGCAGTGCATGCACAAGTAAATGGGAAATCATTATCATTCTTAACCATGCAAATTCATCTTTATATTTCAAAAAAAGAAATTCAATGTTGCAGCACTCAAGTTCAGTCACCTGGTCAAGGAAAATCAGCAATTGAGGAGGCTCGCTAAACCCATGGTTAATCCATAAACACATTTGTCTCCCCTCATTCCCATAATCAAAATGATAAGTGCATCTATGACAATTAATAGGAGCAAGGAAGGATAGAACCTGGATTTCATTGTGCGATTGTGGTAGTTTTTGACAATCGAGAGTGAGCAATGCATCGTCAGTCTTTGCATTGGCAGCTTCAAATGGGAATGGTGGGGGATGCAACATTTCAAGCATCAAGCCTGCATAAGGTAGGGAGAATGGGGTAACAAACACTTGTTCCACATCTTGCGTTGGATCGACAATCCCTATCAGTTTTTCTTCGAGAAGATAGACTTCATCTCATTAATCTTCTACAAACCAAGTGTCCACTTGATTGTTGTCCTCAAAAGGCAACACGTTGTCCCACTTCCTTTCCCAAGTGTTGTCCTTATTTAGGTGGTGTTCAATGTCATGGGATAATGACATGTGTGAATCTTTCCTATTCCAGCCATCTGAATATGAAGGAGGATCAACATCAATCATGGTGGAGGGACTCCAAGTTGCATCTTGCAGTCGACAAGGTGCTTCATCTCTCTTGACAGCTACCTCAGCACCCCCACCTTTGTCTTCTTCTCTTTATTGTTCATGCATCTCATCATGACGTTCACTGATTTCCCCTTGCTCACTATCACTATAGATGAAGAAGGATCCCCTCTCCCAATCCAAAAACTCTAGTGCATCACCGTTCAGAGGCTCAAGGAGTATGTCTTCATCACTACCATCCTCTGGGATGTGCTCTTCCTTGACATGAGCATACCTCTGTAGTACATCTCCCAATAGAAAGAAGTTTTCAATTGATGGCACCTCATCAAGGGGAACAAAATCCACCATGCAATCTCCCTCCAAGGACTTGTCATAAAGCCTATTGTCCATGGTGCACAAATGCTCTTGAAGAGGGAGAAATTCTTGATGATTGGTGGACAACCTTCTTGTTTGATCTATTGTTGTCCCAACATCCTCTTGAGGACTGCCTTCAGTTGAGTTGGCACTTGGCTCAAGCTCTTGATCCTCACATTCCATCCTTGAAGCAACTACAGGAAGTGGTGTACTTGGCTGCCTCGCTTGTTCTTTGACTTGCTCAATGGCTTCTTGGCATAGTCCGCATGTGAACTCCAAGGGCGATGAATCACAAAGTCTACACCAATTCGACAGTAGTAGCACCTCTAAATCCACTTGGTATTTCAGCTCAGACCAATCCTTTGCCAACCTGGAGACAAGTTGGTCATATCTTTCTACTACTGGGTCCTCATCATCACTTGAAAAATAAGCTTGATGGTAGACAACCGTGGCGAGTGGTTGTTCCCACTCCTCCAAACTTTCATTTTTAGATTCTCGATCGCTGTCATTGATGAAGGATAGGTCTTCTAATCTGATTTCACTTATACTCTCGTCATCATTTTTTGTTGTTCTGAAGCTGTCAACCTTTTCTTCTTCCTAATTTTCAACATTTTCATTTGCTTCCCCAACATACACCATTGCAGACTTTGTTAATTCATCTTCAACTACAAACCATTCCTCTTCCCGAGCGGAGGACTACCTCTTACTGGTGAAGGAGAGGATTTTCAACTCCATTCTTATTGAACCTTCACCAAAGCTTTTTGTTGTCCCAAGGAAATCAGATTCTCCTTCTCGATTTTCAACTTCAATCTTTGTTGTCCCAGCATCTATTTTTGTGGAGCATTTTGGTCCGACTTGAAGGTGTTTTCCTCCAGATGCTGACAACTTTTCTGCCTCATTGGATGACTCATCCTCCTTGATAATTGGCTGCCCCAACTTTTTCGAACAACCCTTGACTTGGGTGATGATGTTTGCACATGATGAACAAGTAAATTCTGAATGTGGTGCATTGTGAAATCTGCATAAACTTGACATTAGTACTTCCTCCAATCTTGGTCCATCTTTGTTGCTCAAACATTCTTGGATCAGATATTCAAATGCATTGGCTACCATGGTTGTCAATTCTTCCTCCAGGTCTACAAGGGCTAAAGGATGATAGATTTCCCAAAAGGTAATTTCTCCCTGCAAGACTCTTTCAACTCTGTCCAAGAATGTTAGACACTCCAATTCTTTGTTTCTACGAGTGTGATGAATCCTACACTTGTCTACTGATGTGAATTGCTGCAATGGTTTTGTTATGCCTTGCATAACCACCCCATCTTTTTCCTTGGTCAAAATGGGTCCCCCTTTGTTGTTTTTATCTTTTGTTGTTCTTTAAACAAAGTCTGGAGTCTTTTGCTTGCAACACTTTGTTTTATTTTGATTTAGTCTGTCAGAATCGGAGCCAGAACCAAATCAGGTTTTGAAACTTCTTTCAAAACTCATTTCGATTCCCATCCCGACAGCCTTTCTTTTTTACCTTTTTTTTTTCTTTATCAGAGCCAGAACTAGAGTGGACGTTAAGTTGGTGTTTATTGGAAATTGCAAAATCATAATCCATCCCGTCTTCCCCTCCACTTTTTCAACTTTTGTTTTAGTCTTGGTCCTTATGTTAAGTTTTATTACAGCGGTCTTCTTATTTTACTTTTTGTGTTCTGTTGGCGGACCCGAAACCGGAATAGGAATGAAGTTGGGAAATTCCTTAAGTTTCTGAATCAATTTCCATCCCGATTCTGCCCCCGCCATTTTCTTGGTCGTTGACTTTTGACTGAAGTCGCACTATAGTGAAGTGTTTGTTCTTCTCCAGTTCTGACTCCGCTTAACTGCATTTAATGCATTAATGATAGCTACCATGCGTAGGTAGAAACTCTGATTTTTACCTTCATTAAGGATTAAACGCATGATTATTATCATTGTTAAAAATTGAAGAGTGAAATAGAGCAGCTGCAGAGTCCATCTGAGTGAATCAAGTGAAGGAGGAGGAGATAATTGTTTGTGAATCAATTAAGAAGGTTAACCAGGTTTTGCGTTTGAGGTAGGGTTCTTGTTCTTGTTTCTTTTATTTATTTGCTTTCATGTTTTATGTTCATGTTGTTTGACTTAGATCTTTGGAAAGGTTCACCATTTTGGTAGGTTTGTGTGTTTGTGTTCTTTCTTTTGTTTTATGTTCTCGTTTTTGTGCTTGCATTTCATGTTTTACAGTGAGTTAGGGCATGGTCACTTTCACGTTTGTCGTGATCGCATCATGCTGCGTTAGGTTTTAAACATGTAGATTTAATTAGGGTTTTTTCACAGTGAGGTAGATTAAATATAGATTTTTATAATGAGTCAGGGTTAGTAGAGTCTTGTTTTTACTTAGGGTTTTTGTCGTGCATTCTATCTGGTTATAATAGAAGGTTTAATCCGTGCCCTAGTTTTATATCGTGTTTTCTAGGCTAGGGTTTTATGCATTTTTCGTGATCACGTTTTAAAAATGATTAAAATATGATGCCCTAAAATACAGTCATCCCCACGGTCATATGAGTATAGTCTTTTTATGATATATTTTAAGACTTTTTCATTTAATATGACCTTGGTCTTTAATCATGAAGTTATGCATTAAGTTGTTAAAATATTTGATGACATCATGGTCAACATAGCTGGAAGCGGGATTAGAATTGATTTAGAGTTTTGGATGTGTTTCATGATTAGTGTCAATTCCATCGACCATCCCATCTCCGACTTCGCTTATAGTAAGAGGCTTTACTTCATTAAAATGTTTACCTCGGCGAAAGCGGAAGCGGAACTGAAACAGAATATGAAAATAGAAAATGTGAAGGAAACCAAATCAGTTTCCATTCTGGTTCCGGTTCTGATCACTATTTCACTTCTGAATCCGAGCCCGCTTCTTAATAGTAGAATGATAGTAACAGTTTTTGCTGCAATCCCAATAGTATGTTAGAAGAAGATTATTTAAGATGTTTGCTGCCTGGTTCCGCCTCCAATGCATGTTTGAAAGGTATGAGTTTAAAGACACATTTTGAGATGTTTATTCAAGAATCTAACTAGAGATTTTATTGCAGGAAAGCTAAGAGGATGTCGGGAACATCAGGGGAAGCTTCCCAAAGAAACCAACCTGCGGGAACATCAAAGGAAGTACCTAAACCAAAGAATATCAAGCTAGAATAGTTGCCTTATACCTTAAGGTATAATCATAAGTCATGTTGTCATAGTGAGAAAAGTAGAATCAGATTGGTTAGACATCATCGACACAAACTTGGCCCAGTAAAAATTTGGGGAGGCGTATACTGAAACATTCAATGAGGATGTGACACCTAGAACCAAGAGAATTTTTTATTCTGGTTTGGTTCATATCACTTTATTTCCTTTATCAATCCAGTGCCCGGAGTTGATCTTGATAGCAACCAGTGCCTACAATCATGCTACCAGACAATGCATGGATTCACAAAACAATGTAATTATTGATCTTACTCCTCAAGCATTTCAAAATATATTTATTGTCTCGGATCCTAAGAACTTGATGCAATTGGATGAGGCAGAGGTCTTGGAGAAATATAGTAAGTTTAAAGAATCCAATAAATCTTATTTGAACAAAAAGTGGTTAAAGACAGAGAATAAGTCTCTAACCAAGCTTGCAGACCAGCCAAAGAGGGCATATTTCTATAAGGAGGTATCAGATTTAATAATGATGTTGTCTAGGATTTTTGGGAAGAGAGATACATTTTGTTTCAAGGAGTGGATGTTTCCTTTCATCTAGAAAATCTTAAATGGAGCCCAACAGTTTGATTGGCTGATGATTGTGTCAAATGCTATTCATGATCAATTGACCAGCATCAGGGAGACTAAATGCTTCTCTATGACTTCTTACGTTGTGTATGCAACATAGAGGTTGGATATCTTCCCAGGTTTCAACAGAGTAGGGATAATGGGAGTGCTGGATGGATAGAAGAAGCTATGGGAGCATTATAACTAGCTGTCTCTATAGGTTGCTGAGACTCAGTTCAGAAGAGTTAATGATGGATTCATATATGTAGTCATTAACCAACTAAATGGAGATGCAGGGTATAGGCTGAGTCAAGAGGCCATGGCATTTATTGTTGAATGGGTATGTTGGTACATTCAATACCTCAAGTCTACATATTTTAGGTTAGCTAGTTTTGAAGGTCATCCACATTTGCTTACAAGGTGTTGCAATAATAGGATAGTGCTAATGGAGTATGTATATCAGGCTCTAGGAGTAAATGCTCGATTTGGAATAAAACATAAGATAGGATGTCACAAGTTCCCCATGAAGTTGGTTGAGTATAGTTGTCAGCATTTGTTAGGAGCAAAGGTGGTTTGAAGTGAGCCGATACAGTTGAAGTTAGGTTTATACACAGCTCGTAGGCATTTTGACCTGAAGGGTAAGATGAATGCCTTGTTGCCTTCGGTGTTTGACAAGTATTTCAATTTATTAGAAGATTTCTGGAGTGATCGATAAGATGAGTATGACTTGAGGAAAAAAAATTATGAGAGGTTATTTGTCCCACTCATGGCAGAACTTGGAGTCAAAAATGACATTCCTAACACATTGGTGGATAATGGAGTTGTATTGGATCCATCTTATGAGGCTTTAAACATAAGAACTAAGAGCCTCGATCTGATTGACTGGAACAGTGAAGAAACTATTGACATAAAGAAAATAGGCAGAACAGTCTTGGATCGAAGTGTTCACTAGTTGGTGCTAAGAACCAAAGCTCCTCAAGGACCAGCTCCTAAAAAGGGGAAAGGGTATAAAAGACTCAAAAGAAAGACACCTCCCAAAGATCCTTTGGAGTTCTTTCCCCCAGACATCGAAGAGATAGAACTTGAAGCAGCAGGTGATGAAGCGGAAACACAAGAAGGAGATGTTCAAATAGGATCAGTTGTTTCAACACCTACATTAGGTGAATCTTCCACACAAGTCCCACTTGCAAAGAAGCAGAGTTAAGAAGTTCAAAAGGGGGCTCTTCATAGTATGGCTGAAGCTACAAAGGGAAAAGAAGTGGAGAGGGAAATTCATGATGTTGGAACAGATTCAGACGAGACTGTGTCAGAGAAGGATGTGCAAGAGAATATGCCTCTAGAGGAGGATGCTAAACAAGTAATGACATGAGAGGAGCAATGGGAATTATTTGAAGAAGTTAGAAAGGATGCTGAGGAAAAAGCTAAAGGAATAGAAAAGCAAAAGCTAATGGATGCCAAGACACAAACTGATTCCATACTACAATAGCAACAATTTGAAGCTAAGGCAGTAGCTGATGAAGTAGAGAGACAACAAAGGAAACAAGAACATGAACTCAAGGTTAAAGAAGAAAATTATAAGTTAGAGTTAATACAAAAGATTCATGACCTTGAGGAAGAGAAGGAAAGAAACCAGAGGGAGAAAGAAGTCTTGGTTGCTAAGTTAAAACTTGCAGAGGAAGCTCACCGAAAAGAAGAAGAATCAGAAAGATTAAGAAAGGAAAAGGATACCGAAGAGCTGGTTAGAAAGCAACAAGAAGAAGAAGAAAAGGTAGAAAATCTTAAAGCTTTAGAGGCGGAAAGACTAGAGGCTTTAGAGAAAGAGAAACTGGAAAAAGAAGCTCTAGAGAAAGAAAAATTGGATAAGGAAAGAATAGAGAAGGAAAGAATAGAAAAGGAAAGATTGGAAAGGGAAAAAGTGTAGAGAGATCGATTGGAGGAAGAGAGGTTGAAGAAAGAAGAGGAAGATAAGAAGATATAGGAACCAAAAGATAGGGAAGAGGCTGAAAGGCTTGTGTAGATGTATGTGGTGCAAGGACAACAAGAGGAATCAAGGGTTGATTCTCAACCCCAAGTGAATGTGCAACCACCTTCTACTACTACCATCGCTTCTTCTTCCACTGTGATGACTATGGCTCCAAGTGCTCCCACTTGGCTAAAATTGGACCTATAGAAAAGAATAGTAACACCTTCACAACCTCTTAATTGGGAGGATATGATGAAGGATATTGAACAAGAGAGACCTAAAAAGAAGGCTAAGATCCTACACTCCACCAGGCTCATGGACAAGGGAGAGATTGTTGCTGAGTGTGCCATACTAATGACAGAAAAGGAGGTAGGAGACATGCAGTTAACAAATTATCAATTGAGTACTATCAACTTGGGAAGGCCTACTAGAAATCAATAGATGAATCTAATTGATGTGGTAGCTTCTACAACCAAGTCAAGAATGTTAAAGGATAAGTAGAAGAAAGATGAGCTTAAGGCTCAATTAGATCAATTGCATTCCTTTTTGAAAAGTGTCTCTTCTCCAAGATCACAAAAGGTAGCTGCTATTGAGACTCCAATTTTGTTGAGCAAAAGGGAGGTAGATGATTTAGTATAGGTAAGAGGCAAAGCAGAGATGTTAGACAGGTAGGTTGACAAGTTAAATAAGGAAGCAGGTGAAGTTTTGGTCAAAGGTTTTGAGGTTCATAAAGGGATAGAAGAGTTAATAGGGGAAATGCATCAATATATTGAAGCATTGAAGAAGCAGGAAGAGGAATATAAAGAGTATAGTCATAAATTAGAGAAGGTTAGTACATTGCCTTTGACTACTCTTCTTGAATAGTCAATACTTGAGGAGGATAATAAGGATTTTGTGGAGAAGACCTCTTGTATACTCCAATTCAAAACAGATTTCTTGTGCAAACATAGAAACGAAGTCCAAGATGCTGTTAAGAATCTAACCGAACAGTTTGAAGAGTTGGAGGCAGTCATTGCTATCATAGTGGATGTTAATATACTAACAAAGGAAGGCCTACCTTTGAGCCAAATAAAAGAGAAATGGGGTGAAGGGTTTAAAGGACTCATGCAGAAAGGAGATGATGGTGAAGATCTGATGATAGATCGACTGATGGATGTCAAAGAAGAGATAAAGGCTGCTAAAAGAGAGTTGACAAAGATAAAAGATATCAGTGGGTTTTCTGCAGTAGAATTGGAGCGAATAAAATTTGAAGATAGTTGGGTTGATGGGCCAGAATTAGATGTATTACAACAAGTCTTCTCTAGTTATGATGAGTTTATTGCAGTCCCAAATTCACATGCATAAATCTCTTGCATGCATTTCTTTCTTCTTCTTTACATGTTGCATGCAACATTGATAGTCTTGAAGTGAGTGACATTTTTTCTCTTCTATTTTCTATTCTCTAGTTTAACTGAATGTCTAATGTAAGGACTCAAGATCAAATTGATCTGATTTTCCAAGAGATTTTTTGTTCCTACAAGGGTGGATGACTTAAAATAGAAGTGGAGTTCGAATTTTTGTATATCTATAAATACCCTTTGGGTATATATTGTAAGGGTCAACTAATAGAGAATAGAATTGGCCACCTGATATTAGGAGATAGAATTTTATAGTGATTATAGAGATACATTGTTATTTGATATTTTATAGTGAAATAAAATTATAGGTTTACGCAATATGGTGTTAGAATTGAATTTTACTTGATAAGACTGATAAGTTATAATCTATCTATATGCCAGTGATTGTGCTAAAGCATGATTATTTCCTATGTAATGAAAGTCATTAGAAGAAACCAGATTTAAAGATTATCTTGTTAGATTATCATTGAATTAAATTTATTGAAGTCTGATGATCTATGATCTTGGCAATGAATGAATGTGTGTTCTTTTAAAAAAAAATCTTTGAAATAGTTGTGATAGATGAATTGAAATAAGCACCTTAGATGCATACAATGGTATAGATTACTCTGTGAATTGTATCATGCTTTGGTTTTCTTGATCTGATTGAAAAACATTCACTGTTGAAGATATATGTCCGGATGCTAGATAAGTTTTGTTCATGTTTACTGGTTTACCCTTTGATCTATCTTTTTCTTTTGTTTGAAACCCCTTGATTTACTAAAAAAAAAAGAGTTCAGTAAAATGAGTCATTACTTGCATTCTTTGTTACCAGAATAGGCCCCTTGAACATTACAGTTGCATGAATCGATTGAGTGACACCAGATAGTTGAGAACCAACTACTAGGACCTTGGGAGTTAGGCTACTATATGTTGTCTTTCTTTTTCAGGAGAAGTAGAGTAGAAATATTTTTTTTTAAAATTGTTTGTGTCATTTTGACCATCAACAGGTTTCCTCGGTCTTCTATTTAAATTTTCATGTATCTAAGTGATGTCAATTTGTACATGCTGCTCCATTTCAACTTAGCTTCTTTTGCCTTCAATTTTTTTTGATTTTATGTTTCAACATTAAAAGAGATCTCTCTATCTTCGATTTCTTCTTTGAAAGTGCTCTTTTCAACTTGGACAAAATTTTAGCTTTGCAACCTCAACATGTCAAGCCCTCCTTCTAGTGCCAGTTTTGTTGATGTGTTTTTTATGCACTTCACAACATAGGTAATGCATAGGTGCATCACCTCTCTTGAAAGACAATCTTCCACAATGAGATTGCATAACACTATCCCATGGTCTATAATATCAGGTCTTGACAGTGCTTGGAATATCTTAGTTGTTTCATGTGATTTTCTGGAATCACAAGGCGGACATACGGATGAGTTACAAAGTGTGGGAAGCTGGGTCTGCAAATGGAGTTCTTAGGATGGGAGAGTTGTTGTGCATTTGCTGCAGGTTCAAACAACAGTCTAGAACTCCATTTCAACATCAGATTTAGCTTTATAATGTGCAATGCACCTTGCATAAGGTTACTTATTAACAAAAAAGGAAAAAATTCAAGGAAGAGAAGAGGTTCTTAGATCTGAAACTATGAATGAACAGTGAACATGGAGGCTGCTATAGTAGAAAAACTCCCTAAACTGTGTTTTGTTTGGCCAAGAGGATCCTACAGTTACACAAAACCAGTGCAATCTTCTAAGGACTGCAGATTTTCAGTTTGTATACACACATCATGAGCATGCAAGTGAACTAAGTTGCAGAAATAAAGGAAGGAAGCTCAGACTAGCTTTACAAAGTAGTTCATCATCAACAAACCACAAAAATCATGAGTTGGAAATTCATTAAATACTGAAAATGCAATCACCATCACCACTTCCATTCAAGAAACTAACTACTAAACTAATAGAGAAGTAGAACCATGCACACCTAATGAGGAAAATCAAAAGGAAACACCCATAAAGCATGCAGTGTTGCTTTCTATTGCTATAAAATGCTTTTACACCATCTCTCCAACCATTTACAAATGAGGGGGAGACCCCTATTTATAGTTTTCCAAAGCTTGAATGAATGGCTAGGATTGATTTACATTGTGTGGCTCAGATTCAATTACATTAGGGCTTCACCTACCCCATAATATTCAGCAAATTAAAATTCAACTTTTGTCTTTTCCCTATTTTGTATTGTAGTGGCCAGTCACTGCAGCAATTTTGTCCTCTTGCTAATTCCCCTTTTGTTGTAGCTGAAACTGCCTGAAATTTGCCCTATGCTTGATGAAATTGCAACATTCTTCATTGGATCAAATGGGTCTATCAATGACTGGCATCAATGGATTGATTGCCCCTGATTCAGGCAAACAACCCCTTAAAGATCATCATCATCGAGTGAAAAGCAGGACAACTCCCCTGTGCTTTCTTCAAGGCCACCTCCCCTTGCATTTTTTCATTGACTTCCTTGGCACATGCCTTCTTCTACTATGAGTTCTATTGATGGGTGCCATGAGGAGAGGTGGGCATAAAATGAATGGTGACAGGAGCTATGTGCTTTCCTTGTTTAGCTTTCTCAATGGGTCTCCCCGACGGACCCGCAGTATGCTTCTTGAAACCTGCATACATGAAGTGTCACAAGTGCTTTCATACACAAATCAAGGCAAACACTAGTCAAATATTGAAAACTCCTTGTTAGATTCACCCATGCATCATCAAAAGATCAAAAATATTCTGTCTAAAATGCCATTAGTAGTTTACTATAGGGAGTTTGGACGTTCCGAGCCTAAGAGGTCAGACTTCCTTGGCCAGAATGTTGTTCTGAAAGGGCGAACAGGGTAGGGCAAACCAGATGGTTCCTTCCGGCTTCAAATTTGGAATTTGAAAAGTCCATGGGGAAGAGCGTCCAATTTCAATATGTGGGTCAAAGTCCATTTCCAAATTGGGAGACATTTGGATCATCATTGGGGCACCCAAAGTTACAAGTAGGGAAAGCTATCTGGAGTTTGTTGTTTAGAAAAGCCATGGTGAGGCGGCATTCTGGGGATGGAGTTTCACGGTCTAGGACTCGCAGGGCGGAAGGTGGATGACAAGCAAAGGGATGGAAAAAGTTCTTGGAACAGTCATGGAGGGATAGATTTTTGGAAACAGCCAGGGATAGACGGAGTTCCGAAAATGGCCACAGAGGGGCCAGGTTCTGGGAGCCGAAATGTCAGGGGCAGATGGAAGGAAAAAAGATAAAGGAGGAATGGAGTCCTAGAAATGACAATGGAGGGACGAAGTTCCCGAAACAGCCGTGGAGGGACGAAGTTCCAGAGACATCCAGGGACAAACGGAGTTCTCGGAACAGCTGCGGAGGGACAAAGTTCCATAAACAGCCAGGGACAGACAAAGTTCCCAGAACAGCCACAGAGGGACACAATTCCAAAAATAGCCAAGGACAGACGAAGTTCCCACAATAGCCACAGAGGGATAGAGTTCTAGAAATAGCCAGGGATGGATGGAGTTCCCAGAACAACCGCAAAGGGATGGAGTTTCAGAAACAGCCATGGATGAGCCGGGTTCCAGGAGCTAGAACGCTGGGGGTGGACAAAAGGAAAAATTGAAAAGGAGGGATGGAGTTTCAGAAACAGCCATGGAGGGATGGAGTTTTGAAAACATCTAGGGACGAACGAAGTTCCTAGAATTGTCGTGGAGGATGGAGTTCCTGAAACAACCAGGGATAGACGAAGTTCCTAGAACAGCCGTGGAGGGATGAAGTTTTGGAAATGGCCACATAGGGGCCGGGTTCCAGGAGCCAGAATGTTGGGGGTGGACGGAAGGAAAAATAGAAAAGGAGGGATGAAGTTCCAAAAATAGCTAGGGACGGACGAAGTTCCTAGAACAGTCGCGAAGGGATGGTGTTTCGGAAACGACCATGGAGGGGACGGGTTCCGGGAGCCAGAACGCCAGGGGTGGATGGAAGGAAAAATGACAAAGGAGGGATGGAGTTCTAGAAATAGCCACAAAGGGATGGAGTTCCAAAAACAGCCAGGGAAAGACAAAGTTCTCGGAACAACCGCAGAGGGATGGAGTTCCAGAATGAAATTTCCGCAACTTCACAAAACTTAACGAAACCTTGAAAGTTCACTTAGGCACCACAAAATATCCCAAAACCATATGAAACTTGTCCCCAAAGTCCAAAATGAAGGAAAAAATGAATCGAGCAAGAAGGGATGAGGCCTAGAGGATGTCGGGGCAACGAGCAAAGGGAAACCCGTAGGGGCACTTCTGTGAAAGAAAAAGACTTAGTGAAACTTAGGTAGGTGAATTTGGTCATGGAATTTAATTTTTTGATGACACATGACCAATTTAGGCTCTAGAAAAGGGGCAAGCAAAATGAGACGAGAGAAAAGCAATCCGTCTAGAGTAAAAAGAGGAGGTCCCTACCCACGGTGGGGCGTGTGTGCAAAACATACACAAAACCATTCTCTCTATCTCTCTCTACTTCCCTCTATCTCACCTCTCTCTCTCTTCTTCCCTCCTTTCCTCCCTCCCTCCTTTTCTCCTTTCCTCCTTCCCTCTCTATTTTTCTCTATCTCCCCCCACTCTCTCTCTACTTCTCCCTCTATATCTCTCCTTCCCTATATACTTCTCTATCTCTCTCTCCATCTCTCCCTCTCCCTCCCTCCCTCCTTCCCTCTCTCTCTCTCCCTCCCTCCCTCCTTCCCTCTCTAATTTTATCTATCTCCCCACTCTCCCCCTCTCTCTCTCCCTACCTCCCACACACCTCCCCACCCTCTCTCCCTCTCTCTCCCTCTCTCTTAATCTCCTCAACCCTCATCCCTATACCCTATACCCTCGACCTTATACCCTCAACCTTAAAAATTATCCATCTACACTATACTTAAACCCTAAACTCTAAAATCTCAACCCTCAACCCTATACCTTATACCCTCAACCTTTTACCCTAAACCTAATACCCTCAACCCTATACCCAATATCCTAAACCCTAATTGCTATACCCTATATACACTTAACCTTATACCCTAAACCCTGAACATTATCCCTCAACCCTATACCCTATACCTTAAACACTAAACCATACACCCTCAACCCTCATCCCTATACCATATACCCTCAAACTTATACCCTAAAACCTAAACATTATCCCTTAACCCTATACTTAAACCCTAAACCCTACACTCTCAACCCTTAACCCTATACCTTATACCCTAAACCCTACACACTAAATCCTATACCCAATATCCTAAACCCTAATCCCTATACCCTATATACAACCTTATACCCTCAACCCTGAACATTATCCCTTAACCCTCAACCCTATACTTAAACCCTAAACCCTAAATTCAACCTTGTACCCTAAACCCTAAACCCTCAACCCTTAACCGAATACCCTCAACCCTATACCCAACATCATAAACCCTAATCCCTATACCTTATACACTTAACCCTATACCCTCAACCTTGAACACTATCCATCAACCCTCAACCCTCATCCCTATACCTTATACCCTCAACCTTATATCCTAAACCCTAAACATTATTCCTCAACCCTCAACCCTATACTTAATTTTGAAATGAAAAAGACAACTGAGAGGGGGGTGAATCAGTTGTATAAAATCACTTTACTTCTAACCTTAATCAATTCCACTTTAACTCAGTTTGTTATTAAGTGTAAACATGAAATGAAAATAACAAAAATAAAACATAAGAGACACCAAATTTACGTGGAAAATCCAATGAGGAAAAAACTACGGTGAGGATTAGCTCACAATATAATAATAGTGCAATACCAGATACAAATGCTCATTGCCAAAGGGCTCACTGCCTAGATATAAAGGCTCACTGCCTATAATAGGACTCATTGTCCAGAAGGAGGATCACTACCTACAAAAAAAGAAAAGATAAATAAAGATCCACCACAAAGGTTCCACACATTCACAACTTGATCAGAAGATTGTAGACACCATCAACTCACTACTTTTAGGAATCTAACACATTAAACTATTGCTTCCTTTATTCGCTCTTACACACTCTACTTTTTTCACTTGTTCACACACTTCGCTTGCTTTTCTTACAATTCACAACATGTTAACTTTCCTTTATACCATATTCAACCCTAAAAGCATTCTCCAAGGTCGGCTAAAAATTCTTCAATATAAAAATTCAAATTAGGTCGGCTACTCAACATTCCTGCAGTGGATAAGAATGAGAGAGGATCAATTAAACATTTAATTAGGACCCAAACAACATCTTGGATCAATCACTCACATCCTTAATTTGATGCAAAACCTTTATGTAACATGTAGACACTAGGTCTACCAAGCCTAATAAAAACACCAATGAATTTTTAAGTACACACATCTCCAACAAGATGATCACATGTGGATCACTCAACATGCTTCACTAGAAATTTTACCATCTCTAAGGAACCTTCAGATACATCCGCAACCACAAAAAAAAACTTCATACACAAACTATTCTTCAACAGTCCAACCGGGCCAACCAGCAGCACACAAGAGCTATGGACAAAGTCTTCCAGACCGCCCAATCACAAGAACGTTTTCCAGAACACAAAATTTTTTTTTATGAATCATCTCCCAGATCCGCAAGATCTGAAACAAAACACCAGAAGACTATGAAGAAAAAACATTTCTCCCAGTTCATAAACAAATAGTTTTTCCAAACTGGTTCACACACCAGTGAACATGTCTTTCACTCTGCATCGATCCATAAGCTAAAACTTAAGATATATTATCCATTGAAGCTCATGAACACAAATATAGATCCGAACATGCATAGGATCAACACAGACAAAATACAGAGCACAATACGTGAGCACACTCGGAACACACACTCAACATTGCCTTCATTATTTCTTAAATTTTCTCAAAAGCACTTGACAGAAACACAATTATAAGTTCATAAATATAGATTCATGTACTCTAAACACTTCTATAGTATCTCAACTATACAAGTATCATCTACAATCATATTGAATTTTGTTGACATCAATAACAACATTAATGACAACACCACCAAACACTTAAACCCTAAACCCTACATTCAAACTTGTACCCTAAACCCTAAACTCTAAACCCTAAACCCAATATCCTCAACCCTATACCAAATATCCTCAACCCTAATCCTTATACCCTATACCCTCAACCCTAAACACTATCCCTGAACCCTCAACCCTATACCTTAAATCCTAAATCATACACCCTCAACCCTCATACCTATACCCTACACCCTCAACCTTATACCCAATATCCTAAACCCTAATCCCTATACCCTATACACTTAACCCTATACCCTCAAACTTGAACACTATCCCTCAACAACCCTCAACCCTCATAGGGCGAGAGAGAAAGAGGGGGGGAGAGAGGAAAGGAGAGAGAGACAAACATATATACATAGAGAGATAGAGATGTAGAGAGAGGAGGGGGAGAGGGGGGAGAGTGAAAGAGGGAAAAGGAGGGATGGGAGATAGAGAGAGAGAAAGAGAAAAACGAGAAGGACAAATTTTCAATGTAGAACAAAATGTGAGTGTGTTATAATGCATTCATATTTTTGTTTGATTTGGGAATTTCCAAACCTTTGGCTTGGATTTTCCCTTGATTTCCAACTCAAAGGCTTGAACAAGCTTTCCAATGCCCAAAGACATATTTTTCCAGATTGTAAAAAAAATTCACATAATCTTGAGCATTCTCCCCATCAAGTTTACACATGTTTTAAGGTCAAGTAAAAAACACTTAGGTAATGTTAAACTCTCTCTTAGCTATCTAACCATGTAATTTTTTCACATTTTGAGTATTTTAAGGTTTTCATCTTTAATTTATTTTGTTGGTGTATCTATTCTTTGTCAAAAACCAATTTTTGGTATCTTTTACTTCATTTTTTAACCATTCATTGAATTTCAAATAAATTAAATTTTTAGAAACTAGATTCCATTCTACACATACTCAAAAAAATGATTTTTGATTAGTTTTCAAAAAATTTAGGGGGGGGCATACTCAAATTTCTATTTTTCAAGATGTGTCCACTTTGAAAATTAGTAAAAAATCATATATTCATTAAAAATTTAGCAAAAAAATCAAGGATAAACTACATAGTGTTAGCTAAATTCTCACAGAATAGATTTTTAAAATACTAAAAAAAAATTATTTAGGGGGACCACACTAGATGCTATGTTATTTTTTTTTGAAAAAATGACCAATTTGTGTGGCTCCCCTTTTCTAAACCCCTTAATCTTTACCATTTTAAAAAAACTAGTAGTTTAGAAAGTAGATTTGGAGAAAGTTACGACTCTTTTTTTGTTGCATCTTAAAATTTTGAGTGTAACTATCTTCAATTTCTCATTCAAAATTAGTCTTTCCTTATTTAAAAAAAAAGTGGCCACTTAAGACCCCTTTCTTCCTTTCCCCCCCCGCCCCTATTTGTGCCCTTACCCACATCAAGGGTAAAGAAAATAGAGTAGCATATGCACTAAGTAGAGGAAGTCATTTGATGGCTATAGAAACTATTAAAGTCACTTTCAAAGATCAAGTTATAGTAGAAAAAAATACTAATCCTTGGTATAGTCAAGTTAAATTAACTTTATAAGTTGATCTAAATGACCTAAGTTCTAATGGATATACTTTTGGTAGAGAGGATTTTCTTTGATATCATAATAGAATATATGTTCCTAGTTTTGGAGAACTTAGAACTCTAATTCTAATTGAAGCTCACAATACTCCCTATTCAAGGCATCCAAGAGTGAATATGATGTATTCAAATCTTAAGAAGCTATACTTTTGGCCATGAATGAGGAAGGATTAGTGCTCTTTGTGGTAAAGTGTTTAGAGTGTCAAAGAGTTAAGGTAAAACATAGTCATCTAGTAGAATGTATTTTCTAAAATATTGTTTAAGATTGAGTTCCTTGGAATGTTATATCTTATAATTAATTATCTTTGAATCTATGAAAAGAGTATATATGTTTGAATTGTTAATGTGGCAAGTTACGTATTATAAACATAATATTTTTTGTAAAAAACAATGAATTAGATTTCAATCCTTGTTGAATTTAGACATGTCTAGTAGACATTTTGAGTGACAATATGAAATGTCTTCTTATGTAGTTTCAAATGTTATATTATCAACATAGAATGTATTTTCTGAAATCTAGATTATATGACAATCATAAAAAGGTAATCACATAGTATGGGTCTAGTAGTGTAGAGCCTCTCCACGATTCACTCTTTCATGATGTTTGATAAATATTGATTTGGGTTGTTTGATTTAAATTTGTTTTATTAATGTTTTGATTAATTGAGGCATTAATTAAGTTATTAATTAACAAGCATTTTGGTAATTATATATATATATATATATATATATATATATATATATATATATATTTATTTATTTATTGATGATTATGGTTTGTAATAAATTTAAAAGTGCAAATAATATTAAATGAAATAAAATAAATTAAAGTGTGAGAAACATGATAAGATAAAATAAAATATTAAAATGGAATGTTGTAATTATTATATGGTTGAAATATTAAAAATATAGAAGGTTTTGCATGAAAGTTCATGCATAGTCTCAAACTTTTTGCCGTAAAGGAATTTGATGTTTTATTGGAGACTTTTGAGATTTTATCTGATTTTTGTTTTTGGAAATAAAATAACTTTTTTTTTTGTTAATAATTGATTGTTTTGGGAGATTTTTAGGGGGGAGCATGATGGATTTTTTTTGGTTTTGGAAAAAGAAAATTTTGGTCTGCAAGAATAATTTTGTAGAATAATTGCTTTATGTTGTTGATTCGGAAAAAAGATTATTTTTTTGGAGGTTTTCAAAGAGTTGATTCTTGTTGTAGAAGAGTGGTCTCCACACTAGACTCTGTCTCAATCTGTGTTGGAATCCAGGATTTGGAGT
The DNA here is from genome assembly GCA_007115665.2 of Sequoiadendron giganteum. Lineage (NCBI taxonomy): Eukaryota > Viridiplantae > Streptophyta > Pinopsida > Cupressales > Cupressaceae > Sequoiadendron > Sequoiadendron giganteum. The sequence goes on from CM021109.1 coordinate 553,059,789, forward strand.
GGACATCGTATCAAATCAGATTGGAAAAAGTGAATCTACAGATGAGTTTCTTGTTCTCACTTCCAATATAGGTTTGAAGTAACTTTTCAATTTAGATAGAATTATGTTTCGAAATTCCATTTTCCCAAATTTTAGGCTCACCCTCATGGAATTTCATACGGAGACAATAAAACATCTTATTAGTATGCAATTGAAGATTTATATCCTCTTGTCTCATTTGTAGCAGAGACGATTCACCTTGAGTGCATCTGTGACTAGAGGTTTAGTTATAATACTTAGCTGATGCTTGAGCTTACAAGTTGAGTTAGAGAGAATCAATTCGTCCTCCAATACTTTATTTGCTCTTGAGTTAGAGAGAATCATCACCGTCCCTATATTAAATTGATCTGTGTTTATTATGTTTATAGTAAATGGTGACCTGATCACAACATAGCAGATGGTGGCCTTGTTGCTTGAGTTTTGTATTTGAAACTAAACATTTAGATTTAATTCGATGGACATGTTTCTAATTTAGCAATTCAATTTTATACATTTCAATGATATGTTTTGTGTGGGCAGTTGAATTATTTATATATCGATTTCTTTAGCAATAATTTTGTTAAGCTGGAATTTGATTTCCATGTATATGCAGCTTGTAAGGCGATTTACCTTTGTTTCATATGGTGCCTCATTCGAGTTGTTTAAATGGTGATCCTTTTGTTTGTTGCATGTTATGAAGCCGATTTCTTTTATGCATTCGATTTGTTTGCCTATCTTGTGGTGGTTGATAGATATACGGTGCAATTTTGTTACCTATGAGCTGCATTCTTTTCTGAACCTTTTAACTCATTTCGATGGAGTAACATCAGATTTGACATTCAATGTTTGCAGTTTATCGTTTGGGAATTTGATATTTGATTTCAACGAATTTGTATTCCTGTAGGAATCGATAATTATGAAGTCACTATGTGATTCACTTAATTTGTAATGTTATGGCATTCGATTTATTATAAATATATAAATAGATCAACATAAATATATATATATATATATATATATTTATATATGTGTGTTTTTTTGTTGTTGCACTATAATTGGGTTTATTATTGTGAAAACAACTTATCATCTTACCAATACATGTGTATATGCTGATATATATAGGTATATATATTTATATATATCCATATGTATGCATGGTTATAGTTATGGCTATAGAAGAAAGGATATTGGTGTAAGAATTAAGGGATTTATAGATAGGTGAGTTAAAAAATTTAATTGGAAAGAAAAGAAAAATGACTTAATTACATTTAGATAATAGAGGGTTTTATTTAAATGAATAAACTAGATGGTATTTTTTTTTATGACTTCTTTTATTTTCAGTTATTGGTTGATATTCTTTTCAAATGTTAATTTTATTGTATTCTTAAATAGTTAAATTGAAAATTAGTTGATTGCTAGCATAGACATTTGAGTATTATTGTGTGAATGGTGTATTAAGTAAAGTTAGTGATTAAGTAATGAGTCTTAGTAAATGTGAAAGTAATATCTTCCTTGGATGCATTGTTTAGTTGATTTTATTATTGATTATTTGTGTTTGATTGTGATATTGAGTTGTTTTGGTCAATGTTTTATGGGGGGAGTCTTTTATGCTTATGGCCAAGGGTAGACTTCCAGAGGTTTGGGGAATTAGTTCGAATTTTGGTTTCTTGATTATTTCATTTTGAAAATGGATTGATTTTATACTTGGATTGTGTACTAGAGGGTCTTTAGCCTTGCACTATTTACTTGTTATTATGGTTGTGATTTGTGAGCAAGAGGGTCCATGCCTTGCTCTAGATATGTGTTGCTTGTGGTTCCGTTCAGTGTGCAAGATGGATTTACCCTGTTTGATGTGTTGGGTCTTCTAGTTGTAAGGAAGCAAAGGTGTGCGGAATCGCTTCCTACGCTAATCTTGAGAGAACGATTATGCAAATTTCAACTTAACTGATTACAGGAATCTCAAAAAACATACAAGAACATGAATAAAACAATGAACACATAACACAATGATTATCGTGGGGAAAACCCTTACGGGAGAAAAACCCCACCCTCTGGAACTTGCATAATGTATTATCAAATCAAAGAAGATTACAATACACTTGCAATGCAAGTTCTTACAAGAGCATCACCTCAACTCAAGCTTGGAGAGATATCACTAGCATCCTTCTAGCACCCAGCCTTGCAAACAAAACTCCATCATACAAACTCCTCCCCAAGCCCTCTTTATATAGTGATTTACAACTTGGAAACCATTTGTGGTTTTACAAAACCATGGGCTTAACCACCATGCCACATGTTGCCCATTTTTGACATTTACATTTCCAAAATGGAAAAACAACCAGGTTAAAATAGTAATCCCGTCCATAATTTTGTCCTCCAGTTTAGAACCCCATAAAAGACATAAAACAAATTAACTATGCTCTAAAAATGGCCCTCCTATATTCTACTAAGGACAAGGCACCTTTTAACAACTCATACACCTTTTTCCAATGCATAAACATGTGGAAAACTACCACAAACAAATTCTGTAATTTTCCTGGAAAAGGCTTGCAAGGTTGAGACATATTTCTCAACAATCTCCCACTTGTCGAACACCTTGCAAGAGTTAGGGGATCCAAAATATCATGGACTTAATTGCTAGGGGCCGAAAGGCCCATAGACTCTGAACACAATCTGAACTTCTCTGTGCTCACAAGTTTAGTTAATGCATTAGCAACATTCACCAAAGTGTCTACCTTCTCCAACTTCACCTTGCCATCCTCAACCATATCTTTCACAAAATGATATTGTACATCAATGTGTTTGGTCCTGGCATGAAAAGTCGGGTTCTTCGCTAGGCAGATTGCACTTTGACTGTCACTATAAATTGTCACTGCACCCTGTTTGAACTCTATATCTGAATACAATCTCTTAAGCCAAATGGCTTCCTTACAGGCATGAGTAGATGCCATATACTCTGCCTCTGTAGTGGACAAGGCAACCACAGCCTATCGCTTGCTCATCCAACTAATTGCACCACCAAATAATGTGAACACATGCACTGGTGGATCTTCTTCTATCAACATCACCAGCCCAGTCTGAATCCACATAGCCTCGAATATCCAAGGAATGTTTGTTTCCTATTCCATGAAAACATATAGAGTACTCTGAGGTACCCCACAAGTATCTGAAAACTCTTTTAACTGCATCCCAATGTGCTCTTCTTGGATTAGACATGTAATGGGAAAGTACTCCCACTGCTTGGGCAATGTCTGGTCTTGTACAAACCATAGCATACATCAAACTTCCAACAGCACTCTGGTATGGCACTCGACTCATCTCTTCCATCTCCAATGGGGATGTAGGACACTGTGAATTAGAAAGCTTTGTTCCCATCGTAACAGGAACACTCAATGGTCTAGAATCCTGCATATTGAATCTTTTCAAAATAGTACCAAAATATTACTCTGGCCTAGCCAAAGCTTTCTGTTTTGTCTATCTCTTACAATCTCCATTCCCAGAATGTACGTTGCTGCACCAAGATCTTTTATTTCAAACTTCGCTGAGAGTTGAGATTTTAATTCTGCAATCAAACCTTTTCCTTTGCCAATAAATAACATGTCATCGACATACAAGGCAATAACCAGGAAACAATCACCATCAGATTTGAAATATATACAATGATCAAATTTAGATCACACAAATCCCAAACTCAACACATATGTATCAAACTTCTGGTACCACATCCTAGGACTTTGTTTCAAACCATACAAGGATTTGTTCAACTTACAGACCAAATGACTTTTACCTTTTACCACATAGTGCTCTGGCTGTGTCATATAAATTTCTTCCTCCGAGTCTCCATGAAGGAAAGTTGTTTTCACATCCATTTGCTCGATCTCTAGATCATAGGCTGCTGCAATAGAAAGCAAAAAATGAATGGATGTCATTTTAGCTACAGGAGAAAAAATCTCACCATAATCTACCCCCTCAACCTGGGAGTAACCCTTAGCAACCAATCGCGCTTTGTACTTCTCAATGCTTCCATCTGAACCCATCTTCTTTATGAACACCCATTTACAACCAACAGGTTTCCGTCCTTCAGGCAATGGTACAAGGTCCCATGTATCATTCCTCTTAAGAGCTGCCATCTCTTCATCCATGGCTATTTTCTAGGACTTTGAATCATTCATACCAAGAGCCTCTTCTACAAATCTTGGTTCATCGATGTTAGCATTCAAAGCAAATATACACCTCCAATCATCAGGAGAATATCCATACCTATCAGGTGCTTTTCTTTGTCTAGTAGTCCTTCTAGAAAACTCAGGTTCTGGTTTTGGTTCCTCTTCTCCCTCTGATGATTCAGAACTCGTAGAGCTCTCTTCGACATCTTGTCTTTCTAAGGGCCTCGATTCAACTTTCTCTGGTGTAGCAAGTAGTTGAATCACATATTTCATTTCTTCTATTTGTTTTGGCTGCACTGAAATAGAAGATGGCTTAGTTTCTCTAAAAATAACACTTCTGGAATAAAATACCTTTTGTGCAACAGGATTCCAAAGTTTGTATCATTTCACACCATAACTGTATCCGATGAAAATACATTTAACAGCTTTGTTATCCAATTTTGTCTGCTTCTCCTTTGGCACATGAGCATATGCCTCACAACCAAAAACTCTCAGATGTCTAATTGAAGGCTTGTGGCCCGACCACGCTTCCATTGGCATTTTATCAACAAGAGCTGATGTAGGAGACCTGTTTATCAGGTAGCAGGCAGTGGCTACAGCTTCAGCCCAGAACTTTTGTTCTAGTCCAGCACCACTCAACATACTCCTAGCCTTCTCCATCAGGGTCATGTTCATTCTTTCTGCAACTCCATTCTGTTGTGGAGAATATGGAGTTGTCTTCTATCTTTTAATACCACAATCTTTACAAAATGTATCAAAATCATTAGAGCAATATTCACCGCCATTATCAGTTCTCAAACATTTTATTTTCTTTCCAGTCTGCAACTCTACCATTGCTTTAAATTCTTTGAAACAACTGAAAACTTCAGCTTTACTCCTAAGAAAATGAACCCATGTTCTTCTACTAAAATCATCAATGAAAGAGACATAATAAACTGATTTACCAACAGAAGGAACATCAACTAGACCAAATACATCTGAATGGATCAGATCCAATATATATGAAGACTTATGAGAACTGGAGTAAAACTGAATGCAGTTTTGTTTTCCATAAATACAATGCTCACAAAAATCAAATTCAAGATTGCAATCATTTAACCCATCAACAAGATTCTTATTTTTCAAGGTTTGTAGACCCTTCTCACCTATGTGGCCAAGTCTTTGGTCCCATAACATGGTCTTCTCTGTAGGCAGCTTTGATTCAGTAGACAGAGCACCCTTGGGTACCCAAAAACCACGACCATTTGTTGAAAGAGAAAACCTCTCCTTTTCCAACAGAGTAGTCTTTTTCACAATCTTATCAGAAGTACTATTGCACTCAACCGTGCATGCATCAAGCTGGTACAGTGTACCCAATCTGCTTCCTCTTGCTATTACCATAGCACCTCTTACCATTTTCACACCTACTTCAGAGAACTGTACATGCACACCCGCATCTATTAGTTTACTAACAGATAACAAATTTCTTGCTAGTCCCGGGATATGCAAGACACCATCAAATCTTCTAATTCTACCATCAAAAAATTTTACACGAATACTTCCACGGCCAACAATATCAAGAATAGAGTTATCACCCAAATACACCTTACCACCATCAAAATTTTCATACTTACTAAACCAGTTTCTATTAGGAGTCATGTGGAAAGATGCACCTGAGTCTATTAACCATGCATTATCACTTGCATGAGTGGCCAAGGCTGCAATAAAAGCGTCTCCATCTTCCTTCTCGGACTCAAAATCAGAATCTTGCTTCTTTTTCTTCTTCTTCTTTTCCTCTTTGCAATCCTTTCGGAAGTGTCCAGATTTACCACAATTCCAACATATCACCTTGGACTTACCAGGGGATTTTGATCTCCCCTTATTCTTGGACTTAGAACAGCCATGCTGCTTTTCGTTCTTGCCTCTTTCCTTTGGTCTTCCTGAACACTCAAAGCCTCTTTAGCATTCAGAGAGACCTTCCTTCTCATCTCCTCAGAAAGTAGAGAACCAACAACATCCTCCATCTTCAAGACAACAGAAGTGCTCCCTATGGCCATGACAAGGTTGTCCCATGAATCTGACAACGAACATAGTAGGATTTGGCACCTTTCTTCTTCATCCATCGCTACCCCAACTGAGGTCAACTGAGTCACCAACATATTGAAACTTTCCAGATGCTCAGGAATTCATCCACCTTCTTCCATTCTCAAGGAATACAATTTCTTCCTCAAGAAAATCTTGTTAACAAGTGATTTCGCTTGATAGATCTCACTTAGCTTCTTCCAAAGCTTCTTCGTGGTAGACTCTTCATGCACATTAATCAGAATTGAGTCTACAAGACACAATCTTATGAGACCTTTAGCTTTTATATCCATCACATCATATTGTGTAGCTAAAGTCGGATCTATAGGCCTTAGCTTATTCTCATCCACCGCATCCCATAGATCCCGATCAATCAACAGATCTTCCATCTTCAGCTTCCACATCTCAAAGTTTGTGCCAGAAAACTTTTCTACATCAATCCTCCCCGACATGCTTGCCATCTTTACGATCCTGCAATACAAAAAATGAAATACTCTGCACAAGCTCCCACTCAAACCTTGATTAGCTCAAAAAACCCTGTACCCAACAAACAGAACCAAAACTGGCCAGGCTCTGATACCACTTGTAAGGAAGCAAAGGTGTGCGGAATCGCTTCCTACGCTAATCTTGAGAGAACGATTATGCAAATTTCAACTTAACTGATTACAGGAATCTCAAGAAACATACAAGAACATGAATAAAACAATGAACACATAACACAATGATTATCGTGGGGAAAACCCTTACGGGAGAAAAACCCCACCCTCTGGAACTTGCATAATGTATTATCAAATCAAAGAAGATTACAATACACTTGCAATGCAAGTTCTTACAAGAGCATCACCTCAACTCAAGCTTGGAGAGATATCACTAGCATCCTTCTAGCACCCAACCTTGCAAACAAAACTCCATCATACAAACTCCTCCCCAAGCCCTCCTTATATAGTGATTTACAACCTGGAAACCATTTGTGGTTTTACAAAACCATGGGCTTAACCACCATGCCACATGTTGCCCATTTTTGACATTTACATTTCCAAGATGGAAAAACAACCAGGTTAAAATAGTAATCCCGTCCATAATTTTGTCCTCTAGTTTAGACCCCCATAAAAGACATAAAACAAATTAACTATGCTCTAAAAATGGCCCTCCTATATTCTACTAAGGACAAGGCACCTTTTAACAACTCATACACCTTTTTCCAATGCATAAACATGTGGAAAACTGCCACAAACAAATTCTGTAATTTTCCTGGAAAAGGCTTGCAAGGTTGAGACATATTTCTCAACACTAGTTGCTAGTAGGGGGAGTGGCTCTCAATGGGGACCGGAGCTCAAAGTGGTCCAAGGTAACCCATTTGAGAGTTCCTTAATTCAATGATATCCTAATTAATGAATAAGGGGGTTGGGTAGTTTTCACATTAGTCAAGATATTGGTATGTCTCACTCGTGGCTCAAGTGCTCGTGCCTCTCCACGATTCACTCTTTCATGATGTTTGATAAATATTGATTTGGGTTGTTTGATTTAAATTTGTTTTATTAATGTTTTGATTAATCGAGGCATTAATTAAATTATTAATTAGCAAGCATTTTGGTAATTAAATATAATTGTATATATATATATATATAATATATATATATATATATATTTTTTATTGATGATTATGGTTTGTAATAAATTTAAAAGTACAAATAATATTAAATGAAATAAAATAAATTAAAGTGTGAGAAACATGATAAGATAAATTAAAATATTAAAATGGAATGTTGTAATTATTAGACGGTTGAAATATTAAAAAGATAGAAGGTTTTGCATGAAAATTCATGCATAGTCTCAAACTTTTTGTCGTAAAGGAATTTGATGTTTTATTGGAGACTTTTGAGATTTTATCTGATTTTTGTTTTTGGAAATAAAAAAACTTTTCTTTTTGTTAATAATGATTGTTTTGGGAGATTTTTGGGGGGAAGGATGATGGATTTTTTATTTTTTTTGGAAAAAGAAAATTCTGGTCTGCAAGAATAATTCTGTAGAATAATTGCATTATGTTGTTGATTCGGAAAAAGATTATTTTTTGGGGGTTTTCAAAGAGTTGATTATTGTTGTAGAAGAGTGGTCTCCACACTAGACTTTGTCTCAATCTATGTTGGAATCCAGGATTCAGAGTGGACATCGTATCAACTCAGATTGGAGAAAGCGAATCTACAGATGAGTTTCTTGTTCTCACTTCCAATATGGGTTTGAAGTTACTTTTCAATTTAGATAGAATTATGTTTCAAAACTCCATTTTCCCCAATTTTAGGCTCACCCTCATGGAATTTCATATGGAGACAATAGAACATCTTATTAGTATGCAATTGAAGATTTAGATCCTCTTGTCTCATTTGTAGCAGAGACGATTCACCTTAAGTGCATCAATTATTCATACCTATATGACATGTAAAAGTGAAATTTAGAAACATATGATTATGAATGAGGTGTGTGCATCTGTGATTAGAGGTTTAGCTATAATACTTAGGTGATGCTTGAGCTTATAAGTTGAGTAAGAGAGAATCAATTCGTCCTCCAATACTTTATTTGCTCTTGATTTAAAATACCATCATCACCGTCCCTATATTAAATTGATCTATGTTTATTATGTTTATAGTAAATGGTGACCTGATCACAACATAGAAGATGGTGACCTTGTTACTTGAGTTTTGTATTTGAAACTAAACATTTAGATTTAATTCAATGGACATGTTTCTAATTTAGCAATTCAATTTTATACATTTCAATGATATGTTTTGTGTGGGCAGTCGAATTATTTATATATCGATTTCTTTAGCAATGATTTTGTTAAGTTGGAATTTGATTTCCATGTATATGCATCTTGTAAGGCGATTTACCTTTGTTTCATATGGTGCCTCATTCAAATTGTTTAAATGGTGATCCTTTTGTTTGTTGCATGTTATGAAGCCGATTTCTTTTATGCATTTGATTTGTTTGCCTATCTTGTGGTGGTTGATAGATATAGGGTGTGATTTTGTTACCTGTGAGCTGCATTCTTTTCTGAACCTTTTAACTCATTTCGATGGAGGAACATCAGATTTGACATTTAATGTTTATAGTTTATGTTTGGGAATTTGATATTTGATTTCAATGAATTTGTATTTCTGTAGGAATCGATAATTGTGAAGTCACTATGTGATTCGTTGAATTTGTAATGTTATGGCATTTGATTTATTATAAATATATAAATAGATCTGTGTGTGTGTGTTTATATGTGTATTTTTTTTTTTTGTTGTATTATAGTTGGGTTTATTATTGTGAAAAAAACCTATCATCTTTTATATATATATATATGTATGTATATATGTATATATATATGTGTATATATATATATATATATATATGTATGTATAAATATATATATACCAATATATGTGTATATGCTGGTATATATATTTATATATATATATATATATATGCATATGTATGCATGGTTATAGTTATGGCTATAGAAGAAAGGATATCGGTGTAAGAATTAAGGGATTTATAGATAGGTGAGTTAGAAAATTTAATTGGAAAGAAAAGAAAATTGACTTAATTACATTTAGATAATAGAGGGTTTTATTTAAATGAATGAACTAGATGATATTTTTTTTTTATGGCTTCTTTTATTTTTCAGTTATTGGTTGATATTCTTTTCAAATGTTGATTTCGTTGTATTCTTAAATAATTAAATTTAAAATTAGTTGATTGCTAGCATAGACATTTGATTATTATTGTGTGAATGGTGTATTAAGTAAAGTTAGTGATTAAGTAACGAGTCTTAGTAAATGTGCAAGTAATATCTTCCGTGGATGCATTGTTTAGTTGATTTTATTATTGATTATTTGTGTTTGATTGTGATATTGAGTTGTTTTGGTTAATGTTTTATGGGGGGAGTCTTTTATGCTTATGGCCAAGGGTAGACTTCTAGAGGTTTGGGGAATTAGCTCGAGTTTTGGTTTCATGATTATTTCATTTTGAAAATGGATTGATTTTATACTTGGATTGTGTACTAGAGGGTCTTTAGCCTTGCACTATTTACTTGTTATTATGGTTGTGATTTGTGAGCAAGAGGGTCCATGCCTTGCTCTAGATATGTGTTTCTTGTGGTTTTGTTCAGTGTGCAAGATGGATTTACCCTGTTTGATGTGTTGGGTCTTCTAGTTACTAGTAGGGGGAGTGGCTCTCAATGGGGACCGAAGCCCAAAGTGGTCTAAGGTAACCCATTTGAGAGTTCCTTAATTCAATGATAACCTAATTAATGAATAAGGGGGTTGGGTAATTTTCACATTAGTCAATATATCGGTATGCCTCACTCATGGCTCAAGTGCTCGTTTAGGCTTGAGATTAGTTGAGAAGGCCTGAAATGGAAAGATAAATTGTCTTGTCCTCATGAAAGGTACGTTGATTCCACATGAGTTTTTGTGCTGGCTGGGGATTGGGAGAGGTCAACAGGGTAAACCAGGATGGGGTTCAGGGCCTAGGAAGATTTGCATGGGTAAACCATATCAAGCTACATGATGACACTCTTCCTTATATTAACCTAACATTCCCTAGTCTTGTGTTTCCCTTTTAGTTTGTGTGCATCTAGAAGTGATGTTACTATTATGTGATGTTATATTGTACATTGTATGTTGGAGTCATGTTAGCCCTTTGGTGTTGTGCTACTTTCTTCTTGACTGTTTGTGTAGTGGTACCTTATTGTTATTTCCTAGCATGAGGGGTGGACCTTAGGGTTCCACATGGTTGGGTGGATTGTTCTTTTTCCTCCATTAGGTTTCCCTTGCTATTATTCATGAGTGTGGAGGATGTATCTCATGTAGCAGATTTCGGATCTTGTACCAGTTCAAAGAGATAGTTGCTTATGTTATGTATTGAACCTATATATCATTTATATCATGGAATGTAATCAAGTTGTATTCTTCTTGTTGTATTTAGGGAAGAATTGATGTAGCTTGTAACAATGTAATGATGTACCCTCATCAAAGGGAATTTTTACATGTACTTTCTAGTTATTTATTAATGATCTTTGATGGTTACTTATCTGATGTTATAATATGGAGATATATGTTTAGATCTTGTTAAGTAGGTTTGTTCATAATGCAATCATTGAACCTTAGAGGACATAGTTTATCTTATGTGTTATGTTTAGATATGATTTAAATTTCTTATTATTGCTCTTTAAAAAAAATTTGTTTCATTATTTTAGTTAGATGTATTGTCTTCTGGGTTCATTGGTGGGGCGCTACAAGTAGTGGGGACATAAGTAGTCATCAATGGGCCCCACACATTAATATCCAATTGTAAAACAATTTTTATCCATAAAGTAAAAAAAATTAGTCGAATCACTATACCAAAAACAAATAAGTTCAACCAACTTATGCAGGCCATGAACAGGTTGGTCCTATTGAACTGAAAGCATTCATGGGCATTAAGAATTGAACTCAAAGCAATTGATCAATTACAACTAGATCAATTTGGGTGTAACAATCAAAATTTATGCAACACATTTTCATTGTAGATCTGTGCATAACCTTGGAGCTGAATTTGGAAAGACTAGCCATATTTTTCTCAATGTGCAACACCTTTTTTAGTTCAACAAGTTCTCCCACCATAGCAACACATTGAGGACAGTTGTGAATCACACCCTGAGGGTCCATACCAGCATTTTCCATGCTACTCATGTACTTGGGTTGGCTCTCAGTAGTGTTTTGTAGACCTTTAGAATTAGAACCATCCCCCTCCTCATCAGTTGAGATACTCACCTGATTAATGACATCCCCAACCCCTTTCTTCTCATAATTCTTTGGGTGACTTTCCATAAAGTTGGATCTTCTCAGATGAAAGCTTTTGACCACCTCCTCAACCTTGTACTCTTTAACATTAACGACAACAATGTTCTCCTAAACCAAGACTAGATTTGGTGAAACTTTCTACTTTTTGGTGGGGGATTTTTTGAAACCCCATCTAGTCACGTTTTCTCAAACCAAGAGAAGGGGGGGAATTTTTAATGTCACAAAGACCTTGATCTACTTGATATTGGTCAAAGGTAGGAGACCCAAGTGAAGGATTATCCTCAAAAAGGTTAGAGCGGGTGGAGGGCTGAGTGGTAACATCACCTAGGAACTTTTGTGGGGGGAGTATTATCAAAAATAAAAGGCTTCTTTAATTTACCTTTATTTTTTCCTAAGGGGCTGAAGTGGTCACAAATTTAGGGGAAGCAGGGGGTTTCCTCAATTAAAACAACTTGAATTTGCTTTGGTGAGCATAGGATAAGATGGAATTGGTAAAGACGTATGATAAGACCTTGATGGAGGGGAATGGGGGATCTTTTTGGTATCTTTGATTCAAACCCAAGATATCCTTAATAGAGCTTTCCAAAGAGGTTAACAAGTAGAAATGGAAGATTAACAATACCTTATGGCATAAATGGTTAAGGAGTGGGAAGTGGTAAAAATAACAACACTTGAATCTACCTTCAAGAGTAAAAAAATTCATGAGCATGAGACATACCTTATCCCATGGCAAAGGAAATTTTCCCTATTGAAACCACCTTGCATTTTAATACGTTGTTCACCCTCCTTGAAAAAGGAGTTAAATTTTCATTGTCTGTCATTTTCTTGTGCTTTTTCCATTTTTTCCCTTTTGTATTCATTCATGTCACCTATGCAATCACATCTTCATCAACCTTGTTGGTGTTTTTTACAACAACCCAAACGGAATTCCCGAGAGCTTCTATGAACTTGCCACGTTCAATAATAAAAGTCTAGGAAGCGGTTGGCCAACTCAACAAGAAAAGCGATAATGCTAGTTCTCCTGCACTTCGGGCTCTATAAGACCTAGGGGGTATTCCCTAAAATGTGCTCCTCAAATACAACTTAAAACAATTTCAACTACACATTTATGAACAATAGATAGATTCCCCATCCACGCTAAAAGGATCAAATCCTTCAAGAAATTGGCTATTCCTCGAAAATGCTCGAGTCCAATTAGCAGAGAATCGCAAACACAACTAAAATAGGTTGATAGGAAATATTTGCTTAAAATGTTCTAAATTAAAAACATAAGACATGAGAAACATAACCATGATCAGAATACCAGTGCCATATCCTAAAGCATGGAGTCAAATGAGAAAACTGAACTACAGGAAAAATTTCATCTTAAACAATTATGATCTATATGAATTGCATTACAATCCACATATTTGTACAAAAGTCTATCACTAATTTATGAATCCAGTTGCTATCTTGCATGAACTTACACATTAATTGAGGCATTTAATTGATCCTTTGAACCAAAGCCATCATTAAAATGTAATTCATAGTAAAGAACAATGAAGATCAATGAAAACAATCTTGGACTAATATTTCATTAATAATTCACACAAGATATCACAACAGTAGAGAAAACAGACTCAAGATATTTTCATATTCAATACAAACATGCCTAAGAACCCTATAATTGACCAAGTTCTTTTATCTAACTCAAAACCTTAAAATAGGGATTTACATTCATACTCTTTGTATCACAAAACTCTTCTTTCTCAAATCTCGAATTCAACAACAGACCCCAACACCACGGCCTAGAATTCCCTTTTATAAAACAAGGGAGCAAAACAAGCCTCAGGCCGGAGGGTACACATGTCCATTTTTCATTGGACTGCTGATTCCCAATTTAGTTACATTTGTATCATGCGATTGGAGGGAAAAGGCATAAGACAAGAATAATCATTAGTTGCTATGGAGGAAGAGAAACCTCATTTCAAAAGGCAACTCATTCATACCAAAGGCATCTTTAACCGTTATAATACTTTATTCCACCTTAGTAGCTTGCACCTGAAGTCGAGAGAAGAATGCATATTTTCAAATGTAACTTCTAAGGCCAGACCTGCATTATACATTACCAAGTCACATTTCTCAACCTTAGTACTCATATTTCAAACTCATCAGTGAACACCGTTTTCCATAATTCAAAATCTTCCTCAAACGACCACTTAAAAGCAATAACCTGATTAATCTTATCTTGATAGGGTGCATATTTTACCATTATTGGCATGGCCTCCTTATCAAAGTCTTCTAAGAAACTAATGCCAAATGATAGTTTCTCAAGTGTATTCTCCAACATACCAATGTTAGCATTTCTGCATATCTCATGTGTCTGAGCTATCATAATATTAGCCATTTTATCTTTCCAAACCTGCAAAGGTTTTATCTCGTCATGACTGTGCAGAATTTATGGTAATGGAGTTAAGTCCATTCCATCATAGTTGGTCTTTAACTCTTTGATCTTTAATTCCATAGGGGCAACATACCCCTGAAACATTTACTCCACAACTCCTTTGACAAATTGATAAGTTGACATAACCATAGGATACTTATCCCCATGTTGTTTTGCTCCCATTGCCATGAATGTCAGTTTCTCAAATTTGGGGCTCCATCTGTCCAGCAATGGGGTGGCCAACTCTCTATCTCTCAGGAAAATCTTAAGTGCTTGCAACATCAAAGCATAACTTGTATGAACACTATTTAATTTTCCCTAGACCCTCTTGTTCAAGTGTCTCAATATAGTGTCCACAATCAATGAATTGCTCTTCCCCGCTGAATCCTGGACTTGTTGCACCATCTCCTTATACTCCTCAACATGAAAAATTAATTTCTACCTAGAGAGTCCTCCTTTAGGGCTATTATCCCTTTCAATTGTAATAGGAATCTGTCCCATATTATATAGAACAATAGCTAAGGATTGTCCTTGTGAAGAGGGTTGAGGTTGCTCTACTGGTGAGTCAACGATAGTGCGGCTAGAGCTAGCTTTCCCTTGAGACTTCAATGTCTCCATTTTCTTCTTTAGTAATGCTAGCTCAGTTTCTAGCTCTGCCACCTTTTTTTGACTCTTATTATATTCAATAATAACGTCATTGTATTGGCCTCTCAAAGTATCTCAATCCTTGGTCAAATCCTCAACAGTTTCCCTAGTGAACTTAGCAACATTAAGTACCATATCTGTAGCCTCCAATGTTGGGGCATCGACAACTCTTCTTACAACAAGGTGACCACTAAAATCAAATGGTTCTACGACTACTGGCTTCTTAGATCAAATGGACAAAGACCAGATTGCCAAAGCATCCCACTCCTCACTAAAGGCTGACCCTTTAAGTGCCAATGCAGCTTCTTCATTGGTTGCAAGAAGTGGCCTATTGGCCCTTAATATTGTATCGAAAACCACAACATCAACAATATCCCATTCAAGAAGTAACAATACTCCACTCTTTTGTACCGGTGCTTGGCCTTGCTCTGGTGTTATTTCTTTGAAACTTTCCTTCATCTGCAATGTGATATTAGACTGAATTACTTGTTCTGGGAGCTCAGGATGCAAACTTCTTTCTTGAGCCACCTTCTCAGCATATAATGAAACATGTGCCCTCCATACAAAATCCTTAAAAGCATTGGTCTTGATAAAAGAGTCATCCATCATGAACTCTCTGTAGACTTCCATCCTTAGGTCATCATTGTTGGTTATCCCCCTTATTTCATCTTTTCTCAACCTTAAAACAACCGCTACAAAACTTGATGAAATGTCTTGTGGAAAATATGGCATTCCCTGATGCATTTCACTAGGAGTGACAATGATCTCTTTGTCCTCATCATCATCATATTCAACTACCTTTGTTCTTTCAATTTTCCATCTTTTTGGTGATGATGGACATGTTTGGTCAAAAAGCCTTGGAAGGGAATCCAGATCAACAATATTTGGCAATGATGGCCTTGAAGATGATGGTACAACGCCCTTAGAAGTTTCTTCAGCCCTACTTCCCCTTTTCCTAGAAAAAACCTTGATCTTCTTCGGGGGCTGATATGTAGGTCTTTCCTCCAACCTTAGTTCAGGGTATTCCTCAATAGTTTATGATTTTCTTCTTTCTTCCATAACCCGCTCGTCCCTTAGAATCCCCACCAAACTTTCAAAATTGTCAATGGCATACATAGCCCTGTTCAACTCACCATTGATATTTGGTATGGGATTAAAAGCAAGTATCTTTTCTTGCTTCTTCTTCACCATCTTCATAACTCTCTCTTCTTGTATCTCTAAAAAATAAAATGTTCCTAATAATGTCCTCAGGAAAATAGAAATTGTGGATGAAAGTTCCAGTCTGATGCTTGGCCTTCATTTGAGATATAAAACCCTTAGGGTCATGATTCCTAGGGTGTACATTCTTTAATCCATAAGGTCTAAGCAATGTGTATAAATCCTTCCATCCCCCCTTTTCCATAACAAAGTCAACAAACATCATATACTTAGGAAAGAAAGATCCTTTCTTTTGTTCTACTGGAAAATATATATCCCGAGCACACCCCAATTGTCTCATGATTTCTAGAAACCCAATTCTTAGAGGCATGTCCCTAGGTAAAACATATGGGTTGATTTTAGTGCCATATACTCTGAAAATTGTTATATTATGATAAGGGATAATATCTCTCCAATTATGTGTCAAATTTAATTCAGGCCTTCTTTCCATTGGCCTCAAGAAATCATGAATCTCCTTAGGAATCCTAGGTGGATTATGAACCAGAGCTCCTCTCAACTTGGACCCAAAAATATTCTGGAACATTATATAATCAAATTTATAATCATGCATGTCAAGGAGCTTGGTCCAATATTGGACAGGCATGTCAACATTATCCTCCCTCTTCTTCAATTCCATATCCTACCCAAACACTACCTGGCCTCTATACAAAAATATGTGCATCAATAGGGAAAACCACCTAAAACCAACTCAAGTTTTTCCTTCCTTAAGGGCCATGAGACACCCATGCATTTTTTTGCCAAGTAAGTGGAAAAATCATATACCACATTAAAACTTGGATATTGGAGGTTTACATCCATGTACATGATATCAGTAGGTAGAGTGGTCTTCAAACTAATTTCTAGAACCAGGCATAAGGCACAAACTGTCTTCTTGAAATAGTTAGAAAAGTAATTCATAGGAAAAGGTTCTAGCTTATTTTTACCAATCACTACCTGCTTCATATTCTTTCCTCTCCCCGAGGTTTCCAAATGAGGTATCAACAAAGATGTTTTGAAAAAACCCTTAGTATTTATGTATTCTTCTCTGAAAACCTCAAGATCGATAGTAACCATATCCTAACTCCATTCATGTAGACCAAATATCTCTATAATTTCCTCCTTGGTTATCTTTACCATTTCTATGCCAGAATGTGTTCTGACGACTTTGGTTACAGGGTCATACCTTGCAGAAACATCTTTTAACAAATCTACATCGAAATAGACATTAGGGACCACCACCTTACCAAGATCCAACCTCCAAGGGTTACACAGAGGAACACACAAATTCCTGTTCCCAAACCTATTTGAGAACAACTACCATCCAGTATACGACAGCTCAGCATCCTGAATTGCACATTGTTTATTAGTTAACCCTTCCAGAAGTAAGGAACCATAAAACAAAGCCTTTCCCTCGAGCTTTTTGCTGGTAGAGGGTTTTAGTAAGTCTATAATATCCTAGGACAAGGACCTAGTAGAGGTTTCAGAGCCAGAGCTTTGGGCCTTGGGTGCCATTTACACAAGACAAAGAATGGTTTGAGCTAGGGTTTTAAAGTGTCAAATAATTATAACTTACACCCTATAGCCTTAGACAAAATGCTTCACAATTCAAGAAGCTACAACAATTATCACGACAAGCTTTAAAACATTTTAAAGAAAATTAACCCAAACAATCCTTCAAGAACAAAACAAAAATGCAGTCGATAATTGTTCTCAAACAACCATAAGACCTTTAGGAAACACAGGATCTGGTATATGCATTACTTACGATTTCACTTATAGAATGTCAATGGCAGTGAGGCTGAATTTTCACGAAGATGGCTCGCTTCACTTGGTACCAGGAAAAAACTTCTTTAGCATGGAAATATGCACGAAAATAGAAATTCATTGATCTTTTAGCATTTAATTATGGGAGCACAGTCTGAACTCAACAATTACTATTCACTCATACAAGATAAAATGACTATATTACAACACCAACCTATTTCAAATGCCAGCCATTGATCCAAATCAATGTAATCTAGAAAGAATGACTTAGATCAAGTCAAAAGTGGTTTGAAAATGCCACTTTTGTTCACCAAACCTTAGGCGAATAGAAATTCACCTACATGAAACCACCTCAGCATGAAACGGGTCCCACCTCGATCATCTCTCATACAGAATCGGTGTCCATGCATGAACAATTTACACACCTTGCAACATTATTGAAATTTGTGTTTTAATTGTGCGAGGTCAGTGAGGAATGACCATGATGCATTGCTAAAGAAAACAACTTTCAGCATCAGTGTCCTTCATCAGTCAGCAAACAAGGACTAGGCCCCATGATCACAGGTGATAGATGGTAGCATCTCACATACCTCGCATCATTATTGTGGCATCATCGAAAACCTTGCAAGGCTAGCGAGGAACAGTCAAGATGCGAATCATTCCATCTGATGGTTATGAAACCTGTACATGCGAAAAAGTTATTCATAAAAATGGGACTGACTAGGTGGATGGGGAAATGACCCTCGAGGCCAAAAATTTTAGAGATTAGTCTAAAAACTTTAGTCATTTATCAACCCAACACTAAGGAAAAATAAAACACAGTCGAAATGCAAAAGACCGAGAGGGCAGGTAAAGAGGGGTTGGTAATGCAACAACCAATAAAAGGGTTCAGACCATACTTATCCGATCGGCCACCCACAAAAACATGTCAACGCTTGAATAGAACAACCACGACCAAGACTTGTGGTAAAACCCCAAAACCCAAAACCAAACCAATTAGAGCCAAGGACATAGTAAAAGAAAACTCATGGGGGGGGGGGGGATTTAAAAGCTCCACCAAACCTCAAAGGTGATTCTGCCAAATTTAACTTTCCTCGGGTCCTAAGAGTGAGGGCGAATTGAATTTACAAACTCTCGTTGTATCCCTTGATGTATTCTAGGAAAGAAGCAACCCTGGCTTCATAGAAAATATGCCAAATAGTGGAATCAAAGGAGAATTATTCACAAGAATTAGTTTCACTATGAACTATATCCCCACTCATCCTTTCTTGGTAGAATAATAGAGTTTACAAAAGAATAGAAAATTTTCTCAAGAGCTTACACAAAAGCCAAAGGTTCGAGCAATGTGTGTAAACAGGAGAAAATAAATGATAAAAACCCATGCCAAAGTAGTAATAACTGCAAAACCCCATCAAAGATAAAATATAATTATTACAGATCATCCTTCAAATCAAGAGTTGATCATATCTCCCAATGTCAGTGGTATGAGTAATAAAATTTTGGCTCATGCCAGTAATCACAATCACAAGAAAAATTAAACTAATTTTTTTTAAGGCAGGTTGCATGGTCATACAAGTCTTGGCATTGCTCTATGAAGACATCGGCTCCTTTTCCACACTTTTGTAGACCTCATACAAGTGTCTTGTGGAAAGGTGGAAATCCATAAAAACACTATCATGTGTAGACCTTTGAAGGACAATGCCAACAAGGATGATTGTACTAGTCATATAATGGATGGGAAAAGACTTTAGATTCAATTCTATGATTCCACGGACCTCATACACATGTATCAAAGAATGGAAGAAATCTAGTGAAACAACACTTCGAGAAGATTTATGAAGGGTTTTAATTATGCCAATGATTATAATCATGGTTAAGCTCAAATCTTTCTCATTGAGATGAGAAATGGTTACATAAATCTTATCAATGCTCCAATGAGTACAATTATTATAATTTCCATAAATGTGTCAATACGTCATCAGCTTCATATGATTAAGCCAAATGTGGAGGAGCCATATCAGTAGGGTGAGCCATCACACAATATTTTGGACCCATCAAGAATCAGGTCCCATATATTTCTATAGAGTCAACATCCACATCAACATGTAGCGAACAAGAGACAAAGTATTCCCATTTTTAAACTCCAAAGGGGGGAATTTTAAATTTTCCCTTCAACATATAATCCTTCACCAAAGGCATAAGCATAGGGATAAGGTTCCAGTCCTTCACACCATTAACTATAATTACCAGAGATAGCATAGTTCCACTCTAAATTTAGGAGTTATTTAACATAATCTGGGAGATTGGAAAAGTTGTGTCAGCATCGTAGAGACTTTTGGTTCATCCATAAGTGAGGCGCCATAACATCAACAACCCGATTTCCCTCACGATAAGTATGTTTGATCTTAAAATTTTCTAGACCTAGAAGGAGTTTTTGGATATATTTAATAATATCTTCAAGTACCCAACCTGGTTGAGTAGTACCTTTCACCACATCAATTATTAGTTTAGATTCCCCCTCTATGAGTAGATTTTTTATGCCAATAGCAAGAGAATTTATAAGCTCCCACAAGAGAGCCATGCTTTCCATCCAATTATCTATGTTGGTACAAGGCCTCCCACATACCCTACCACAACAAACCTTGAGGGGGTTCTCAACATACCACCCCCACTAGCTGTGCCAATTTTGCCACTAGCAACACTATCAAAATTAAGTTTACACCAGCCAAAATAGGGAGAAGTTCATTTAGTGTGTAATCTTTCCAATTTCTTTTCCATGTGAACATTATAAAAATAATTAGGCAAACCCCATTGAGTATCGATTTTTTATTCCAAAAGGAGAGGAAGGGAATCTAGATAGATCCAATGAAAAACCAAGATATTCTCCAAAAGAAGTTCGTAGAAAGCTACAAACACCTCCTCAAGACTCCTTTTCATATCTCTAAAGATTTGATTGTTTATTTCCTTCTAGAGGCTCCAACACAGGTGAGGAGGTATCTGCTTCCATAATTCTTTGATAAGGGGGTGATTAAAAGGACTAACCCATTCCTCCCTTAGGTCACTTAGATCTTTGTTCATGATCCAACAAATTTGGAGCTTCAATAACACAAATCCCCAAGTTTCTTGAGCAAAAGGACAATGAATGATGAGATTGTCTTGTGTTAGGATTTTAGTGTGTAGAGCTATCCACCAAAAATATTTGATTTAGAAAGGATATTTTTATTCCATACCTTCATCCATGCAACACATCTGTCCTTCTTTAATGTAAGTTGATTGTACAAAAAGGTTTCCTTTAGGAATTTTGGACTAAATGAAGCGGTCCCCCCTATGAAATATGGTGAATTTGATCTTGTAAAGGTCATTTTGGAGGATTAAAGCACTTTGGTGAAGATGATATTGGTTTTGGCAACAAGTTTGAATAATTTTCCAAGAATTATCATGTAAAATTTAATCAAAAGTCATAGGGCTAAAGGTGCTTAGAGCAGGGTTTGAAGGTTTTTAAAGGTGGGGTGTTCTCTAAGTGGTTATTCAAACAACCAATAGTCTTCTCAAAAATGGATGAGACTACCGTTCCCTAGTTTTCATTTAATACCTAACAAGATAAGAATTTGATAACTTTAAGGATATTAATCCAAATCTTAGAGCCTCCAAAAAAACCTATTTCAGAAAGCATACTATGAAATCTTGAGTGATTAAGGTATTTAGTGTTGTGCAGTTTTGCACACATGCCCCATTGAAAGTAGGGACCCTCTTTTGGCCTGCTCTTTTGGCCCATTTCTATGGTTTGCCCCCTTTTTTGTGCTTATCTTTGAAAATCTTGGGGTCTTGTTCTTTGATGCTTTCCTTGGTTATGGGTGCCTTTGTATTGAGTTCTTGGAAGTTTTGGAGTCTTGTAGTTGTCCTCTATAGGGTGGTCTTCTTTTGCCTTCTACTTTTTCCCTTGGTGTTTTTATTTGGGTTCTAAGGGTTGGTTTCCTCCCTTGGTTTTTCCCTTGTTTTCCTTGTTCCTCCTTTTTTATCGAAGGTGGAACCAGGATGAAACCGAACTCTGAACTTTCCTTAAGTTCATTGTTTGGTTCTTGTTCCAGCTCTGCGCCCTGATTTTTCTTTTGTTCTATCGGAGGCAGAACCAAGATGGAACCGAACTCTGAACTTTCACAAAGTTTTTTGTTTAGTTCCCATTCCCGTTTCGGCTCCACACCCCACTTTTTCTTTTGTTCCGCTGGAACCAGGAACCAGGATGGAACTTAACTTTAAACTTTGGCAAAGTTCATGGTTCGGTTCCCATTCCCATTTCGGCTCTACCTACACCTCCCGCGTTCTTGTTTTTCGTGTTGTTTTGTTTGTCTTCGGCCTTTGGGTTGGTTTTCTTCCCTTGGGTTTTTCTTGGTTTGATTTTCCTTTCTTTCGTTGGAACTGGAATCGGGATGGAACTTAACTTTGAACTTTGGCAAAGTTCATGGTTTGGTTTCTATTCCCGTTCCAGCTCTGCCCATGCCTGTTTTCCTTCCATTCCCATTTTGGTTCCGCCTTCACTTCCGTCGAGGTTGGTTCTGGCTTTGCCACCGCCTATTTTCCTTTTGTTCCTATTTTGGTTCTGCTTCTTCCGAGGTTGGTTCCATTTTTGCCCCTGCCTGTTTTCCTTCCATTCCTATTTTGATTCCACCTCCGCCTCCACCGAGGTTGGTTCTGTCTCTTCCCCCACCTATTTTATGTTCATTCCTGATGCAGGAGCATCCAGTGGTGTAAGGGCAATCCTACATCACCCAAAAATATATTTACTTTCATTTAGATTTTTTTTGTAGATGTTTTTGCATTTCTGGATACCCTTTTCGTCGAAGAAGAATTCCCAACTTTCAGAACTGCTTTTCTGCTTTTTCTGCTCAACTGCTATTTTTAGTAGGTATGAATTTGAAGGCGTGAGGAGACAAAAATTTAAGGGAAGCTTTAGGACATAATAATAAACACTTTGGTGAAAGAATCAGATCAAGAGCATTTCTGGTTCAAAAGTTATTCAAGTTTCAATTTCTGCTTTTTGCCTTATGAAATCTTCAGAGCTAATTTTGAGGTACTTAGAGGCTCCGGATGGGCCTGAAAAATTGGCGGAATACGAAAGTGGTTAGCCTTTAGGCCCCACTTTCCGGCAAGAGATCTTCGCGAGAGCTTTCCGAAAAGGTATTATCATTGAAGATCTGACGGTTAGATCTTGAGTTAGGGCTTCCGAAAGTTGGTGCATAATTTGAATCCCGTTTTTGGCTCCAAACAAAGAAAGGGGCTATTTATGGGCGAGTTACTGTTTCTTTTAGGCAGTTTTTGGGGAAAGAAGATCACATGCTGTGAATAGGGGAATTTTTGTAGTTTCTTTCTATAATTTGCATGTATTGCAAAACTCGAGGATTTGAGATCCTCTGCATGTAAGAATTTCATACTTTGAAAATAATAAGATTTGTTAGTTTTTTTGTGTGAATTTTCTGTGTCTCGGGTTGCACCCTCATCAAGTGGTATCAGAGCGGGTTTTCTTGAGCGTGTGGACAGATCGCCGATCGTGAGGCAATTCGCACCAGGACTATGGTTGTGGGTTCAAGATATTCAAGATGCCTCCAAGAGTGGCGCGTGGTAGGCGAGGTGGTGCCAGAAATGCTGGTGGAAGAGATCCATTAGCGGCTGAGGGTTTCAGAGCCCTCCAGAGACAAATAAATGCATTACAAAGAGAGTTAAGAAGAGGGGTAAACCCGAGAAGGGGAGAAGAAAGTGAGGATGAAGAAGAGGTGGAAGATTCAGATGTAGAAGAGGAAGAAGAAGCTATTGATCAAGATCAAATGCGGCTGATAAGGGCCATTTCGAAGATCGGAAAAAGACCTAGAGTAGAAGTTCCCAGTTTTTCCGGAAGTCTAGACCCGGAAGAGTTGATTGATTAGATCAATGAGTTGGAAGAGTATTTCGAGTATGAAGAAGTAGAGGACCCAGATCGGGTTAAGTTTGCAAAAACGAAGCTAAAGGGCCATGCCAGTATCTGGTGGAAAGAGGTCCAACTAGAAAGAAATAAGAGAGAAAAGGGAAAGATCACCAGATGGGATCGCATGGTGGAGAAACTGAAGAAGCAGTTCATGCCAATGGACTATGAGTTAGATCTATTGAAGAAATTGCAAGGGTTGAAGCAAGGAAGTAGATCTGTGAAAGAATACACAGAAGATTTTCACAAGATGATCATCAGAACGGGACATGCAGAGGCCAACAAGGAGAAGGTAGCCCGTTATCTTAATGGGTTACGGCCGAGCATTCAAGAGGAGTTAAGCCTGGTCAGAATGGCCACCATTGAGGATGCTTACCAATTTTCGCTGAGAGTTGAAGAGAAGCTGAACAAGAGATTTGACAGCAAGCAAAAAGGACGAGGAGGTCAAAGCGGAAGGGGTAGCGGAAGATCTTTTGGAAGCCGAAATGAGGATGAGAAGAAAAATGAAGATGTGGGTACCAGTCGAAGCCAGAGGAATGATAACTTCTACCGCCCACGTGATCAGAATGGTGGTGATCAAAGAGGTAGAGGACGAGGAAGATTTGGGCAAGGACCTGGAAGAGGTGGTTTCAGAGGAACTTGTTTCCGATGTGGTGAAGAAGGGCATCGAGCCTATGAATGTCCACAATACCAAGGAAGGACAGACAAAAGGCCAGAAGGTCGTGCAAGAGTTGCGCATGTAGATGAGGAGGCTCAATCTGAGCATTCAGATGATGCTGAAAGGGGAGAAGCCCTAGTGGTTAGAAGAGCCTTGGCGACTGAAGAGAAGGAGCCAGAACAGAGGAAGAATTTGTTTCACACAAGGTGCAAGTGTGAAGAAAAATGTTGTGATGTCATTATTGATGGTGGGAGCACTGATAATCTAGTGTCAGAAGAAATGGTTACAAAGTTGAAGCTGAAGAGGGAAAGGCATCCACATCCATATCGGATTGCCTGGTTGCAGAAAGACCACAAAGTTCTAGTCAATGAGCAGTGCCTAGTGAAGTTCAAGATCGGAAGCTATCATGATGAGGTACTCTGTGATATCATCCCCATGGATGCATGTCACATGTTGTTGGGGAGGCCATGGCAGTTTGACAGGTGAGTTGTACATGATGGCCATGCAAACACTTATTCCCTGATGAAGGGTGGAGTCCTCCATAAGTTGAAACCCCTGAAGAAGGCCGAAGAAAAGGTATGCAGTAGTGCTAGAATTTGTTATGTCGATGGAAGGAAATTTTTAGAAGGCATGAAACATGAGCGTGTGTGTTATGCATTGATTCCTAAAATGGATAAGGAGAGTAGTGAGAAGGTTCCAGTAGAAGTTTCTGGGTTATTGAATGAGTTTCAGGATATTGTTTCTGATAATGTACCTGAGGGTTTACCACCAATGAGGAAGATCAGTCATCAGATTGACTTGATCCCAGGAGCCAGTTTGCCGAATAAGGCAGCTCATAGAATGACTCCTGCAGAAAATGAGGAGTTAAATAGACAAGTTGAGGAGTTGTTGAGAAAGGGTTTGATTCGAGAGAGTTTGAGTCCATGTGCAGTACCTGCAGTACTAGCACCAAAGAAGGATGGGGAGTGGAGGATGTGTACAGACTCTTGGGCCATAAACAAGATAACAATCAAGTATAGATTTCCCCTGCCAAGGATGGATGACCTGATGGACTGTTTGAGTGGAGCTCAGTACTTCACAAAGATTGATCTGAAGAGTGGATATCACCAGATTCGGATTCGAGAGGGAGATGAATGGAAGACCGCCTTCAAGACCAAAGAGGGCCTGTACGAGTGGTTAGTCATGCCTTTTGGGCTAACCAATGCACCGAGCACATTCATGCGGCTCATGAACGAGGTACTGAAAGAGTTCCTAGGAAGCTTTGTTATTGTGTATTTAGATGATATTTTGATATTCAGTAAGTCACTGGATGAGCATATAATGCATATTGGTAGAGTCTTTGAGAAGTTAAGAGAAGAGAAATTGTTGATTAATCTGAAGAAGTGTAGTTTTGTGAAGAAGGAGTTAGTGTACTTGGGGTTTGTTGTCTCGACAGAAGGTCTCAAGATGGACCCAGAGAAGGTGAAGGCTATTCTGGAATGGCCTACCCCAAGAACTACTACTGAGGTGAGGTCTTTCCATGGTTTGGCCAGTTTTTACAGAAAGTTTATTAGAAACTTCAGTAGTATTTGTGCACCCCTAACTGAAACAATGAGAGGGGATAGAAAAGAGTTCAAGTGGAGCACTGGAGCAGCAAGGAGTTTTGATCTATTGAAGCAGAAGGTGACAGAACAACCTGTTTTGGCTCTCCCGGATTTCAATAAGGTGTTTCAAGTGGATTGTGATGCCAGTGGTTGTGCCATTGGAGCAGTGTTAAGCCAGGAAGGTAAGCCCATTGCCTATTTCAGTGAAAAGTTAAATGATGCAAAGAGAAAGTACTCTGTATATGACCAAGAATTTTATGCAATAGTTCAAGCATTAAAGAAATGGAGGCATTATTTGTTGCCGAAGGAATTTGTTATGTATACTGATCATCAAGCATTGCAGTACCTGAGTAGTCAGGGAAAATTAAATCAGAGGCATATGAAATGGGTAGAATTTTTGCAGAGTTATACATTTGTTTTAAAGCATAGGAGTGGGAAGTCAAATAGGGTTGCAGATGCCTTAAGTAGGAGGCATACATTGTTGATAGAAATGCAGATTGAGGTGGTTGGGTTCAGTGAACTCAAGACATTGTACCCGAATGATCCTGATTTTGCAGAGGCTTGGAAAGCTTGCAAGGAACCTGTTACAGTTGACAGGACAAAGTGGTTGGATTTCCTAATTCAAGAAGGCATGTTGTTTAAGGGAAGTCAATTATGTATTCCGAGGAGTTCCATGAGGGAGAATCTGATAAAGGAGAAGCACAGTGGAGGAATGGCAGGACATTTTGGTCGGGATAAGACCATTTCCATTATCAGTGAGCATTATTATTGGCCTCAATTATCACAAGATGTGAAGAAGTTTGTGCAGAGTTGTAGGGTATGTCAAATGGCTAAAGGAGTGAGTCAGAATACAGGGTTGTATCAGCCCTTACCTGTACCAGAGAGGTCGTGGGAGGATATAAGTATGGACTTTGTTCTTGGTTTGCCAAGGACACAGAGAGGGAATGATTCAGTATTTGTGGTGGTTGATAGGTTTTCGAAGATGGCACATTTCATCCCATGCCAGAAGACCCATGATGCAGTCCACATTGCTGACTTGTTCTTCAAAGAGGTGGTTGAGGCTACATGCTTTGCCAAAGAGTATAGTCTCAGATCGTGACACAAAATTTGTTGGATACTTTTGGAGGACCTTGTGGAAGAAGTTGAAAACAAAGTTGAAGTTTAGTTCTACACACCATCCCCAGACTGATGGGCAGACTGAAGTTGTGAACAGGAGTTTGGGTAACCTACTGAGATGCTTGGTAGGAGATAAACCAAAGGGATGGGATTTGATCTTACCCCAGGCAGAATTCGCTTACAACAATTCTATCAATAGAAGCACTGGTAGATCACCGTTCCAGATTGTGTATGGAAGTAGTCCTAGGACTGCTCCAGAATTGAGGAAGATGGACCAAGAGAAGAAGACAAGTGCTGAAGCTGAAGACTTTGCAGAACACATCAAGAATATGCATGAGAAGGTAAAAGAACACATTAACAAGATGAATATGCAGTATAAGGCTAAGGCAGATCAAAAGAGGAGGTATAAGGAGTTTCAGATTGGTGATGAAGTGATGGTCCACTTGAGGAAAGAAAGGTTTCCAGTAGGAACCTATAACAAATTGAAGATGAAGAAGTTCGGTCCCTGTAAAATTTTGAAGAGGCATGATTCAGGGAACGCATATGAGGTAGAGTTGCCAGATGGATTCAACATTTCCCCTGTGTTCAACATTGCAGATTTGATAGAATATCATGAGGGTGGCGCAGAGGAAGTACCAGCAATGGAACAGTGCGGTATTCCAGCACCTACTTCAGAAAAGGAGGAGATTGAAGAAATCTTGGATAGCCGTGTAGGAAGGAGTACCAGAAATAGGCAATATGAAGAATATCTGGTGAAGTGGAAAGGAAGGCCTGTGGAAGATTCATCCTGGTTGTCCAAGGCAGAGGTTGACCGTTTGGGTTTTCCTCAACCATCTGAGAAGTGACGGAGTCACTTTTCAAATTACCCTGGGTGTCTGATGCAGGAGCATCCAGTGGTGTAAGGGCAATCCTACATCACCCAAAAATATATTTACTTTCATTTAGATTTTTTTTGTAGATGTTTTTGCATTTCTGGATACCCTTTTCGTCGAAGAAGAATTCCCAACTTTCAGAACTGCTTTTCTGCTTTTTCTGCTCAACTGCTATTTTTAGCAGGTATGAATTTGAAGGCGTGAGGAGACAAAAATTTAAGGGAAGCTTCAGGACATAATAATAAACACTTTGGTGAAAGAATCAGATCAAGAGCATTTCCGGTTCAAAAGTTATTCAAGTTTCAATTTCTGCTTTTTGCCTTATGAAATCTTCGGAGCTAATTTTGAGGTACTTAGAGGCTCCGGATGGGCCTGAAAAATTGGCGGAATACGAAAGTGGTTAGCCTTTAGGCCCCACTTTCTGGCAAGAGATCTTCGCGAGAGCTTTCCGAAAAGGTATTATCATTGAAGATCTGACGGTTAGATCTTGAGTTAGGGCTTCCGAAAGTTGGTGCATAATTTGAATCCCGTTTTTGGCTCCAAACAAAGAAACGGGCTATTTATGGGCGAGTTACTGTTTCTTTTAGGCAGTTTTTGGGGAAAGAAGATCGCATGCTGCGAATAGGGGAATTTCTGTAGTTTCTTTCTGTAATTTGCATGTATTGCAAAACTCGAGGATTTGAGATCCTCTGCATGTAGGAATTTCATACTTTGAAAATAATAAGATTTGTTAGTTTTTCTGTGTGAATTTTCTGTGTCTCGGGTTGCACCCTCATCAATTCCTATTTTGGTTTCGCCTCTGCCTATCTTTGGTTCCACTTCCACCTGGGTTTGTGTGTGATTTTCTTGCCCTAGGAACTCTACGATTCGACTTGAATTTTATTGATGTATTGAGCATTAATGGTAGCTCGTTTGAATGTAGGTTGGATCGAGTTGAAGGTTGTTGTTGATTATTTCTACTCTTCCTTCGCATGCATTGGACCGTTCTTTGTTGGATTCTCTAGGCCGACATGGATGAAATTGGTGCATTAAATACACATTTCATATTATTTTGAATTTCTCTTGGGTGACCTGTTGTGTTGTAGTTTATTATTGTAAACCCTAATTTGGCCGACATATCTTGAGGGGTATTCTATAAATTTGGCATTCTGCCTCATTTGTAGAAGAGAGAAGTAGTTAGAGAAGTGAGAGGAATTTTACATTAGAGCGAATTGTAAGAGCAAGAGTTAGAGTTAGAGTTTAGTTTATCTTTTCAAGCAAGTGTTGTAACAGAATACTGGAATTGTTGCTACTTTGGATGATTTAATAAAAGTGAAGACATTGTGACTTGGTGCCTTTCTTGTGTTGAATTTTATCTGGCATGGTTCTTGATATTCTATCTCTAAAATTGCTTAAGTTTATTTGATGTTATATGATTTGGTGATGCTTAGGGTTTTATGCTTGAAGTGTTTGCAAAAATCACTAGTCCATACTTTTTGTAGTTAGTTGATTGTTAGCTACTTTGCAAAGTTAGCCTGGACTTAAAAATTATGCTTAGTTTGATTGTGAATGTTTGCTCATTTCAGTTGCAATGGGATTGTTCTGAATGAATGTTCATAGTTTGAAAATATTTAATACCTTAGAAGATTGCACTGTTTCTGTAAGATTGTAGATTTATCTGGGTTAAACAGAAATCAGTTTCTGAGGGATTGGTCCATTTCGAGCATTTTATCTTTTGCATTGTTAATCTTAGGGTTAGAATTAGTCTTAGAATTATCTCTAAAACCTTATCTCTTTTGTTGTTTATTTTGAATCTGGGTTAGTTTTAGGATTTGAAGTATCAACATATTGCTAGATTTGATAAATTTGAGTTCATTATTTTCTTGTAGTAAGGTCCCTTTGTGATTACTAGCATTTTCACATTATCTCTGAGTTGTTTCACTGTATTTTCAAGACTTGACACCCGAGAGACCTTGGGGTTATCTCTTTGTTCATAGAGATCAACCTTTCAAGAGAGATAGGATAACTTATATTCTGTCTGAGTTGTTGCTGTGCAGAAAACACCATCAACATTTAGCACTTAAAATTTTACATCAATCCTTATTGTTTTAAATAAGATCCCAACCCACATTTTCCATTAGATATTTCTTTAAGTGGATGACTTTCCTAATGCCCAAGCCACCATGCACCTTTGCAAGGCAAAATTTATCCCAACTGACTAAAGCCATTTTTTCTTTTCCTTTGTGCTTGAACATAAGAATTTTTTCCAACTTATCTACAATATAGACCGAGATTTTAAAAAGAGTTAGAAAGTAGATCAGGATTCCCTAAAGGGAGGCAGCAAGAATTTGCAGCTTACCAACATTTCTTATATTTTTTCCTTTCCAACCTTCCAACCTTTTCTGCATGTGTTCCAAAATAGTGTTCCAAAAAGAGGGGGGAACCTCTTTAGTAGTAAGGGGGAACCCTAGATAAATTTATAGAAGATCAACACATTGATAGCCTAAATTTTTTTATATTTTCCTCCTTAACCTCTCATTGGAATTGGAGAAATAGATCTTTCTTTTATCATAATTAATACATTTACCTGAGGCCTCTGCATAACTAGACAAACACTTGTTACCAACTAAAAAATCCTAACATATGTACATGCCTTTAATAGGAACTAATAAATTGAAGGCTCCTAAAAAATAGATGGAAATATGAAATGAGAATATGTTGCATGTGTGTTGGAATTTCATTTTTTATGAAGAGTCTAAATTTTAAGCTTTTTCATGAGTATTGGATTTGATTTTTGATTGGTTATAGTATTCATTGAAGTTGTAAGACTTTATATATGAGATAAATAGTATTCCACCCTTCAATATTTTTTATTACGTGAACATTGTGATAGTACACCTCGTTTGTGGTCTTTTAATGAGTATTATGCAACTAGTGATGGTTTTATATTATATTAATTTTTATATTGAATTAATAATAAATGTTTATATACTTATGTTTTTTTTTTTGCTTGGTAAATCACTGCCAAGGGGCAACACCCGTTGCTTTTTGACTAGATCTATGAACCAGTGAGGCCACATTCGGAGGGCCTCATCCCCACCATTCATAACCAGTGACACCACATTCGGGGGGGCTCATCCCTGTCATTCATATTCCTACACCTTCCTGCATTCCCGCCAAGCTCCCTGTAGGCCCGACGTCATTCCTCCATTTGACGTGTCTACCTACATTCCCGCCAAGCTCTCTGCAAGACTCGATCTCAACACCACTCATCTCCTCCTCTCCTCTATCTCCTATCCTCCATCGCTCCCCTTCATCTCACCACTCATGTAGCTGCTTGTAACCCGTCAAGCCTATTGGAAACCAATGTTCCATTACCCTCCTCTTCAAGCCAACCTCCTCCCTACTCGAAGTCGCCCCTCGTCCGCCTTCGCCTCTGTTTCTTCTCGCACTCCCGCACCTTTTCCCTTTTGGATCTACAACCTGCAACATCCTTTGACCCTCCAATGATAACCTATTCTTGCCTTACACTTCTCCATGCCTTCTCTCCTATCACCAACTCTATCTATCACTGCCACAGTTGCATCGAGCACCCATGGGTCTCGAGTAGGCTCAAACCCCAGACCTCCCATATGGCAGGCTCGCAACTAACCGTTGCATTGTGGGTTCATCCCGATTATATACTTATGTTAGTATATTGAATCATAATAATTTAAGATTGTGGAAAGATGGTAGTAGATGATGTTGGTTCTACAATATTTTATTTTTGGTAGTGGTAGTTGCATTGATTTCATGTAGAAAGATTTGAGTCCTTTCAAAAACCAACTAGTTCATAGCTCTAATAAAAAAATTTACCCATAATCTAAAATAACATTTCAATGAAGCAATAATATGATATAACAATTTTTAAGAGGATAATTGCTAATTATAATTTGTAAGTATGTAGATGTGGTTTGAAATAATCATTGATAATAACATAAAATTAACTTGAAAAATAAAATAATAATATAAAATATAAGTTGTTTCACTATATTCTTTACAATTCTAAGTCTCCTAACACAATAATATTAAAGTAAAAATTTATATTATTTATAAGATAAAAGATATATTAAATATTTTTTATAAATATAATATTGTAAAATTTAGAATTTTTTAAAAAATTAGTTATAAAAAGCATTATAATATAATTATCAATCTCATTATCTATACAATATTTCTTAAGACTTGAATGATAGGCATGAAATTAACTCAACTAAAAATGCTTTATCAAATAAATGTTCAATAAATTGACATTAATAATAGTCTTTGTGAACATATGAAAAACTAAGATGTTTTTTATTATAGGAAAAACGGGTTTTGAAGGGGCCCTGAAACCGTGTACAAAAAAAGACCATTGATTTTAAAGATAATCAAACAAACTAAGAAGCCTACCATCAACAAAAAAAATAAAACCACCAGCCAAAAATTAAGACATAACCAACAAGCAATTATAGATTTTTCAGAATATCAGTTGCTTTAAGATCACTAGCTATGATCTTCTCGTGCATATCCATTACCTCAGCAACCTCCTTACCAGGAACCTCCATATTCTTCTTAGTCTTGTTGTGCATACAGTTTCAGGGGCCCTTATCATTTTCTCTCCCCTTCAAGTCTTTGGGGAGATCCACCGAACTAGTAGCAACTTCTTTCAACACACTTGAAGAGTCCCCATTCCACAGTCTAGCCTTTTCATTAAGAAATTGGAGACCCTTAGCATTATTATGGAGAAAAACCTATTGATTTTAACCAAAATTTCTAGATTGTCATAGGCCTTTGACATTTTTTCTTCCAAGACCGAGATTCTATACTCAAAGTCCCTCTTCAATTTCAACATCTCATCAATAATAGTCTTCAAAACATCAAACAATTGGTTAACTTGGTCCTGAATAGAAGACCCTTGAGATTTGGTATTTACCCCAACATTATTAACCAAAGATTGAACCTTAACATTGGTAAGTTTCAACTCATTAAACAACCATTTGAAAAAACTGAAAAAAATGATTGAACCATCCTTCGCCATGCCCAACACATTTGATAAATCTTCCCAGTTGCAATTAAAGATATCCCTTTCATCAGCCAAATTATCCCCAAGAGCATCCTGAGTGTCCTTCACTTCTTGTAAAACCTCTTTACCTTTATTGAGCTCGTATAAACACCATTAGGGACCTTAATCTTACATTTGGACTGCTCCACCTCAACAACATCAAGTTTTTCTAGCTCCTTATCCACCTCAAGACCAATAGATAGCTGGTGCTCATCATTCATACTCCCATCAAGATCCTCACAAACATCATCCTCCTGAGGCCTATTCTTCTTTCTACCAAATTGCACCTTACCCTTGGCCTTCTTCAGACTATTACCGCCATGCAACCACTTCTTCCTCTTCTGCTTTGAAATAGGGGACTCAACCTCCTCACAAAATTCATCAACCTCAACCATCTTCTTCTTACCAGAAGAAAAGCCCTCACCTTTATCCTTGTAGCAGTCAGTAATTTACCCTTCTTAACCTTCTGAGTTTTAGAAAAGATTTCATGGAACTCATCCTCCTCGTTGCCACTAAGATACACTTTTGACTTAGAGGGTTGTTCAAAATTTTTCACCTTCTTTTTGAGATTTGGATCAATATCTTAGGGGGCTTTGAGAGCATCTCCATAGAGGCATCTGACCCATCTTTTGAGTCCTCAGACACATATCCTATATCATAACCTATATCATAACTAGAGTTCAATTATTTAGGATGACTTTTAGTGATTTTCTTGGGTTCTTCCAAAATGGTGAAAGACTTAGCATAATCCTTAATCAGAAAAATTAAGCCCTCATGAAGAATGGGATTCTTGGTGTTCTTCTTAAAGTCCTTAATGCCATTTTCTAAAGAAGCTAGCAGAAAATACGAGAAAGATAACCTCTTCCTATGTCTGAAATGGTTTAACAACACAAAAATGGTAACCAAAGAGAACATAAAAACGAGCGTCCAAAGTTATGTACCTCATAATTTCCACAACCAGATCACCCCAAATGGGTTTTATGGAACTAAAATTGAAGCTGCCACAACTGCTCCCTTTCATTTCTCTTGAAGAAAGACACCAAGGAAACATTGGACTCCTTTTTATCCTTGAACACCTTTCTACCCTCAATTTCCAAGCCAATAATGCTTCTAATCAACTCCTCTATGATGATGAATTCTAGGCCAAACACCCTTAGCACTTTGTTTTGCCATCCATTAACAAAGGCCTATGATACCACCAAATCAAAGCCATGAATATTTTCAATGTAAGGGGTGATACCACCCTCCTCCAAAAGACCCCATATCTTCTTATTTCTTTTAGTAGTATCATAGGAAATAGGCTCAATTTTATTCCTTTCGGCACCAATTTTGATTGCAGACCAAAGCCACAACAACTTCAGGTATTTGCAAATAATGCAAAAGAGAAGAAACCTCGAGAAGGAAAAGGATCTACAATCACCCAAAATTAGTGTGGAAGTACCGAAAAGATTGGGAATCATCATTATTCTTAAATGCAAATCTTTTCAAAAATCAACAACATCATTAATAAGAAATGAGCTCAACTCAAAAAAATCACATTGCAACATGAAATTACACATGAGAATCAACATGTGACTTAAGATAATCATAAAAGGAACCCCCTTCCTAAATAGCTTTCATTTCATGATTGACTATAGTTTGAATATCAGTGGGAAGGGGGTCTATCATATCCCACACTCTAGGCTCAAGAACCCCAAAGTTTTCAAACATGTCCACTGACCCATTACCCTCACGATAAATATCATAGATAAAACATAGCTCAAAGGTAGTCAATACAATCAAAGCATCAATAATGATAGATTCAATAGACCAACTGTGAACCCCAATCCTACACGTGCATAAACATGGAAAACAAGCACATTATTAGATTGAAATTCAAGTAAAAACAAGGATTCCCATGAAATCCATCTACAATATTCAAAATAGGAAATGAATGAAGAACAAAACAAGTAACTAAGTTAAATCCCAATTCAAATAATGCAAACACTTGATCACATGGGGGAGTTGGTACCAATTATGTGTAGAAATTGGCCCTTCCCCAACTCCTTTGTAAGCTTTGATGATTTGATCCACTTGATGGTGAAAAAATGTGATTCCTTGAGAAAATCTGTAATAACCTAGCTATGGTGATGGCAAATGCTCAAGAAATGTATGAAATAGCTCTAATGTGAAGATAATAATTTTGCATTCAAAATGTGGATGATGAATTCAATAGAGGAGGCCTCTATTTATAGATTTGAAGAATAGAAGATTAAAGGATTTGGGTGAATGTGGGACAAAAGACCAACCAATGAGAAGACCACTTGTCCACATGTGATTGGAGGAGGAATGAACACATTTTGGTCAATCTGCATGATAAATGCTATGAAATTCAAATTTGAAATTTGAAAGTGATATGTTTAGAGGGGAAGGGAAATGGAGTTAATGTCACTTGGCTCAAGGCCAAGGACATGTAAGAGGCCTTAAATTCCTTGTTGGAATTACCCATCCCTTTTTGGAGGGATTTTTGAATCGGAAGAATATTCCACAAAAGATGCCCTTTTAAATGAAAATTGATGAATTAATAAATCAAATAAATTGATTTATTGTGCAAGTTGCAAAATCTAGAGGATCGGAGTGATTTGGATTAAATTAATCAAGGTTTGATCAATTTAATAGGAAATTAGATGATGTGACAAATTTGATTTACATTTTATGATTTATTTGAATCAAAGTTGAGAGGAATAATGATTTAGACTTAATTAAATAAGAATTGATTTATTTAACTAAGGAGCAGGATGTTAGATTAAATCAAATAAAGATTAATTTATTTAATTTAAGGGGATGATTTTAGGGATTTAATTAAATAAAATAAATTATTTAATCAAATAGAGACATAGGGTTGATTAAATCAAATTGATTAATTTAATTAACAGGAGAGAATGACTTAATCAGATAAATAATGATTTATTCAATTAAAGGATGAAAAATGATGACAAGTTAAGAAGATGATTCAGGAAGAAATGATGTTAGTAATTAGGATCAAATGTGTCGGTATATTTCCATGTCTACACCAACAAGGGGGGTTAATCTTTTTAAGGAAATTTATGACATTTAAAGAATCAACTTCAAGTCATACATTCCTGAAACCTTTAGACTGAACTAGTTTCAGACCATTATAGGCAACGATGTTATCTTTAAGAAAAAGTTAATAATAGATAATATTTATCTTTAAGAAAAAATTAATAATTGATAGTTATTATAATGAAAATATTATTATTTCTATATTCATATAAATAATTAAAACAAATAAAATTAAATCAATTAAAAATATTTCATTAAATATCATTAAAAATGATATAATAATTTAAATTTAATGGTGATGGTATTATTATCAAGATTTAAATGTCTTGAAACCATATAAATACTAAATATTCTACATCTAAAAACATCATAAATAAATGGGTAGTGGTACAATGTACTATGTTTTCAATCTTGTCTATGGAGAAAATATAGGGTGGATTTGATTGCTTCAAAACAAAAAAAACAAAAACTTAAAAGTCACTTTCTATGTTTTGCTAATAGGCTACATCCATTTTATGGAATGGAATGGATTTTCAATGCCTCGTGGGCCCATTCATGTATGAGCAATATTAATTTTCCATTTTATTTTATATAAATTAATTGTATATGGCTAAGGATTTAATTATTAATATTTATATATTTTTTTAAAATTTAATTTTATTAAAAATAAAAAATTAGTTATTTTAAAATTTTTAAATAGAATTAAATGAAATAAAAGAAAAACTATTCGCTGGTGTTTGTAATAATTGAGCATTATTGAAAGTTGATGTGAGGAGGTTCTAAACTATTAAAAATGTATCTTAAATTTTTATGTTTTAGTAAGTTTTTAATATTTGTTAATAGTATTTTGAAGTGTGTGTTAATGTCTTTTATTTATATTCAAGATGTTGGTGTCGTGTGGAAGAGGTTGTGTTTTAAGTAATTGTCATAAAAATTTGCATGTACATATTAATATCTATTTTTTCCTAATGTTGTTAGACCTATAAAAAATAAGGAGAAAATGTTTTGTCTAAGGCACATTTAGGAGCTTTCCTTTGTTAGACCCTTAACCACATGTTTAAACATAAGGTAGTTGAAATATTGTGGTGTGTTAGCTCACACGAGTAGCGTATTTGACTTGAGTCTTGGGTTTGCTCCTTAAGGTCTTGATTTCGACTCTGAGGCTTGGATTCACTTGATGCACATGGCTTGCAGGTGATTGCGTACATCCTTAAGGGGACTAGTCTTGCCCCAACTCACCCCTTCTTAAACCCCAACTTAGCAATAAGCAAGACCAAGGTAAGGCGGGTTGGGCGCTAGGCTGGGTCGCGAGGATATCCTTGAGTTACCAAAAATAAAAAATAAAAAATTATGGTGTGCGATTCTATAGTGTTAGTGTAGGGAACTACAAAATGGAGGTGGTGTATGCAACAATGTTGGATGTCATACATGAATAAAGAACATGTTTGTAGGTGCTAGAGGATGGAAGGAGATGGATGAAGTGGTTGTAACCTTTATATTTTTGGAAAGTCATTTTAAGGAAGCATGCATAATCCAAATTGATGGTTGGAAGCACACCAAGGTTAAGGTTTCACAAATAAAGTGATTATTTAGAAGGGAAACCAATGTACTTTAAATGCATGAGACATGAGCACACATAATCCTATATAGGGAAAAATAGTGTGTTGCATTAGTATCTTAGGTAGTTAGACAATGAGTAGCAGCAAACAAAGTATTACCAACAAAATAGGTTTTTTTCATGTGAATATCATGTTTTCAAAATGATTTAAACTTGAAGAGAGTAAAAACAATCACTAGCATGATTATTATTGGTAATGCTAAAATAAATATGAAATATATTGTAATGATTCAAATAATAATTAGATGAGTTGTTTGTATTAGTTTAGTTATAATTTGATGAGTTGTTTATGTCAATATAGTATATAATGTCATTTTATATGCTTTTTATCATTTTACTTTTAGATATATATGCTTACATATGTATCTTACTTTAATCTAATATATACTCATCTCTAATATTTTTACCACTTTCATAAATTACAAGATTTCTTGCAACTTCTTTGCTAAAAGGTAAAGTCACAATTATATTTAAGTTTTGGGTTGTTAGTTTATTTATTATATTCTTTAGTTTTGATTTTGTCGTCAATTTTGTAAATATTGTAGGTAATATTTAGTCTTTTTCGTATAGAGAATTTTAGGACTTCTAGTTTAGATTGACCCCACCATAGGTACTAAAACCTATCTCATGCCTAAATGCTTACAATCTATATACCCATTTATATTTATATTTTTAATGTGTCTCACCATTTAAATATTATTTAACAATATTTATTATATGTTTATAGTAAAGCAATTTAATTATTATTCTATAATTTTGTAAATATTAAAACTTTCCATTCCATTTAATATGAATGAAATGTATAAATATTTAAGAAAATAAAACAATTTTATTCTATATTTAAGGTTAATAAAAAATAATTAAATTTTAGATAAAAAAAATCAAGACTGAAATGAATATTTAAACAAATAGAAACGAGAAGAGTTAGGATTAGTGTACTTTGAAATTAAAAGAGAATGAATTTTATTTGAGATAGAGTGATAAAATCTAGATTTTTGTAATCTTATTCTTAAAAAAATATATCTTTGTTATATATAATAGCTATTTACTTAAACATTAAATGAAACAAAAAAAAAATTAATGTTACTAACGAACATTATAAAATTCTTATATAAAATTAAATTCCCAAAATTATAATAATAAAAATAAAAATAATTAAAAACCAATTAATGTAAATATCACTAAACACTAGTCCCTCTATATATGTGTTATTCCCTGTATACATTATTTTTACCATCTACATGACAAATATATAATGTGTGACATAAGTTAGAAGAAATTTCCTTTGCCAAATATACATAACATGGACGTATAGTATAACCATCCATCCATGCCATGGTCATTAAAAGTTGGACATGCTTAAAAAAGTAATCATTTTTGGAAGTTTATGGTCTTCTAAATGTTTAGTCTTGTAAATATTGGTGCACGTGTTTCCATACATGAGGATGCTTCTTGGGCTCTTCTAAACTACTTTCTATAAGAGTATTTTATGTCACAATTTATGTGACAAGTTATATTATAATTTTTTTTTTTGAATGGATGGTATTTTTAAAAGAAAAGAAGTGATATTTTGGGGATGGAGAATTTTATGTCAATTTTAAATTATTTTTGCTACTTGATACAAAAGTATATGTTTGAATTGATATCTCTTTAGCTTAGAGTCAAGGATTGAGGAGTATCTATTCTATCAAAATATTCTTATTATTGGACTTTTATGAGATTTGAACCATGGTTTAGATAAAAAGGTGTCTCTACCTTACTTTTTCTAATATTTGTATTTAATTATTTAAATGTATTTCATTATCATATGTAGTTTTAATTTGGTAATTGTAATTGTCACTTAGTTATCATTAAAGTTGCTAATTGCAACTTTGACAACTTGTAAGGTGGATAAGAGTTATTGAATTAGAATGAGCATGAAAAGGAAGACTTGAATGCGGACTTGGATAAGATAAGAAATATCTTTAGTTTTGATGCAAGAGTAATCTTACATCCACCAAAAAAAATAATGTTATTTTATTTATTTTTTGGTTTTGTAGGCCTTTGTAACAACCTGTTACTTTTAGAAACTTTGTATTTGACCATTTATGGCCTTAGAAGTTTACCCAAAGCTTCAAAATTATAAAATTAGCCTTTAATAGCTAAATATATTTTTGTAGATAGTAAGATATTAAAGTTTCAATGTTCAAAGATCTTATAATATTTTTTAGTTTTGTAGGCCTTTGTAACAACCTTTTACTTTTAGAAACTTTGTATTTGACCATGTATGGCCTTGGAAGTTTACCCAAAGCTTCAAAATTATAAAATTAGCCTTTAATAGCTAAAGATATTTTTGTAGATAGTGAGATATTAAAGTTCAATGTTCAAAGATCTTATAAAAATCTATAACTTGAATTTTGGACCTTTAAATGATTGAATGGGACCTTGATGAATGTTAAATCAATTCTTGATATGAGAAAAACATGGTGTAGAGCACTCTGAGCTCCTCAATTTTAAAAAAAGGGCTCAATCAAGTGATCAAATCAAAAGTTATGCCTCTTGCAAGTTGACCTATATTTGGAGGTTGGAAGTTATAATTCCCAAAATATGCTTGGAGGCACCTAAGGTCATTTTTGACCATTTTTGGGCATTTTTAAAAGTAGTGGAGCAAGAGGGAAGGTAGAGAGGGAAGTAGATTTGAAAAATTATAGAGAGGTCGAAGCCTCTAGAAACTAGGGAATGAAGTTGTAATGTGTTGCACCCTGTTGAGGATTTGACCCTCTATTTTTGTTTTCTAATTTTGGTATGTAATCAATCATTATTCTCAAATAAAGAATATAAGTCTTCATGTGTGAATCTAGGTGTTGTATTATATAAATCAACCTTTCATCAAGTTTGTATGTGCATGTTACAACAATGGTAGATAAGATCACAAGAAGAGTGCTTCAATTGGAAAAAAATCTCTAACTTTTCTATTCTTAATTTGGGATTGATATTTGTATAGAAAATTCAGCACCAGTTTTGTCCATGCTTTTCTCTCATTATTTTAGAAACCATTTGTGGTTTATAGTTTTGTTTTTTTCTTATATATATTGATCTATAGTTTGGAGATGTATGGATTTCATGATTATATGATTTTTTATTTTTATTTTTTAACTTCGTAAGAGGTGAGTTTTATATTATTGTGGAAAATTAGCCTGGCCTGCACCAAGGGAGATCATAGCTGAGGGATCTCTTCATTATAGATTTAAGATTACACCTGATTTATTTAGCCATGGTCATGCAAAACCATTTAAATCTCAAGCTACTTGTTCCTAATGCCACTTTCAAAAACCATACCTACACATGACCACTAAACAAATTATTTTGGACATATGTCCAAATCATACCAGGTTACATAAAAAATCCTGGCAATTTCTATAAATCTTGAGAACCTTCAAATCTATTTGCAGTTTCGACATCTAAGTGACTGCATTTTATTCTTGATTTCCTCCACTTTGAGGATGTTCTCCCTTTTATGCATTGCATTCCAGTCACAACCCCCCCAATATTTTGTTCTTCTGCTCCAAATTTGGTGTGAGACCACAGCTGCATTCTATTACCAACATCCACACATTTGTTGACTTTCCTTTTCTTTTTCCGTATTGTTTGTCAGTCATTTTCTCCATTACCAATATTTGAATCCTTAAAATCTTGAGATGGAGCATGGGAGAAAGAACTCACAACCCTGGGGGTGTGGGGTCCCACATCAGATACCATAGAGCATAAAGGAGCAATAGTGTCCAAAGGGGAGGAGAAAATTACTTCACTTCCCACATCACGATCTAAACAACAAGAGTCATTCAAGTGAGGCAAATAGTATTCATTCTTTAATTTTGAAGGAAGCTCGTCAGTCTTCCCTTCATTCATCTTGCTAGTATCATTCTTTGGAGAGGAAACACAATTCTTTGGGGATTTCATAACAAATTAATGTTTTGGGGAACCATCCTTCCACCAAGTGGACTCCCCATTTGTTTGTAATTTAACAATTTGACATTTAGCTACAATGTTCCTATTTTTGTAGCATATTTTGCACCTAAAGATTAAACCTTTGTAATTCAAGGTTGGTAACTAGTTTTGACCATTCAAACTCAAGATGATTTCTACTAGGAGGGCTTTGGAGGTGTCCAACTCTAACAAAATCCTAGCATAGGTTGTGTGGATGAAGTCTCTTCAGTTTGCATTAGTAGAAATGAAGTTACCAAGAGTGTTTTTGATCACTACAAAACATGACTCAAACCAATAGTGAAGGGACAGATTTGGGAGGAAAAATTAACATGACTGAGAATGATTTAGTGGTCGGATTAAAATTTGGGTGCCAAGATTTTAAAAATGGAATGATTTCTCTCCACAGCCAAATGTAACTAAGGATGGCATTTTTATTTTTCTTACTGTCAAAGACCACAGTGAAAAAACCTCTTGCACTTGGATATATCTCCAAGTTTTTTTCCATTAGAAGGATCCGAGATTTTGAGATCCATTCATGGAGCTCAGAAAGACTAGGCCTACCTATTAATCCATTCTAAAAAAAAAATCTACTTTCATGCAACTCCTTCAATAAAATGGCATCAAAATGCAATTTCAGTGTTTTTTCAGAACAATGAACAACTCATCTATTGTTTATACCTGGATGTTTCACACTAGGTCTGGTAGTTTTGAGAAGAGTGCTAGGCTATAAATCCTCCATAGGATTCCCATTATTTTCCTTCATACCTTTGACAATGTCCAAGAAAGGAGTATTTTCCCTAAAAGCCAAATCATAATGCATTTGATCCACCCTCAGAGACAAATTCAATCCAATGTGATTGAGACCAGTAGTAATCCCACTATGGTTGGGCAAAGGTGGGGAGTTGTGGAGATACTCACAAATCCCTTGCATTGGCTTCCATCACAGTAGATACCCCCACCATAGGAGTTCCATAAGAGGCATCACCAAATGAAGAAACAACGTGTGCAAAAACCCTAGGGTCTGAAGCGGATGGATATTTCGACAATTTTGGCATTTTCGGCAAACTACTATGAAATATTATATTTAACCTTGATGATTATATGATTT
This sequence comes from Sequoiadendron giganteum, assembly GCA_007115665.2. Lineage (NCBI taxonomy): Eukaryota > Viridiplantae > Streptophyta > Pinopsida > Cupressales > Cupressaceae > Sequoiadendron > Sequoiadendron giganteum. Next base: position 553,102,883 of record CM021109.1, read on the forward strand.
TACATTAGGTTATGCTACTAATTTTTCTTTAAACTTGTATTTATTTTCTCTTGTGAAGGCTTCAATTTATTGATGTATTGTAACTAGATTTAAAGTATTATGAATACATTATTCATGTTTTGGATGATGGGTTTTTCCCAAACATTTTCTTATGATAAATATTGTGTCATTTTGGTGAATTCTTTTGCATTATTTTTTTAACTAATAGATCTTCCATGCACATATCTCCTATTCAATTAGTGTGGGAATTTTCTTCCTTTGACTTCCTTTCATTTGAAATGAGAGCTTGATCAACTCTATTACCTAAGAGGTTTGAAAAATATTTTTTTGAACTAATAATGGTTTGAGTGGAAGCCATGTGTAAAAGATATTTTATTTTAAATAAAATTGGCAAGTGTATCATGGATTGCGATGAATAAATATACTAGTACAAAATTTGGCCTATGGAATCTCAAAATCGAGGATTTATTGATAGATAGATTTCTATGAGAAGTTATATTTGAAAGAAAATCATCAAATATGAAATATGAACATTAGGATATTAATTATGTTGGAAAGCTCAAACCCTCATTTGGCTTTGTTTCATAATTTTAGTGCTCCTAAATGTTGCAAGATAATCCTCTACCAAAGCACTCTAGGAAAAGTTAGGAAGTTGGACTAGGCCAAATAATTGATGAAAAACATTTTTCTACAAAACAAGTTGTATTATTTGAGGATAGGTATGGAGATTTAGTTGTTGAGCACCTGAATCTATTTAAGACTACTATTATCCAATTAAAACATGCCAGTGTAAAGATGGAGGAAGGATATTGATGCATGGTCCCATTAGGTTCATTACCAAACTGATGGGACAATCTAATAATGACCATGCAAAGTACTAGTTGAATTTTTTTGTTCATTATGAGGTGGCATCTTCTATTCTCTTAGAGGAGATGAGGTGGAGGACTTCTAAATTACCCAAGGAAGCATTAGTTTCTCACATATGGTCAAAGGAAAAAGCAAATAATGAGAAGAAAAAGGACAAGGTCAAATTTAAGTCTCCTTATAAATCCATGGTAACATGTTGGAAATGTGAACAATTGTCATATCAAGGACTCCAATGAGAAGAAGCAAGAAAATGTGAATCAAATGATGATTTATATTCTAAATATTCTCAAGATGAATTGGATGCATTTTTGTATCCTTGACCACACATGCAAGTGAGTATGCATGGATGATTAAATCTAGAACCTCTTTCCACATGAGTCCCCATAGGAAGTAATTTTGTACTATGAGAAGTTTGATGGTGGAAAGGTCTATTTTATTGAAAAATATTTTCTAAGTATTGTTGGGCATGGCCAAGTGGGGATTATATTCTTTGATGTGAGGAATGAAGGAATTTCAAGAGTTTTGCACATCCTAGGTTTGGTATGAAAACTATTATCTTTTAGCAAGATGAATGATGCATGTGTATAGGTAGTCTTTAATGGTGATGTATACAAGATGGTTCTTAGAGTAGTGTTGGAAAAGAGATTTGATAGAAAAGGATAAGAAATTAAATGAAGAAATGATGCAAACATATAAAGAGAAATAAGGTATATATTTTTCAATTTTTATTTTTATTTTAATTTAAATATCAAATATTTTAATTATTTTATAAATTTCAAGTGTTTATTGCATGAAATCCTATATAGTTAGATTCCTTAAAATAATGAGAGTTCTAAGTTATTTATATATGTCATAAAATTGAGCTAGGAGATAAAAATAGATAATAAACATTTAAAATTCAACCTCATAGTTTGTTATAGGTCATAACCCCAAATGACAAACCTATAGTATTTATATAAGAATGTCAGTACATTAAAATAAAACATGAAGTATAAAAGCCTTTTTCATAAATTGAGAAGTTAAACTAAGACTAAAATATTATTGCATGTAACCCAAACCCTCATCCTTGAGAGAAAAATTATGAGAAAGCTTTGAGAAATAGGTGTGGTAAAATAACATAGCTATATATCATTGTTCCAAGATATAGTTAATTCAGAATCATAAGGATCAAACCATAACATTTGCACATAAAAAAATACTACAAAATAGAGAAACAAATCAATGGGAAAAATGATTTTTTTGGAACAACCACTTTCATGTAGAAAAATATGATATATTTGGTAATGTTATTCACTATAAAAGGATGTTTTTATCCCTAGATTTACATTTAAGGACCATCATATTTTATGAGTATAAATTTAAATTTGGTGATTTATTTACATATCAAAATAAGATTATATTCTTGATCATGGTGTAGCATCGTAAATTGTCAACCTTGACAATTTTACACTATGTTTTGCTCCCCCTTAAGTAATTGGACCTAATTCTACACCTAATTTCCTAAACTATGTGTTATATATCTCATTTGGATAATTATCAAGAAAACCCATGTGGAAACCCAATGCATACTTTTAATATTTTGCTCTTGACACATTGCACTTTGCAAAATAGGGCTAGGACTAAGTCACCCTAGGTGACTTAGTCCCTCTATTTACCTCCAAAATTGAATATGCTGGAGTTGACATTTTATTATTTGAATAAATCAAGTTTCCAATATTGGCTATAGGGATTTATTTTTTGGGAAATTAGATTAAATGCCTATAAATACCTAATCATTTACCCATTTGAAATTTAATTGAAAATTATTAGATAGATTATTATCAAGGGCATTATCAAGCAAGTCAAGAGTAGCATTTCAAAGATTTATGACAACAATTCAACATCAAAGCATCATGTCAAAGTGTATGTGATTTTATTCATGTTTATGTTATCATATTGTTTGTGAGATCTAACCCTTGTAGGTCTTCAAGAAAATCAAGCCATCAACAATCAAGCCTCAAGGAGATTTTTATGACTTCAGTCCTTCAAGGAAGCCATTTTTGGGTGATGAGTTGCAATCCATTGTTGATTCAACATTCATTATATCATTTATCCCTATCCCTCAAAAGTATAGGCTCCCTATCATTGAAATTTCCATTGTGAAAGCGGAAACACTAACAATGGTTTGACTAAGGCAAGGCCCTATATGGCACAACCCTTTCTCTCTCTTTGAATGTGTAGGTTTAAGATCTAAAGAAGATTGGGAGAAGTTTGAAAGTCAATTTCTCATTTTTGCATTCAAACCCTACACCTTGACAACAAATGAAGACTCAGTTATAGAAATATTTGAAAGTGATCCAACAACATGTGACAAGTGGAAATATAGGGCTCAAATATGGCTCCCGAGGATTGTATTTAAATAGATCTGAAATTTCTCAACTAGGACATAGTCACCTTAGGCGACTTAGTCCTCCATTTTTAGCCCCAAATTTATACCATAGGTGCACAGTGTCCTACTCAATTTGTTTATGAAGTCTGAATTTTACTGTGACAGTCCATATTTTCTATTTTTGCATCAAAGTAATTATTTGCATAAATTTAGCCTAGTCATTTCATTGCATTTCATTCCCAAGTCCATTTCAGATTTGGTCAAGGGTATGTTGAATCATCTTTTAGGTTGTAAGTCAATCCTATATCTTTTCCAAATTCATCAAACCCACACTACCTCAATTCTTTAATGAAATACTAGAAAAAATATCTAACCCTAGAGTTTAAATCCTAGGGAGCAACACCCTTTTTCTATATTTCATTTTGGTGAATCTAAAATTTTAACATTATAAACCTTCTGAAATATGAAGCAATTCATCTTAGATCTAGGTTTAACATTGCATTTCTTGCATTATTCATTTAGGCATTCATTTTTGCATCATAAAAATCATAAAAATTCAAAAACTTGCACACAATCTTTTATTATAGGTTGTAATAGGGTTAATTTTTCAGATCTACATTCTAATTGCAACTAAAATCTATATTAGGTTATTTAAATTTGAAATTGATCATTGAATTAATTTAGGCATCTTGCATATAGCTCAAAAAAGTGAAAAAATTGCATTATTTTGTTTTCAAAAAGGCATCAACATCATCATTTTCAGATTTCTGCATATTAGAATCAGTCAATTGTCACATATTAGATCTGGAAATTGTATTTACAATTATCTTTTATTGCTTGAAAATTTTGCAAATTTTTGCACACTTGTATTTTGAGTTACATAATCATAAATTGAGAAAAATTTAGAAAAATATTCACTATCAAACCTGTTTGCACAAAGACCTAAGATCCTTAAAAATTATAACACACTAGAAATTTTAATTTTTCAAGAACCTACACAAGACATAGTCACCCTAGGTGACCTAGTCTTGCCAAATTGAGCTAAAATTCATTGTGCATAACCTTGTCTCTAGTTTCTGCCTAAATATCAGTCATGTAATTGTCTATTTTGCTAAAAACATTGCTAGCTTGATCCATAGGACATAACATAATTTTCTCATTACACAAATCTTGTGTTGTCATAATTCATGTTCTATTGGTAGATCTTGTTAATCATTTCAAGGAATTTTTGTTTTGATTATATGGGAAAAATGGGTTTTGAAGGGACTCAAAACCCTTTACAAATGTAGGCACAAAATGCTGCTCAAAATATACAACACTAGACTATCAGCAACATCCAAACACCCAACCACAAAATATACAAATAGCTGCTCCAAAGATAAACAAAGAAGACCAACAACCAAATAGTCTCAAGCCATAGTGGGAAAAGCAGAGCTAAACCACACATGCAACCTTTCGACCACCATGAACAAATTTAACAAGGGACTAAGAGGAATGATTATGCATAGGGAGACCTCAATTCCTTATTTGCACAACCATCCAAGAAAGATCATCCTCCAAAGGAATAGAGCAAGGGGAAGTCAGAGGACAAGCCACCAAAGGAAAAAGAGGAAAAGAACTAGGAGTATCACTCTCACAATCAACAACATCAATAGGAGCAATAGAAAAACTAGAAATCCCATTAACAACATCAAAATCATCAGCAGTAACAACAACAACCCCACTAGCCACAACAACAACTGTGGGGAAACCAAAAACAACAATAGCAGCTGCAGACGAACCAACAACAACAACAAAACCACCAATACCAACAACAACAACTATAGGAGACTCAGGAGCAGCAACAACAATAGTAGAAGGCTGTTGAGAACCATCAAAAAAAGAAGCCACGACATTAGGGACCAAGTCATCATCCCCAACATTATCACAAGAATCACCCACAGTAAGATTCTCATAGAGAGAATCTTTCCACCAAGTAGTATGGCTCCGATGAGATTTTTGACAGTCAGCAACCAAATGAACTGTAAAAAAACATTTCCTACAATGGAAAGGAAGACCCACATAATTAAAAACCTGAGACCATGGCCTAGTCCCCACCATCAAAATAACCTCCCCAGGTAAAGCTTTTGAGGTATCAACATCCACAAGAATGCGGGCAAAAGTAGGATGATCATAGATAAGAGAAGACAAATCAACCATAAAAAACCTACCAATTGCATTCCCAATAGACTCAAAGCAAGAAGGATTCCAAAACTAAAGAGGAAGGTTAGGAAGTCTACCCCAGGTAGGAATAACACTAATAGGTTCAAAAAGAGGGTTAAAAGAAGGGAACCAAGGCTGAAGAGAAAGTGAGTTCTTTCCCCATAGCCAAACACCCCCTTCCAACACCCGAGCCCTATCCTTCTAAAATTGAAAAGCAACAACAAAAAAAACCCTAGCTAAAGGATAGAGTTTAATCCTATCCTCATAAATATTCCTCCAAGATTGCAAAACCCACTTGTGCAAATTTGGGAGAGAAGGCCATAAACCATTAAATCTATAAATAAGAGCAAACCTAGAGATATAATCTTCTTTGTCCAACACCTCCTACCCACAAAAAATAGTAGGGGAAAAAGAAGAGCACCATAAGGGTTTACCCTTGAAAAAAGGAAGAGAAGAAGGATTAATACCACTAGAACCAACCACCTTAGCAAAGGATTGAGAAGCAACAAATCTGCCAAGCATAGGTCGAGAACCATCAGGCAGCGAAAACCCAACAACATGCGGTGAACTGTCAATAGACAACCACAAGCCAACAACACCCAACCCAGCAGAAGCCGACAACACATCAATAGCCAACAACACACCAGAAGCCAACGACGCACTAGAGAATGGCACACCAGAAGCCAACGGCGAACCAACTACCAACGACGAACCAAAAACCAACAGTGAACTAGAGACCAACGACACTCCAGAACCCAACAACACACCATCTGCAAAGAGCAAGAGGGTTTTAGCAGTGATCGGGATAGCCATTCCAGTAGAGAGCGAGAGAGCCATTTCAAAACTACTTGACTATGTGTTTGTTGTAGTTGTCCTTACAACGGTTTTTTCTCTTCAAGGAATTTTGGTTACAACCATGTGAAAACGAGTTTATTTCTCCTCTTTTTTTATTTTTCATTGATCATTCTCCCACTATCTCTCCTATGTGTGAGGTTATCTTGGTGAAAGAGAATACAATCGTTGAAAATCATGACAATCATGTTTTTCTTCTCATGATACCTCGCCTCCTTTTGAAGAAGGTATCTTGGTGTTAGAAGATCCAATTGTTGAGCATCATGAGAATCTTGTTTATTTCTACCCCCCTACATCTCCTACTTGGGAAGATATTGTTGGACAAGAGGATGAAATAATTGATATATATCTTTCAAAATATAGTAAGACAAATTGCATAGATGAAGATGCTAAACTGACATTAGATCCCCCATCAATAGAAAATCCTCAACAAGTAGTCAACTCCGTTGAGGTTATGAACACATAATTGGATATTAGACCCGTTTTAAGTATTGTACCTCCTAAAATTCCTCTAATTATTGGACCTACTAAGTCACCTCTCATTATAGGACCTCCTAAGCCTCATGGCCATATCCTAAACTTTGCAAAACAACTCACTAGTAATCATGTGTCACAACAACCAAGTTATCATCCAGTTTCTCACATGTATAACACTAGAAACAATAAGCAAAAAGAAAAAATGCCAACATCCATCCCATTACCTCAACTATACCTTTGACCTACACCTAACATTCTTCAATATAGTGGTAAGGAGTATGATCTTATAGAACAAATTTGTGCTACTCATTCTAAGATTTCTTTGTCGGATTTGATTCAAACATCACCTATTTATCATGGCATGCTTAAGGATGCTTTGAAAAAAAAAAAAATTGCCTCCTAGTGTGCAACCAGATGATGTAGAAAATTTTCTTGAAGCTATGAATGAAGCTAATTTGGACATTGTCTTTCATAAAAATGGATTACCCCTTTTAGAAATACAAAATCAAAATGATGCCTTGATGATAATTGTAGCTATTAATAAGATAGGGGTTAGAAGTACCCTTATTGATAATGGTTCAAGGATCAATGTTTGTATTTTCCACCTTAGGAATAAACTTGGAGTGGACAAAACCTTAATCCAACCCGATGCTTTGTCAATCAAAGGTTTTGATAATTTGGGAAGACAACAACTTGGTGTAATAACATTACTAGGTAAAGTTGGTCTTGTGGTGTTACAAAATCTTATCCATGTCATGCCCCATGATATTTCATATAATCTTCTCTTGGATATACCATGGATTCATGAGATGAAAGGAGTGCCTTCAACACTTCATCATTTAATGAAGTACACATACAATAATAAGGTTTGCATGATAAAAGATGATCCTAAATCTGAAAATTGTTTACAAACTGAAATAGGAATGTAGAGTCCCTTTAACACATTGATCCCAACTTTGAAAGTGTAAATTTTACAAATTAAATACAAATATGAGTGTCTTTTATTGGTGACAAATTTTTTGGATCATGATTGGGGGTCATTATATTTCACACCTACACTCATGGGGGAGTACAAGTGATCTGTATAGGATCTAGACTAAATTGCAGATTGAATGCTTAAATTTTACAATGATTATTCCAAGTTAATAACATCAAAATTAACTTATGGAAATAATTAAAATGACAAGGTGATAACAACAGAATGAGAGAAAAGAATGGAGAAAGAGATTCAAACAGCGTTTGATTACGGAGTTCGCCACAAACGTGACTACGTCTCCTAGTCCACTCCAATAGAGAGACCGATCCGATTAATCTCCAAATCAATTACAAAATTGCACCAAGACCATTTCTTCTAGCACTTCAGCAGCATAACAGTACTCCAATGTAGAAAAATGGCTTGAAAAATCTCCAGCACCTCCCTTCGTATCACCTGTTTCAATACTTCATCACCTGAAAAAAAAAACTTTTTTCCACTCTCACCTCACACCCCTTTTTATACATAAAAATAAATCAAATTGGTTACTAACCAATTGATTTTACAACATTCCCATATCTCACATAATCCCCTCATTTTACATAATAAATCTTTGATAAATCCCAAAAAATAAATTTAAGCCCTTTATTGTTTCATTCTCGGGCTTAGGGTCGTTGGGAAGTTTTGATTTAATCTTTAAAAAGATTAATGTTTGTTTTATTTTAAAGGTTTTCAGCTTTGGCAGTTCAACAAAACAAAACCGATGCCATTTAATAGTATAAAGCCATTAGATGGCTTAACGGTGGTTACGGTTTTTATTAGGCCGGCGGTTGGGGGTTCAACCCCCACCGCAGGCTTTTAATAGACATTTTCCAATTTTAAATCAACAAAACAAACAGCCACTATATTTGGGTAACGGCCGACGGTTTGGTGGAATGGTCGCCATTTGATTTCGCTCGCGAGTGGTTGGGAGTTCGAGTCCCATCAACCAATTTTAGCACTTTGTTTAACAAACCTAAATGCCAAAGACCTGACACGTGTCGAAACATGATTCGCCAGAATCTGCAGACGTGTCCACTCACAAGGCAAGCCCGTACGCTGACAAAGCCGATGACGTGTGCTGACTGGACTGCCACCTGTCCGATGACGTGTCGTACGGATGCCACATGTCGCACTCTCATTGGTCCGTACAATCTGACTCTTCTACCATGTGTTTCATCCGAATTCGTCCACTTGGCTTCCGTAATGTACGGACTGACACGTCAGCATGATGACGTCATCATCAGTACCTTCAAGTCAACCGAACTTTGACTAGCTGTATCTTGAGCCTCCGATGTTGGATTTCGACGAAACGAACAACGTCAGAATCGTCTTGACGAGCTCTTCGTGATGATGTAAACTTTGACAACTTTTGACGACATCATTTTTTTCGCTTCCTCGACGCCCCTTGATCCTAGTTTGACCCAAGGTTTGACTGGCTATAACTTGCACAAACGGACTCCTTTTCACTCCATTCGAGTTGCGTTGGAATCAGGACGTCGAGCTCTTTCTAATGGTGCTGATTCTGGAGAGAAATGAGACACTTCAATTTCCACTAAAAATATCCACCGGATCAACAAGATTAAACCATCAAAACCAATAAAAAATGAAGAATATGCAATGGTATCAACACAATATATCATAAAATCATTAAAAGAATCTAATTCCACAACTGCTAACAAGGAGGAAAATGCAAATTACACATCCACTTATGATAAAACTGATTATGAAAAACCAACTTCCTCAAAAGAAATGGAAGCGAGTTATGGAAGAGGTTATCAACTCTTGAAACAATTTGGATATAATGGAAAAGGATGTGGTGTAAAATAAAAAGGTATCTATGTCCCCATAGAACTCAACATGTAAGAAACAACAAGAGGTCTTGGTTATGGTCCTTCAAAAATAACGAAAACATAAAAAATCCCTCCACTTAATCATGCAAGATTCTTCCAAGACAAATAGCATTAGTTACTACTCCTTGCAATGTGGTAGTTGTAGTATCACACGGTACTCACTACCATGCATGGGGGTATAAATTAATTTTTATACAATCATATTTCATCTTGTAAGGTGTAGCATGCCATCATCCATTTTTGGCTCATCTTTGTCCCTACACTTGTGGGGAAAGGGGTTAGGTAGCCTTGTGTTGAGTGCATTCCTTCTAGCAAGGAATCCCTTTGTATCTCCTTAAAATATTAGTGTAGCAAGTATACTAATATTTTAAGATGGGGGCATATAGTCCCCCATATATTATTTGCATAAGAAATGGTTCCTTTTTAGTGATGATAACATACATCTCCTAGAGAGTGTGACCTTATCAATTGAAGTATGGCTTTCTCAATTTATGGTAGTATCTTCTTAGTGGTGATATTAGGCTTGATGTCCCCTAATGGTGTGACCTTTCTTAGAATATGATGTCCCCCTTGGTGGTAATGTTATGGCTAGTACTCCCTATAGTGTGATATTTTTATTCCATGACTTGTCCTCTCTTGGTGGTGATGTCATGTGTAATATTCCCTAAGGTGTGACCCTTCATGTATTGAGCAATTCCCTTTTGTTATTTTTTTGAAACACCTTTTGTGGTGGTGTTGTTTATAGCATCGCTTGAGGTTTTGGCCTTGTCTTGTTCATCTTCTTAGATGTTTATGCACCTTCTTAGGTGATTTTTTTGTCATCTTCTTAGACACTTATGTGCTTTCTTAGGAAAGTTGATGTGCCTTCTTTAAAGGTGAGTTTTGATGTTTATGCACATTCTTAGGCGAGTTTATGCACCTTCTTATGTGAGTTTGTGCACCTTCTTTGGTGAGGATTTAGCAAGATGGTTCATGGATTCAACATAACACATCTTGTTGTTTCATGAACTTGAGCACCCCTTTTAACATGAGCATCGAGCATAACAAAACTTGCTTGACAATAGAGCTATGTGTTTCATGAGTGTCTTATAATAATATAATTTAATAGCCTTGTGGAACCCGTCATATTGCATGGACACCTAACATTTAATGGAACTTGCCAGCTAGTAGATCCATGTAGCTCATGAGTGATATGGCATAACACACTTGCTAGTCCTCACAAGAGCATCCTTTTTGTCTAGCATTTTTTTGATGGATGATGTTAGGTATTTGAGACAAATTTAAGATTGACGTCTCTATGCCTTATCTAATCAAATCCTTTTAGTACTAACCTTGTGTTTATGTTTGTGTATATTTTTCTTATGTTCATATTATGTTATGTTGTGTTGTATATTATGTAGTTATTATGTTTTATTCTTGTCATGTATTTTTGTGTATGTTGTCTTGCTACATTACATACATGTGTGTTCCTTTGTGCTTATGTTGGTTTTCCATGGGATCCTAAATCCTAGGGGCTTGCGCATCCCACTAGATTCCTTGTCATCCTATCTCTTCAACATTTGGACAATCAGAACCCTCTTGACATATTTTCTACTTTAGTGTGAGTCTGAGTGTAAGTTCATACTCTCACTTAAGTGGGAGCTAAATGTAGTGTCGTAAATTGTCACCCTTGACAATTTCACACTGTGTTTTTCTCCCCCTTAAGTTATTGGACCTAATTGAACACCAAATATTTTAAATTATACATTCTATATCCCATTTGGACAATTATCAAAAAACCCATGTGAAAACCCAATGCATACATTTAATATTTTACACTCAACACATTATACTTTGGAAAATAGGGCTAGGACTAAGTCACCCTAGGCGACTTAGTCCCCCTATTTTTCCTCCAAAATCGAATATGTTAGAGTTAAAAAATTTATTATTTGAATTTAAAGTGTCCAATGTTGGCTATTAGGATTTAATTTTTAGGTAATTAGATTAAATTCCTATAAGTACCTAGTGATTTTATCATTTGAAATTTAATTAAAAAATTATTGGAGAGGGAAATATCAAGCAATTTAAGAGCAGTATTTCAGAGATTTATTATAGAAATTCAACATCAAAGAATCATGTCAAAGTGTATATGAGGGTTTTCATGTTTATGTTATCATATTTTTTGTGAGATCTAACCCTTGTAGGTCTTCAAGCAAATCAAGCCATCAAAAATCAAGCCTTGAGGAGATTTGTATGATTTCAATCCTTCAAGGAAGCCATTTTTGGGTGGTGAGTTGCAGTCAATTGTTGATTCATCATTCATTTTATCATTTATCCCTATCCCTCAAATGGAAAGGCTCCCTATCATTACATTTTCATTGCAAAAGTGGAAACACTAACATGGGTTTTGAAAAAGGAAAGCCCCTATATGGCACAACCCTTTCTCTCTTTGAATGTGAAAGTTTTAGATTTGAAGAAGATTGGGAGAAGTTTGGAGGTCAATTTATCATTGTCTCATTCAAACCCTACACCTTGGTAACAAACACAAACTTAGTTGCAAAAATATCTGATAGTGATTCGATAGTGCGATAAGTAGAAACAAAGGGCTTTGATTTGGTTCCCAATGACTGCAAAAATAGATCTAAAATTGCTCAACCAAGACATAGTTGCCCTAGGAAACTTAGTCCTCCATTTTTAGCCCCAAATTTATACCATAGGGGCACAATGTCCTACTCAGTCTATTTTTTAAGTTTGAATTTTACTATGACATTCCATATGGTTTTCGCCCACAAAAGGATATAAAAGTCACGACAAATCCCAACCTAGGAATTGGACATTCCAGCAGGTGACTAACATCTTCTCATGGTCATTCATTTAATTTATCAAACCAGGGAATGCATACTTGAAATGGAGTGGCACTGTATGTGCACTAAGAACCGATTTTAGCCACAACCTACTAGAAATGAATGCGTGAAAGGAATTCTATTTCTGGTATAGGAACATAAAACAAAGCCTTACCAACTTAAGCATGACTTAGTTAAAGCGGAAATCATAACAACTATTTTTGAGAAACAAACCATGAACTGGTCTTATGCTACAAGAACAGACACAGGGATGGATTCCTTATGCCACAGGAACAATACAAGACTGAGTTTGCTCTAAACTTCCTGAAATGAAATTCTAACTGATAATCAACAGGAAATAAACTACTAACTAAAGATACTTACTAAGTGGGCCCCCTTAGCAAGAATCAACCAATTTAAACAAGAGTTGAACTCAAAACTTCATCAGCTTTTTATTCATGAACTCAAAATCACATACATGGTTGTTCTACTTGTAAGAAAACTTTAACACAAAGCTTTGTTTTTCATTATAACAGTAATCTCAATACACTTTGTTCTATCTCTATTCTCTAGTCTAGTTTCTTCTTAATCATCCCATTCACTCTTGCAAGAGGAACATTTATTTAAAGAGAAACAACTAACTAACTAACTAACTAATAGAGAAAAATGTTGATATAAATGCCTTCTGAGGCTGAGGAACAAATTTCATAAATGCAAGTTTATTTGCTCAACAGATTCAGAGGGAATCTAGAACTCCACTCTTCCTAGATTGATGATCAATTCGGTTTCTTCCCAATGACCCGGACAAAGAATCCTTGCTTGAAACGACTCCTTCGATGGTGTGCTAGAAATGACTTTTTCTGCAAGGTCGTGTTTTGCTGTGCATTGACCTGTTCATACCAATTTTAACAACCTATAGAACACATGGAAACAGAGGCAAAAGAAAGCATGCACTCATAATAGCACGATACTCCTCATTAATCACATGCATCAAATTCATCTCATTTATCCAAAAACCATAGTATCATATCAGTCAATTGGGAGGTCAAACAGGGCCATGAATATAGACATATGGAGATATTAAGTTGCAGGAATATAGGAATGCATTGACATAGGATACTACCCGGTTTAAGATAAAAGTTTATAATCACAGAGTTTAAAACAACCATTAGAAAGAGTAAAAGGTATTTAAAAGTACATCATGATATTCAAATAATGAGCATATTTTAGGCTCATCATTTGCCCCCTACTTATGCTAATGCTGGTCCTCCAACATTAACCTTCTTGGTTGTTTCCCTGAAGTCGGTAGAAGTAGCATGTCCTTGCATTGTAGTCCCAAACTTGTAGTAGAAGCCTCTATAATTCTGCCACCTTTCATACCTGTGAGCTTCACTAGTTTCATTAATATATGTGGCCAGATATGGGTACAGTGGCCACATCAAAATAGGGGGGTGAAATGTCAATGGCAACCACAATTCAAATATTTCCTGAAGACTCAACTGCATATATCTTTCTAATCTCCTGACGGCTGCTCTTAAATTCAAGGGATTATGGGGCTTAGAATTTCTTAGACCAACTATTAGCTTTTCCCATCTTGTTTTACTTCTAGAAGCTGAAATCTTCCAGAACGAATATGGTTGGCCTTTAAAATCATCATAAACCTATTTCCTAAGATCAAATATCCTTATCTTTGTTGCAGGATCATGAAATCCATATGCAACAGAAAACCAGGTCCTTAGAAATGTTTGAGGGTCTGAGCTTCCTGATCTAAGGGGAATAGGTTCTTTTCACTCAGCTTCCTCATAATCCTCAAATTGTTTCCCATAATTAATTTCATTAGTTGCCCAGGACATAAGTGATCTCGAATGAATGTCACCTATGAGAAGAAGTGGATTCCACTTAGTTTCACAAGGGATTAATAAACCATGTAAATAAAATTCACACATAGAATTCCTTAGCCAATTAGGTGCTATTTGATAGGCATCATAGAATTCTTTAGCAGAATTAAGAACAGGGTCAAGGTTTTTAGAAATCCTCATTAACTGGAACCATAGAAACTGCTCTTTGAGGCACATTGCATACACTCTGGGTGGTGGCCTACATTCCATGATTTGCCCTGCCACCTTCATCATTTCATTCATATTTTCTTTCACCTCCTGGATTTCCTGTTTTTGATTTTCAATCTCTTTCTGTAATTTCTTCTTCTCTTCCTCCCACAGACTGTTGCATTTGAGTTTTAGCCAGATGGCAGAAAATCAAGGTCTGAAGTGTCATAGGCCTCCAAGTTATCTTAAGGTATTCTAAGTATTCGATTAGAAACGTTCTCTTATACACAACCAATGCCTGACATGTTTTAGAGGGAAATGGTATTGCATTGGATGTCTCAGGCTGCTCAAATTGCTCCTATTCTTGCTGCAGGACGAACTCATGTTGCTGGTCAAGAGGGGACTGTGTTTCCTCATAAATTCTTTCAACTGCATCAACCAAGTCATCAAGACTTGGCATCCTCTTTTTGTTACTGCCATCATGTTGTACCTCCCCAACCTCTACTCTTTGATTTTGTAGTTCCTCAGGAATATCAGTTGAATTTTGTGGAATATTCTCAGATATACTCTGGGAATCATCATGTTTGACTTCCTCAGATTCTTCAGAAATAACTATAATTTCTGGTTGTCTAGAGGTTGAAGTGACTTTACTCCATTTTCTTGGTAAAATTCTTGTTGGCAATGTAACAAGTGTATGAGGTTCTTTTGCAGCTTTTCTCTTCCTAGCTTGCTTGGGGGTTTGAGCCTCAGTAGGGGAGGATGATGAAACTGTGGTGACATCAGGTGTTGGTATAGGAAAAAACTGGGTAGCATGTTTTCACTTTGCTATTTGAGGGTTTGCTTTAGGGGTATGCTCAACACTAGATGGTTCGCCTATTTTTGTTTTGCCTTTCTCTTTCCTTGATGCGGACCTAGTTTTAACTTGGTTAGAGGTCTCAGTTATAGTGGTTGCAGGACTAGGTGCTATAGGAGAAGCAGGTGATTCTTGCTCAGCTTCTCTACTCGAAGACTCTACTCTCTTTCTCTTTTTCTTGGGTTGTGCAGGTAGTGTTCTAGGAGGTTCTGGAGGTTGCAGTCCTTTTTGGGCAAAAAATTCTTGCCAAGAAAGGGGCGATACGTCTCTTAGTGAATGCTCAATCAACATTTTAATAAGGCCATGATGGGTGACATAATTATCTTTACCTTTCTAGGTTTCACAGGCACTACACTCCAAAAGATTCAACAAAAAATTTGGGACATTCATAGCTAATCCATGCCTCATATGACTTAAGAGTTTAAAATGGTAAGAATGCAAATAGGAGAAACGTCCCTCACAAGTTAAGTACCTGATTATAAAGGATGCATATTCTAAATATGGATAAGGTAGCGACACCCGCTTGCATCCTTGCTTTGAAACCTCCAAGGGTCCATCTGTTGGCAATGTGAATTCCGCCCTGGAAGAGATAGCATCCCTTCCTGAAGGGAAATTTTCTCCTACTACTGGAAGTCCTATTACTTCAGTAATTCTTTCCTCTATTACAGCAGCTGTTAAACCCCATACTGTAGCCTCTCCTTCTGAAAGAGTTCTCAGAAATTTGTCTGTAGCTTCTTCATCGAAAGAATCTATCCTCAAGAAATAGTTCAACCATCCACAAATACTGAATGCTTGAACCACCTGAGGATCTTGTGTTAAGGCCCCATGAGCTACTGGCTCATATCTTACTAGCTGACCACCCATATTCAAAACACTGACTCTACTAAAAATCCCCGAAACCTAACCTCTTCAGAAAATTTGAAAAACACCTTTTTCCTGCTCTGTTTCTTTTCTTCCTTTTCTCCCAAAATGATATAAAAGACAATTGCATGCAATGATTTTTAAAAACTACTTAATTAAGTAGTTAACTTGCTGATAAGGAAAAAACATGCATTCACTCGCATTCATTCTTGGGAAGTACAATTTTTAAAATTGTTTTTATCAAACGTGGCATTGGCAAAAGAAAAAGGTTTGAAACAAACAATCCCCACCCCCTACTAAAGATTTAACATGTGTCCTCACATGTGTGAAAGGATAGGAGAAGAATGAGCAGTAATGACTGATAGACACTTGTAATAAATGAATAAATATAATAAATGAATGATGTGACAAATGAATAGAGTATCACATACCTTGTATTAAATGCTCACGGATGTTGGAAGATATCACAACACAGCCAAAAATGACTTCTTGAAAAATAGATCATGAATGGTGGTGGTACGGTAAGATGGATGACATGGATGGGTGATGTAGACAGGAAAGGTGAAATGATAGATGTTGATGGATGGTGACGGAGAAAGTGGTTTTCGTGAAAAGAAAACCTTTATTATGGACGTACAACATAGTGTTCAAAGAGATACTGCAGGTAGAAGATCAAAGCCTTTCGCTGCTGGAGGATCAATGGCGGCATCCAAAACAAACTATTTTATAAATTGGTCCTTTTATGCAGGCTTATGGTACAACCGAAGACGGTGTCCATTAACTAGCAATTTGAAGTGGACATGATCGATTGTTGCCAACTAAACCAAACCATTATCAAATACATTTTCAATTTCATACGGACCAAGCCATCTTGTTGTAAGCTTACCTTGATTCTCTTTATACCTGGAGTCATAGAGTAGGGCCCAATCACCAACAGAGAAATGCTTTGTGCAGATATTGTGGTGATGCCATTTCTTTCTTTGTTGCTATATTGCTTCAGTGTGCGGGAGGGTAGCCTTCCTCATCTCATCCAATGCATTTAACTGTAGTAGGTGTTCCTTTTGTGCTTTTGAAAGATCAATTTGAAGCTGTAGTATAGTTCGTAAGGTCTTATGCTCAAATTCTATTGGCAACATGGCAATTTTACCATAAAGTAACTCAAAGGAATAAACCCTGTAGTTGTTTTCCATGTTGTCCTATAAGCACAGACTGCTTCTGGAAGATGACTGTTCCAATCTTTCTTGTGTAACTGGACTATTTTTTTAAGGATTTCCTCCAGTTCTTTGTTAGTTACCTTTGCCTGACCATTGGCTTGAGGGTGATAAGGGCTTGATTTCCTGTGTCTTATCTGATAGTCATTCATCAATGCAGTGATCAGGTTTGAAGTAAATTGAGCTCCCTGATCAGTAACAAGTTCTCTCGAGACTCCAAATCTAGTAAAAATTTGTTCATAAAGGAACTCAACAACCTTATTGTCACGTGCATGTGTCATTGCTTTTACTTCCACCCATTTTGTCACATAATCAGTGCAAACTAAAATGTAGGATTTTCCATTGGATGGAGGATCAATTGGCCCAACAAAATCCATTCCCCACTTATCAAAGGGAGTAACCACCACTTGTGGGTACCAGGGCATTTCATCAAACTTTGTTGGTCTCCCCATTCTTTGAAATTTGTCACATTTTCTGGTGTAGACTACAACATCCTTGTGTAGTGTGGGCCAATAGTACCATGTATTAAGCACTTTCATTGATGTTCTTTTAGATGCAAAGTTCCCACCACATGGCTCATCATGACAAGCATGTAAAATGTCATATGTCTCATCTTCTCTAACACACATTCTCATGACTTGATCTGGTCCTGTATAGAATAAATAGTCTGCTATCTAGAAAAAGTTAAAACTCTTCTCAATCAAGGGCTTTCTATCCTTTGGTGAGAAGTGAGTTTGTATCTTGTTAGCTGCTAAGTAATTTGCAATATCTGCATACCATGGTGTTTGAGCAACAATAAAAAATAGATGTTCATCAGGAAAACTATCATCAATTACCTCAGATGTGGTAGGTGTAGCTGTTTGAAATCTTGACAAGAAATCATCCACCACATTTTCCTTGCCTAGTTTGTCAATAATTGTGATATTGAATTCCTACAACAATAGTAGGCACCTTGCGAATCTACCAAATATGGTAGGTTTATTCATAAGGAACCTTATTGTTGCATGGTATGCATGAACATATATTTGATAACCAGTGACATAATGCCGAAACTTGTTCAGACCATAGACAACTGCTAGCAATTCTTTTTCTGTGACAATATAGTTTAATTCTGGGCCTTGAAGATTTTTGCTGATGAAATAGATGGCATGCTCAATGGAATTCTCCTTCTGTCCTAACACCGCCCCTATGGCATAATCATAAGAATCTATGTGTATATGAAATGGCAGACTCCACTTTGGTCCTTGAGGAATAGGAGCTTTAGTAAGTAAGTCCTTAAGCTGCAGGAAAGATTTGTCACAAGCCCCAGTCCAGTTGAATTCACAATCCTTTGTCAATAAGGCATACAGGGGGCTGGCTATTTTGCTGAAATCTTTAATGAATCTTCTATAGTATCTAGCATGCACTAAGAACCTTCTAACATCCTTTTGTTTCATAGGTGTTTGCAAAGTTAGAATAACTTCTATTTTTGTAGGATCAACCTGAATTCTTGCTGGAGAGATGGGATGGCCTAAAACAATTCCCTCTTGCATCATTATAAAACACTTCTCACTATTTAAAGACAAATTATGCTCCTTACATCTTTTCAAAAATTTCTCTAAATTTGATAATGCTTTTTCATAAGTTACTCCATAAGTGGTGAAGTCATCCATATAGATCTCCATAGAATCATGAGAAATGTCAGCAAAAATACTAATTACTTCCCTTTGAAATGTTGCAGGGGCGTTACGTAGGCCAAAAGGTAGGACAGAGTAAGCAAAAGTCCCCCATGGACAAGTAAAGGTTGTTTTATCCTAATTCCTAGGGGCAATTTTAATTTGATTATACCCACTATATCCATCTAAAAATGAGAAATACTTTTTACCAGACAATGAGTCCAATACTTGATCAACAAATGGTAGTGGAAAGTGATCCTTTTTAGTTGCAGTATTCAACTCCCTGTAATCTACAAAAACTCGCCATTTCCCACCTTTTTTAGGAACAATCACCAATGGAGATACCCATTGACTGTTTGAGATAGGGTAGATGAAACCAGCATCAAGCAACTTTTGGAGTTCATTTTTAACTATTTCCCTGAGTGTTGGGTTTATCCTTTGTTGAGGCTGCCTAACAGGTGAACAATCTTCTTTAATGTAGATCCTATGAGTACACAGTTGAGCATCTATTCCCTTCATATCCCCATAGTCCCATGCAAAAGCTTTGTGTTGATCTTGCAGCATTTTAACTAGGGTAATTTGTTGAGATTTAGGTAGTTGATTGTTGATATTTAGATAGTGGCCTAGAGACAGTTGAATTTGTTTGGTAAGATCATTCATGGAATCTACTGGCAAAGGTGGTGTCTGTATTTCTTGTGGGAGCAAATGTTGATAGACTACAGGGATTTTAAATGGTGGTTTTTCAAGATTTAGCTGTTGCAGGAAGCATTGCCGAGGACAGTCATTTAAAACAAATGGGCTATTTATGTCAAAATTGGACTGCAAAATTTGGAAAAGTAGATCATCCTCACTCTAAAGTTGGGAGAATGGATTAGTTTGTAGCATCATTAAGTGAGCCAATGAACTGACTTCTTTTGTTTCCTCATCCAAATCTGGCCAAATTGGGTGAGACAAATCTGGCTGAGGTTGAGCAGGTGGGTATAAAGCCAATTTCTTTGTTGACTGACCATCAGAGATTGTCATGTTTCCTGAATGAAATCCTATAAAAGCATCAGCTGTGGCTAACCATGTTCTACCTAGAATGATAGGATATCCTCCCAAGGTTGCCTTGGTGGACAATATGGTGAAATCTGTCGGGTATTCCCAAGACTCAAGGTTGACAATTATATCTTCTACCATACCATCAAGTGTTACAATGGAACTATCAGTGAGCTACAAGATGGTAGGTGTAGACCTAATGGTTAGGATATTCAAATATTCCATAGTATGCTTGGTCATTACATTTATGGTTGCACCAAGGTCAACTAAAATATTTTTTACCATCTGACCATTAATATTGACTTGTACCACAGGACTTTCAGGGTTAGCATATTTTGGCATGACTACCTTTCCTAACATAATATCTGCCAAATGTCCTAGAACATGGATAGTTTGGGGATCCTTTTTCTTTCTTCCAAGTTTCTTCAAACAAGCCTCTTTAATGACTTTCCCATAGATTGGAACATCTTTAATGGCTTGAAAAAGAGGGATTTGACTGTGTACATTTTTTAGCTGATCCAAAATATCAAAGGTAGGCTCTTCTATAAAATTAGGTGTATTAATTTGCAATCTCTGAGGAAAAGGTGGTTTTACTGGATGCTACATGACAGGCTCCTTAGAGGCATTATCTGATATAGGTATCTGTTCTACAGGACCAGACAGTTGTTCAGCAGAGGGAGGATCTTGAATTTTAGTAATAACTAGAGGCAGTGGAGCAGGTAGGGTGGTTTCAGACCTGAGATGGATATCATTAATATTTAGGGCATAGGCTAGATACTGATTGGCTTCTGCAAAATACATTGGTTGTTGTTGTTGCTGCTTATTATTAGGATTTGACAATGGTTGAGTAAGCATAGGCATTTGCTTTGGAGGGCTAGTATTTTCTGTAGGTGTTGCAGGGGCTACAGATGGTGGCATGAGGGCCTGAGTTTGTGGTTGCTAAAGCTGTAAAAATCCAGGAGATTGGTTCGACCATTGCTGAGAATCTCTCCATTAAGAATTCTATTGCCAGTTACCTTGGGGTGGAGCCCATTGTCCTTGTGGGTGCTGCCAACCTCCCTAAGAAGATTGCCATTGTGAATTTGGATAGTTAGGCCATTGTGGTTGAGAGGTATTCTATGGTGGTGATGGGCCATATGTAGGCTGCCATTGATTACTTTAATTAGAGTAAGGATTACCAAAATTTAGAGGGTCTTGATGCATACCTTGTCTTTGAGCCCATGGTCGCCTTTGTGCAATGCAGAATACTTGGTCATCATCACCTTCTACTACCTTAAAGTCAGTAGGTAATTGCTTAGCCTCCATGTTAGCCACCATCTTACATCTGCAGTCACGCTTCTTTTGCCAACAATGTGGACAGAACTCAGCCAAGATTGCTTCAACTTCCTCATGTTTCTTTCGAGCTTGCATAGTATCCAACTATGTAGCCATATTATTTATGATATCTTGCTTGAAATCAAATAGCAAATTTGAAATCTCCATCCGTGAAACTCCATTATTAGAAGCCTTTCCCATTGTGGCCTGATGACCTCTTCCCTTCTTGACACTTGCTCGAGAGTAATTGCACCATATATTCTTAATATCATCCCAAGGCACTTGGGTTATATCTCCTCCTCCCATTAGATCCAGAGCATCAATACAAAAATCATTGATTCCCCTCAGAAAACGTAATTTCTAAGATTCTTCATTGAGAGTATGGTCTGAATTCTTCTTCAAGGAAAACAAAAACCTTGAGACATAGTCTTCCAAGCTTTCATCCTCCTTTTGCTAAATTCAGAATATATCATCAGCCTTACTACCACTCTTGCAATATTCCTTATATTTCTCAAGAAACTTTGTTTGCATGAGTGCCCAACTATCAATAGCATTCCTCCCCAGACTCATGAACCATCTTAGAGCTCCCTCCTTCAAAGTAGCAAGAAACAACTTCAGTTTGTGAGCATCTGTGGTATAATCATAACTTCGACAGAGGATGTCAAAATCAAACAAGAAAGTGTTTGGGTCCTCTGTAACTAGTCCATAGAACTTGGGAAGTAATGAAGAAGGAATATTTTTGAGGTTATCATTATCTTGCTGGGCAATAATAGGGAATTCAAAAGTAGGAGGTTGATTAGGTGGATTTTGTGCCATATCTGCTTGATGAAGTATCAGAGCAAATGGATTTTCCTGGGCTTCTTTGTCAACAAGGTCAAAGGGAAATTCAGGGAGTGGGTCTTCAGCAAATGGATTGATATCCTGGTTTCCTTCTTCCTCAA
Source organism: Sequoiadendron giganteum (assembly GCA_007115665.2). Lineage (NCBI taxonomy): Eukaryota > Viridiplantae > Streptophyta > Pinopsida > Cupressales > Cupressaceae > Sequoiadendron > Sequoiadendron giganteum. Next base: position 553,125,254 of record CM021109.1, read on the forward strand.
ATAGATTGTAAGCTGGTTCAAAATCATTATCAGTGAAGGAAGGGTTTAGTAAGAATCTCCCTAGAGCGTCTCTTCTTCTATGCATGTAATGGACTTAACTGAAAATTGAAAGATTTGAAAATTCCTGAATAAAATCACTAAGCTACTGCTAACAATGACTATGACAGGTTCTTAGCTTGACACCATCCCCGACAACGACACCAAAAATGGTTGTCACCCACAAAAGGAGATAAAAGTCATGGCAAATCCTAACCCAAGAATTGGACATTCCAGCAGGTGACTAACATCTTCTCATGGTCGTTCATTTACTTTATCAAACCAGGGAACGTATACTTGAAATGGAGTGGCACTGTAAGTTCACTAAGAACCGATTTTAGCCACAACCTACTAGAAATGAATGATGAAAGGAATTATATTTCTGGTACAGGAGCGTAAAACAAAGCCTTATCAACTTAAGCATAACTTAGTTAAAGCGGAAATCATAACAACTATTTCTGAGAAACAAACCATGAACTGGTCTTATGTTGTAGGAGCAGACACAGGGATGGATTCCTTATGCTGCATGAACAATACAAGACTGAGTTTGCGCTAAACTTCTTGAAATGAAATTCTAACTGATAATCAACAGGAAATAAACTACTAACTAAAGATACTTACTAAGTGGGCCCCCTTAGCAAGCATCAACCAATTTAAACAAGAGTTGAACTCAAAACTTCATCAGCTTTTTATTCATGAACTCAAAATCACATACATGGTTGTTCTGCTTGTAAGAAAACTTTAACACAAAGCTCTATTTTTCATTATAACAGTAATCTCAATACACTCTGTTCTATCTCTATTCTCTAGTCTAGTTTCTTCTTAATCATCTCGTTCACTCTTGCAGGAGGAACATTTATTTAAAGAGAAACAACTAACTAACTAACAGAGAAAGATGTGGATATAAATGCCTTCTAAGGCTGAGGAACAGATTTCATAAATGCAAGTTTATCTGCTCAATAGATTCAGAGGGAATCTAGAACTCCACTCTTCCTAGATTGATGATCAATTCGGTTTCTTCCCAATGACCCGGACAAAGAATCCTTGCTTGAAACGACTCCTTCGATGGTGTGTTGGAAATGACTTTTTTCGTAAGGCCGTGTTTTGTTGTGCATTGACCCATTCATACCAGTTTTAACAACCTGTAGAACACATGGGAACAGAGGCAAAAGAAAGCATGCATTCATAATAGCACAATATTCCTCATTAATCACACGCACCAAATTCATCTCATTTATCCAAAAACCACACGTATCATATCAGTCAATTGGGAGGTCAAACAGGGCCATGAATATAGACATATGGAGATATTAAGCTGCAGGAATATAGGAATGCATTGACATAGGATACTACCCGATTTAAGATAAAAGTTTATAATCATAGAGTTTAAAACAACCATTAGAAAGAGTAAAAGGTATTTAAAAGCACATCATGATATTCAAATAATGAGCATATTTTAGGCTCATCACCATATTTGTTGTTTTTGCATTAGAGTAGTTATTTGCATCATTACCCTAGTCATTTATTGTATTTCATTCCCAAGGCCATGCCAGATTTGGTCAAGGGTAGGTTGACTCATCTTTCAAGTTGTAAGTCAGTTCTATATGTTGTCCAAATTCATCAAACCCCCACTCCCTCAATTCTTTAATGAAATCCTAGAAAAAGTGTCTAACCCTAGAGTTCAAATCCTAGGGAGCAACACCCTTTTTCTATATTTCACATGGTAACTATAGACACCCAAAATTTATGACTAATATTTATTTTACTAATTACCTACACATTAATTAAATAATAAATTATAAATTATTTAATTAAATATCTTTCAATTTACCATTATCCTACCTTCACATATAATTAATTAATTATTCCTATTCTTATTTCTCCCTTAAGGTTTATTGATTAAATTAAATTAATTAAATAGCCTTGGTTCCTAATTTTTCCAACTTAATCAATTAAATAATCCATGATCAGTTAATTAATTAATACTAATTAATCCCTCCTAACATTTCTTCCAATTTAATAATTCACATCATCCTCAATTCTTGTCCTTTTAATCCTTTATGTGGATCTTAATCTTGACCATTCTCCTCTTGCCATGTGTCCTCAATCTCTCTCATTCTCTCACATGTGTGAGCATGCTAACTCATCCAATTCCTTTCCCATACATGTGTGAACATGCTAACTCACCTCCCTCTTTTCTCACACATGGTAAGCATGCTAACTTGGGTGAATTTTAATCCTTTGCCTCATCCCTTGACCTTTGACTCATCTCCACCTCTTTGCTTGCACATGTGCAAGCATATCTCCAATACATACCACCTTGATCAAACATGTGTGAGCATGTTTACCCTTTCCACATCATATTCCATTTGACCCTAATCTCATTTAATCTCACACCTTGATTAGATCATATCCTTTGATCTTGGAGCTTCCCCCCTTGTGGCACTTGTCATAAGTCTAATCATCATCTTCATGGATCAAAATCCTAACCATTGATTCAAATTTACATATTTTCCCTTCATTATCCTCTTAGAAAAATTATTTAATGAGAGGCCTCCCCTCCCATTCATAACCCACTCTTATGTTAATATTATAATACTAATTTCATGAGCTAATTATCTCAATCATACCGTTATATTGTTAAACTATTGATATGAATACAATGAATATCCACATTAATCTATTGGAGCTTATCTAAACACCAACAATGAGGATATACATGTTTTGTTGTTTGTTCTTAATTTGCATATTTATTTAGTATCTTTTTTGCACTAATTCATTGTGTTGAGATCATTCTAAAGTTGCATAGTAACCTTAGATGTTTGTTGGTATAGGAGGAATATTGTTCCCCAAATTGAGGCATCTAGTGGTGAAGAAACTAACTTTTAAATTCAAGACCCTATAATTCTAGTTGGGACACAAAAAGGGTGTCACAAATTTTTTGGTGAAGCATTTTAGAATCCCAATGAATCAAGGATGAATCATGTGTATACGACTTTATTTATACATGATAAATTCTTGAATATAAGTGCCAAGTAATTAGTTTATAATTCATTCAAGCTCCACCTATTTAAGATTTAAACATGATACATTTTAAATAGAAAAATAGTTGTGGAAAAACTCACCAAACTACCCCATTTCATTCATCGAATTGTTGTAGATAACTCTCATACTCTAAACATGTTTATCCAAATCAGAAAACTCATCAAATAGTTGCAACACTCTATATATTACAATGAAACATAGTACAAGACATTCCAACAAGATAAATCATAAAATAAGCTACACTTTAAATTATTAGGAAAAATATATTTTAATCACATCACTAACTAAACTTGATTTTTTTCTCAACATTCACAAATATATTATTCTAACATCACCTAAAATCATTTGACATAAGTGAAAAACGAGAAGCCATACAATAGTACACAACATTATTAGCAATCTCCTATAATAATATGATTGAGATAAAGAAGAATCCAACATGTATATACCTCTTATATTAAGGCCTATAAAAAAGATCCCTCATTTAGATTGATGGTGTATTGAAGAATGGGTGGAAAAAATTATATTATTGCTAGAGCCATCAATATAATACTTTTTTATTCTTTTATATTGTTACTCTAATAGATTACACAAAATAATAAGTTTTCTATTATCTATTATCCAATAAAATGAAAAATAAAGTGATTTTTATATTTGAAACAAATTTAGGAAAAAATATGTATTAGAGAATTTAATCAAAATGTTTGAATTTTTCTATCCCACTGGTTCATTTATTACCAGCCAATAAATCCTAACATATACATAAGTATATATGCCTTCAATGGGAACTAATAAGTTGAAGGCTCCTAAAAATGGATGGAAATATGAAATGGCAATATGTTTTTGATATGGTAAGAAACATTTACAGGGTGTTGTACCCTTAACACTGAGAGCCACTAGGGCTAATAAGTTCAAGTCCAAAAAAAATTAGAGACCAAGCCAAAAAACATACACTGCAGACCAACAATAGACAGACAAAAAATAGGCCAAACGTAGACTAACTGTCATTTTTCCAGTTCTTAGACAAGAGATTAACAACATCATCCCTGTAACATCCCACCATGTAACCCTAGAGGATGACACAATTACAATGGAAGTGCAACCAATTTTTTTTTGAAAGTGCAATTAACAATAAGTAAAGTGAACTACACTTAACGCATATATCCTCTAAGGTACGTGACAATGCTTACATTTGAATCCCATAACATACAAAATTAAACTAATCCAAAGCATATAAATTTTACTCATGAAATAAGAACATAGATCCAATAACATTAAACTCATTTCAAAAGATTACAAAATACATAATAAAACCATTCATAGATTGCATTCATTCAATATAGTAGTTACAACGCTCATTTCCAAAATGAGGTAGATCATACAACAATATTACAATTACAATGATACAAGGATTCCCCTTAAATAAAAATGAGGAGTAGTACATATACAATAACATCCAACTAATCCAATAGAACACAAGAGATGGTACAAAGCAACTGGAACATGCGAGCTCTCCAATCTGGAAGATCTCGCCATTACGAACATGAAGTGGAAACCCAATGGTGTAAGGTGCATGTTCCACCCAACCAAGTGGTACCCGAAGGCCCACCCCTCATGCTAGGAGATAGTAAAAGGGCTTCCTAGGTAAAACCAACAACCTCAAGACACAGGCAACCACAAGACTAAACTATAAAAATACAATACTTAACATGAAGGTTACATTGCTTCCAGAGTAAAAGAATCAAGTACATCAAATGAACCATACAAACTGTTATCATAGGAGGAGTGTCATCACAAAGTAGCATGTGTTACCCTGGCAGATCTTCCTAGGCCATGACCCCCATCTTGGGTTACCCTAGTAGTGTTATGCCTTGCATAACCACCCCATATTTTTCCTTGGTCAAAATGGGTCCCCCCTTTTTTGTTTTTTGTCCTTGGTTGTTTTTCAACAAAGTTTGGAGTTTTTCTTCTTCCAAGGCTTTGTTTTCCTTTCCGTTCTAGTGGAACCAGAACTGAAATGGAATCTAGTCTGAAACTTTTTTTGAGGATTCAATTCTGATCCTGGTCCCGTTTGTCTCTTCGTTGGTCTTTTCGGTTTTTGTCTTTATTTTTTTGTTAGAGTCGGAGCCAGAATGGATATGAAGTCTAAAGCTTTTTATATAGTCTCGAAATTGTTTCCATCCCACCTCCACCTCTGCCTTTGGTTTGTTTGTTTGAACATGAGATCGGTGATGGGTTTTCTTGTTTTGATCTCGATGTTTCTCTTTTTGTTATTTCTTTCCTTTTCTTCTTTGTTGTCAGAACCAGAATCGGATCCATAACCAAACTCGAAACTTGGACAAAGATTCCAAATTAGTTTCCATTCCATTTCCGGTCCCGCCTTTTTTTTTTTTTCTAACTTTACTTCAATCGTACAATAGTCTTGTGCCTATTCCTGCCGCGATTCCGCATCCGACCTGCCACATTAATGGCATTAATTACAGGCACCTCCCACATATGAGGTTCGATTTAAACCTTAATTAAGGTTAACTCATTAGTTATTATGACTATTTAACAAGTAAAATCAAACCAGAGCTACGGTGGAGCATTTGGGAATGCAATTCAATCAAAAGTGAGGCATGTTTGCATGGATTCGCATCAAGGGCCAGCTTGTTGGATTGCGTTTGGAGGTAGGGGTTTTGTTCTTCATTTTCTATTCATTGTGTTTTGTCTAGTCTCTTGTTCTTTGTGTGGGTTCTTAGCTCTTTATTCTCTTTTGAATCCTTGTTGTTTGTTTTGCCTGTCTTCTCTTTTGTTCTACTTTGTTTTTCTTGTTTTCGGTTTGTCTTTTCTTTTACTGTGATTTTCTTGTTTGTTTGTTTTTACCACAGCCATTCACATTTTCTTTATGCCTGTACCATGGTGCCCTAGATTTTTTGGGGTGTCGATCATTTGCTACATTATTTTGATGGTGTTCTTTGTTTCATTTGTTTACCTATCGATTCTTTTGTGTATCGGCTTGTTGGTTTTGAGTAGGGTTAAGTTTGTGCCCTAATTATTTGAGTCGAGGGTTTTTATAAACTAGGGTTTTTACGTGCATCTCTATTTAAATTAGAAAATGGTGCCCTAGTTTCTAGGTTTCCTCTCAGTCATATGGGGGTAGTCTCGTACAGTTATTTTTAAGCTCCTATATCTTGTCAGGTGACCTTGTTTTTAGATTATGATGTCATTCATTACCCGGTTGAAGTTTCTAGTGACGTCACGATTGTTTTAAAGCGGGGTTGGATCCAGAATTGATTTCAGTCTCAAACCTTGGTATGTTGGATGTCGGATCGGTCTCTGAGTCCACTTTCGATAAGTTATAGATTTTGCAAAATGTTGTTCACATAGTCGGAACTAGAAGCGGAATAGGACATAGGTTCGGAATTTCTTCATTGTACCCAAATCAATTTCCATTTTGATTCCGATCCTGAATACTATTTAGTCTCCACCTCCGACCCTGCCATATGGTTTTTTGAGAGCTCAATGCCCATTCTGGTCCCGACCCCGGTGGTGTTTTAGAAAAGGCTTTTTGGGGATGTCTTCTCCTTGGTCCCCCCTCTGGTGTGTATGAAGGGTAAGATCTCTAACCGGGTTTTTGTTATACTTCTTATAAATCTAATCTGGGGTTTTTATTACAGAAACTAAAGAATGTCAAGAGCATCGGGTGAGGCTTCTTAGAGGAGTCAACCTGCAAAAACTTCAAAACCAGCAGCTAAGCCTAAAAAGGTTAAACCTAAACAACTCCCTTATACCTTAAGGTATAATCATCAAGGTCCTATCATCACTGATAGCAAGGTGGAGTCTGATTGGGCAGACATAACTGATACAGATCTGGGTCTGTTCCATTATGAGGAATTGTACTCCAAAATATTTGCTAAGGAGGGGATGGGGAGGACCCAAAGGGTAGTTGAATCAGGATTGGCTCATATCACTATTTATCCTCAGTCAATTCAATGCCTTGAACTAATAATGGCAGTAGCTGAAGCCTATAATCCGGCTACTATAAAGTGCATGGATTCACAAGGCAATGTCATCATTGATCATCATTGATTTAACTCCCCAAATGTTCTAATTTATGTTCAATATCCCCAATCCAAAGAATCCTAGCCATCTTAATGAGGCAGGGGCTTTGAAAATGTATAGTAACTATAAGGAAGCCAACAAAGCTCATTTGAATAAGAAATGGATGAGGACTGAGAGGAAGTCTCTAATCAAGCTTCTAGATCAGCCTAAAAGGGTAGAGTTCTATAAGGAGGTTGGGGACATAATAATGATGTTATCCAGAGTCTTTGGAAAGAGGGATGATTTTCATTTTAAAGAATGGATGTTTCCATTCATTTAGAAAATCTTAGATGGTAGGCAACAGTTTGATTGGCCCCTGATTGTGTCTGAAAGCATACACAATCAAATGGTTAGAGTGAGAGAAACCAAGAGTTTCTTTATGACCTCTTATGTCATTTATGCAACAGCAAGGAGAGGCATTTTTCCAGGGTTAAATAGAGTGGGGGTGTTGGGAGAAGCTGATGGACGGAATAAAGTATGGAACCATTATGATCCGCTATCCTTGCAAATTTCTGAACTACATTATAGAAGAGTTAATGATGCATTTATGTATGTTATTATTAACCAGCTTAATGGAGATATAGGGTATAGATTGAGCTAGGAGCCCATGACATTCATTATAGAGTGGGGATACTTGTTTATCCAATACCCAAAGTTTTCTTATTTCAGTCTGGCTCGGTTTGATGGTTATCCTCACTTACTCCCTAGATGATGCAGCAACATGATTGTCTTAATGGAGCTTTTTTACCAAGCCTTGGGGGTTAATGCTAAATTTGGTATAAAGCATAAGACCGGTTATCATAAGTTCCCCATGTAGTTGGGTGAATATAGCTGCCCACACCTTGTGGGAGCTAAGATTGTTTGCAGTGAATTAATGCATCTGAAATTGGGCCTATATACTGCTATGAAGCATTTTGATCCAGAGAAGAAGATGAATGCCTTGCTTGCTTCCATTTTTTATAGATATTTCAATCTGTTGGAGGACTTTTGGAGTGATCTTCAGGATGCATATGACTTGAGGAAGAGGAATTATGAAAGATTGCCTATCCCTCTCATGGTGGAATATGGGGTTAAAGTGGACATTCATGAAACACGATCAGATGATGGTGTAGTTTTGGATCCCTTATATGAGGCACATGATGTAGGTACCAAGAGTTGAGATCCTATAGATTGGGATGCAGAGGAAAAAATAGATATTAAGCAAATAGCAAGACCAGTGTTGGATAGAAGTATCCAATGGGTCATGTTGAGAACCAAGGAGCCCGGGGTCAAACCTCCAAGAAAAGAAAAGGTGAAAGCACCACACAAGGGTACATGAGAATGAAGAGAAGAATGCCTCCAAAGGAGTCCTCATAATTCTTCCCTCCCGACATAGAGGAATTTAACTTGAAGCTCCAACTCAATATTTTCTTGAAGCACAAGAAGAAGAAGTCCCAACAGGACCTATGGCCTCAACATCAGTTATGGGAGAGTTTCCTACTTAACTCCCTCCTACAGAGCAGCCAGGTGGAGAAGTGCCTAGGGGAACCCTTCATATGGAAGCTGAGCCTTTAAAGGAAAAGGAAGTTGAGATGGAAATTCATGATATAGAAATGGACTCTGAGGGTACTTTGTTAGATAAGGATACACAAAAGGAGATGCCTCTTGATGAAACCGAGCATGTTTTGACAGTAGAGGATCAATAGGCACTATTTGAAGAAGCTAAGAAATCATCAAATGCCAAAGCACAGGCTGAAGCTTTGAAAAAATAATAGGAATTAGATGCCAAGGCACATGCTGAAGCTTTGGAAAAACAAAAAGAACTGGATACAAAGGCACAAGTTGATGTATTACTCCAGCAATAACAGTTAGAGGCCAAGTAGAAAGCTGATGAATTGATGAGGCAACAATAGGAAAAGGAGTATGAGCTCAAAGTAAAGGAGGAAAATGATAGATTGGAGATGCTACAAAAGATTCATGAGATGGAGGAACAGAAGGCCAAACAAAGAAGAGAAAGGGAGGCCCTTGAGGCTAAGATTAAAATGATTGAAGAGGCCTATGAGAAAAGAGAGGAAGCAAAATGCTTGTAGAAAGAAATGGATGCTGAAGAGCTTGCTATGCAACAATAAAAGGAGAAGGAAGCATGGGACAAGCTCAAGGACTTGGAAGGAGAAAGAGATAAATTGCTTGAAGAGAAGAGGTTGGAGGAAGAACGACTGAAAAAGGAATGAGAGAATGAAATGCTACAGGAGCAGAAGGATAGGGAAGAGGTTGAGAAGGTTGCACAAGAGAATGCAGAAAAAGAACAACAAAATGTGCAGGAGGTTGATTCTCAACCTAAAGTTAAATTATTGCAGCCACCATCTTCTACAACTGTTGCCTCTTCCTCTGCAATAATGGCTACCACTCCTAGTGCTCCTGCCTAGTTAAAGTTGGATCTTGAAAATAAATAAATAGCTCCACCACAACCTCTTAATTGGGAAGAAATGATGAAGGAGATAGAAAAGGAGATACCCAAGAAGAAGGCCAGAGTTCTTCATTCCACAAGGCTCACCGAGGTAGGGGAGATCATTACAGAATGTGCCATTTCGGTGGTGGACAAGGATAGAGGAGATGTGCAAATAACTGATTATCAATTGGGAATGGTCAATTTAGGGAAACTTACAAGGAATCAATAGATGAATCTGATTGATTTTGTAGCTTCATCCACAAAATACAGAATGATCAAAGACAAACAAAGAAAGGATGAGCTTAAGGCTTAATTGGATCAGCTGTATACTTTCTTCAGAGATGTTTCCACCCCCAGGTCACAACAAGCTACTTCCTTGGAAACGCCAATCTTACTCAGCAAAAGAGAAGTTGATGATCTGGTGCAAATGAAGAGTAAGTTTGGGATGATGGATAGATGGATAGATAAGCTTAACCAAGAAGTGGGTGAGGTTTTGGTAAGCAATTTTGAAATTCATAAGATAGCGCTAGAGTTGATAGAGGAAATGAGTCACTACACTGAAGCTTTAGGAAAGTAGGAGGATGAATATAGGGGGTATATTCATAAAATAAAGGATATGAATAAATTACCAAAGTCAACTCTTCTTGAGCAATCAATCCTCGAGGAAGACAATGCAAATTTCTTGGAAAAAGCCTCAAGAATAATCTAGTTTAGATCTGATTTTATATATAAGCATAGGAATGAAATTCAAGATGATAGTAAGGACTTGAATGAGCAGGTTGATGAACTAGAAGCTATTGTAGCCATTCTAGTTAATGTGGATATACTGGTTAAGGATGGCATGCCTTTGAATAAATTAAAGGAGAAATGGGACAATAGGTTTCAAGAGGTTATGCAGAAAGAGGATGATGGAGAGGATTTATTATTAGATAGACTAATGGATATTAAGGAAGAAGTGAAAGCTGTAAGGAGAGAGATGACGAAATTTAAAGATATTAAGGGATTTGCCTCTGCAGAGTTGAAGAGAATTAAATTTGAGGACAACTAGATTGATGGGCCTGATGTGGATATTCTTCAACAAGTCTTCTCCAATTATTATGAATACCTTCTTGAGAAAACTATGCATGAATGAGTTGGCATCAGGATGATCTATTTTTGGCACATGACTTTCCCCCTTTTTTCTCTCCTATTTCACATTGCAATCAATGTTGGAACTAGAGATCAGCCGGTCTAAGTTTTTGAGGATGTTTCGGTTCTTTGATTAGTGGATCTCAATTTTGATTGAGAGGGATTTGTGCTTGGCATGCCTATATGTATTTTTGAACTTCATATTGTAAAGGTTGGCTGATGAAAGTGAAATTAGCCACCTGATGATAGCAGATAGGAATTTTTAGCTTTAAGTAAAGATACCTTATTTTAAGTTCACTTGAATTTAGATACACTTTTATATAGTGTTATGTTGGAATTGAGTTTCTTGAATGAGGTTAATGAGCCATAATTAGTCTGTATGCTAGTGAGTTTGTTGTGCATAAATTTTTCTTATTTGATGTGAATCAATATGGGAAACCAGATTTGAAAGATTATTTCATTAAATTGTCTATGGATGGAATTGTGACATGTTTGTTGATCTATGTTATTGGCAATGAATGAAGAGTTTGTTCTTTAAAATCTTAAAGTATTGTGATGAATGATTGTGATGGTTAAACCAAGCACTGCAAATGTATGCAATGGTATGGATTGTTTTGTGAATTGCATCATGTTATGGTTTTCTTGATTTTTTAAGAAGCATTCATTGTTAAGAATATATGTCTAGATGTTAGAGAATTTTCTTCATATTTTTCCGATCTATGCCTTGATCTATCTTTTTCTATTTATTTAAACCCCCCCATTAAACATAGATTGATGAATCCATTGTTGTTCGTATTCCTTATCACCAACAAAGGCCCCTTGAATATTACAGTTGCATTGGCCAATTGAGTGACATCAGATAGTTGAGAACCAACTACCAGGATCTTGGGAGTTAGGCTACTACATGTTGTCTTTCTTTTTTAGGAGAAATAGAGTAGAAATATTTTGTTTTACGTTGTTTGTGTGATTTTCACCATCAACAGATCTGGCGCTAGAAGGAGGGCTTGAAGGAGCAAGCTGGCTCGGATTGGGTCATTCTCACCAAAAAAGTATGGGAGGATTCTCAAATCCTCTACTGACCCTGAACCATTAATAGATCTTGAAACCTCGATTAGACATAGACCCCAAGCTCGTAGAATTTTGATCCCACCATTGTCACCACCACTTACTCCACCTGGATTTCGGCCAAATCCATCTTTACCACCCCAACAACCTAATCTACCAATCCAATTAGTGTCACCACCGGTCCGGCCTAATCTACCAGTCCAACCAGTGTCACCACCGGTTCGGCCTATATCACCACCAGCCCAACCAGTGTCACCACCGGTTTGGCCTGTATCACCACCAGTCCAACCTATTCAACCAATTCCACCACCACCCATGGCTTACTTTGTGAATAACCCCTCTCCACTAGGGACTTTTTCTGGAGGTATCCATGATCTACCAAAGAATCCAAAAAGGTTTTGCCCCAAGTATATGCATGGAGAATCAAGAAGTGCTGAGAAACATATACAAGCATTCAAGGATGCCTGTACCCGTGCTTAGGTGGCTCACCAGGATGTTTTATGTACCCGTGCTTAGGTGGCTCACCAGGACGTTGTATGTTGGCTGTTTCCTTATTATTTGGGGGACATGGCATACAACTGGTATCTAAATCTACCCCAAGCGTCTATTCTAAGCTAGGCGAATTTAGAAAATGCCTTTATTAATCAGTTCTGGGTCTATGTAGACCTGACCATCTTGTATCATCAATTCGCTACCATAAGAAAGGAACATCATGAACCATTGCCATTATTCAACACTAGATTCCAAAGAATGTTCCGTAAGTTACAAGACCCCTACTTAGTGGCTGAAAATATTGCCATTCTAGCATATTTAAGAGTTGTTGATCCCTTGATTGGCCTATTCTTCCAAAAAACTTATGTTTCCAATGAGATTAACTCTTTGTCTAAGGTTTATCATCTAGCCATTAAATTGCAACAACAGATAAGTCTATAATTAGGAAGTTTAGGAGCAGCTCTCCCTCCCATGGGTTATCAAATTCCTAACCCACCATTGTTCAACACGGTACCATGGACGTCTTACTCCCAATATGGACCTTTTTTTGAGTTACAAGCCTCACCTACTATGCCTTGTTTCGCTAATGGCATGCAGGATTCTTCCCAATAGTCTCAAAACCACCAGCAGAAAGGGGGGTCAACTTATGTTCATTCTCCATCTATAGGGTAGATTGTGCAAATTGAACAAACTGTTCAACTAACCAACGAGGTAGAGACTCTAAAAAAGTCTCTATCCCAAATGTCTAATGACATGGCACAACTTAGACATAACCCCCCTCAGAGCCAAAACCAAAATTATTAGAATCAGGGAGGTTATAACAACCAGGGTAGTTACTCTAACCAAAATGCAAATCAAAACACCAATAGGAACTTCCAAAACCAAAAATCCTCTAACCAAAATTATCAAAATCAGAACAGAGGATAGAATTAGAGGTCCAACAATAACAATAGGAAATGGAACACTAGACCCAACAATGGGGGAGTTCCCCATAACTATCAGTCTGGTGAGGATAAACCACACACTGCTAATGTGGTGGATCTCAATTTCATGACTAATTGATGTAGACTACAAGATATTGCAACACATTTTGAGGTCAATTTCCCAGAGATGAAAAAAATGGTGAAGATTGCGCACGTTGATTCCCACCCTCCACAAGGAAATTCCAATCAAGATGGTGGGTTAGTAAGTACTACTATGACTTATGAGACCATTGAGGAAAAAATATCAATTTCCCATGCAGGGAGATAATGAACAAGAAGAAGATGTGTATGATGCCCAAGCCTTCCAGTCCAAAGGTGGTCACTTCCTGAGAAATCAGAATAAGGGCCCATTCACTACATCTACACCCCTAAACAACATGGTCCCACCTAATCAGAATGTAGATAATAAACCACCACCACCAAAGGGACCTTCTAACTCTCATAATGAAGGTAATCCACCTTCTTTTCCTAAATATCAAGTTAGGAATGATTTAGAGTTTGATTTTACTACAAAACTGCAAAGACAAAAGATATCATTGTCATTCTTTAACATTATGAAGTGGTGCCCGGCCCAACGGGAAGTTGTGTTGAAATCCCTGGAGGAGGTGGATCATTCAAAAGGAAAAGTTAAAGTGACTCGAATGAAGGAGATGAATGCGGCAATCTATAAAGGTAAGACCAATACCCCACCTTTTCTTTTAAGTTTAAGGATCTTTGGAAAGAATCTGCATAATTGTCTACTGGACTCTGGAGCATCGGTAATGTTATGTTGTTTTCAATTTGCAAGAAGCCAGGATTAAGTCCTACCCAGACTAATAAGAAAGTAATTCAGCTGGAAAAAATTGAGGTTAATGTGGTGGGAGAATTAATAAATATGTATGTACAAGTTGGATCGGATCCAAGGATCCAAACTTAAATAGATATCCAAGTGGTTGATATCCCTGAAACATATGGTATGATCCTGAGTCGGGAGCTAATGAAGAGTATTGGGGGGTATTTATCTTTGGATTTCTCTCACATGTGGCTGCCCTGAAAAGGGATAGCAACATAGATTAGAATTGAGAGTGATCTTAGCCTCAAACAGATGATTATTGAATATGATTCTCCTAATGAAGTAGCATATTTTGAGACTGAAATAGGAGTTTATAAGCAAGAGGAGGTCATGACCTTCTCAATACTCAATCCTGATGATGCGCTGCCCCTAGAACAAAATGACCCAATGATCTCGGTCAACCAACAAGTTCTAATAAAAAAATTGAAACAAGATAAGCTAGTATTGGGAGAAGAGACTGATTTGTGTATTTTTTGCTTCCTAATTGGTGTAGGATACATTATCATAATCATTCTGAATTGTCATGTCAACCCTGCCTAGATATCTTAAACCATATAGGCCAACCTCAATTGACTGGCCAAGATCAACCTCAAGCACCCATCAATCAATTTCTGTTTGAAGCTAAGGATGCTACCATCCTCACTAGAACCAATCTTTCTCAAGGGGAAGATCCCCCACCATTGGAGCAAACTCAGGTTCTATGCTTTGAGTTTCAAGAGGAGATTGAGGTATCTCAGTCATTCTCCATTACACCCGCCCCAGATACTCTTCCAATGCCTAAGACATTGATAAAGAATGAATTGGATTGCAATTTGATCCAAGAAGTTATTCAGGGAGTGATTCTTGAACAAGCTTTAAATATGGAAGAATCTCTAAGTGAACCGGGCCACCGGTCACTTTCAACTCTTGATGGACAACAAAAGTCTGAGCCACCACCCATCTCAAGCAAGTCATCTCCTATTATAAAAAAAAAAAAAGAGCTCCCAGCTAAAGATCAATTATGGAGTCTTAATTTTGATGGCTCTAAGTCCAAAACAGGAAGTGGAGCAGGGATTGAACTAACCAACCCGAAAGGGAAGACTTACTTTGCATCCTATAGGTTACAGTTTGGTAGCACAAACAATGTGGTTGAATATGAAGCACTCACTCATGGACTTATGTTTTCCCATCAAAAGAATGTCACCGCTCTCATGGTAATGGGGGATTTTTAAGTAATTGTAAAGCAAGTAT
Source organism: Sequoiadendron giganteum (assembly GCA_007115665.2). Lineage (NCBI taxonomy): Eukaryota > Viridiplantae > Streptophyta > Pinopsida > Cupressales > Cupressaceae > Sequoiadendron > Sequoiadendron giganteum. The sequence continues at coordinate 553,140,576 of CM021109.1, forward strand.
GTGGCTAGTATACTTGTCATAACAAAAGATTGGCTATATACAGAAATAGAGTTTGGAATCTGATTGAAGAATTTGACGCTTTTGGGATCACTCTGATTCTTAGAGAAGCTAATCATATTGCAGATGCCCTTGCCATCACTGCTAGCACCTTGGATCCTATGCAAGAATCTAAGCTAAAAATATTTTCAATTGAATTAGTCTCAGTCCCAGTTGTCCCAGATAATGTCCAAAATTTTCAAGTATTCGATGATGACCAACATATATTGGCCTTCTTGGCAAGTTTGGATGTCTTCGAAGGATAGATAATAGATGAATCTGAGAGAGATCGAGGAGATTGGGATCCTGAGAATGGTGATGCAGAAGGGATACTGGAGTTGAAAAGCAATAGTATTCCAAAGGGGATGGTAGATTTAGAAAGAATCTTTGACTTTGACCCATGGGCTCGTCAAAGGGTTCCCATAGAGAGTGATGGGGGGAAGTATGAATCTGTTAATCTGACTCTCTCGGGTTCTGAAAGGAATGTTCTCATAGGAAAGACTTGTCCTCAAGAAATTAAGGACAATATAGCTAAAGTTTTCGAGAAGAACATTGCAGCTATTGCTTGGGGTTATGACAACTTAAAGACCTTTGACACTTCAGTGATCACACATACCATACCTCTTAAGCCAAAATCCAAGCCCTTCCATAAAAAAAAAAGCCCGGTCAATGCTTTGATTGAGCCCCTAATTCAGAAGGAGGTGCAAAAGCTCCTATCTGCAAGAATAATCTTCCCAGTCAGACATTCTATGTGGGTTGCAAATTTAGTTCCTGTGAGCAAGAAAAATGGTGAGATCAGGTTATGTGTTGATTTCAAGAATTTAAATAAGGCCTCCAAGAAGGATAATTACCCACTACCTTCTCTTGATGAGTTATTACAAACAGTTAATGGGTCCCAGATGATGTGATTTTTGGATGGCTATTCTGGGTATAATCAGATCCTTGTCACTCATGAGGACAGAATGCAAACTACCTTCAACACCAAGTGGGGCACATTTTCCTATTGGAGGATGCCATTCGGCCTTATCAATGATGGGGCAACCTTTCAGCATGTAATGGACGTAGCATTCAAGGATCTAATAGGTAAGTGTATCATTATTTATGTGGATGACTTAACTATCTTCTCCAAGAGCTGGGGAGACCATACTATAGATCTGGAAAAGGTCCTCAAAAAGTGTATAAGCTATGGTGTCTCCCTCAATCCAAAAAATTATGTGTTTGGAGTATCTAAAGGGAAACTCCTAGGCCACATCATATCAGAAGAAGGGATATCCATAGATCTTGATAGAGTAGAGGCCATCTTAAAGCTGACAAGGCCAGGAAGTAAGAAAGAAATGAGATCCTTCTTCGGAAGGATTAATTTTGTCACAAACTTCATAACAGGGTTTGTGGAAATTGTCAAACCACTTAATGAGATGATGAAAAAAGATGCGAAAATAGAATGGAGCAATGAAAAAAAAAATTCTTTCTCATAGATTAAACAATCAATATCTGAGGCCCCTATCTTGACCAGCCCAGATTATCTAAAGCCCTTCTATATCTATTCTTTTGCGTCTGACCATTCATGTGTAGTTGTCTTAACACAACGAAGAGGTGAGGGAGAGGAAAGACCTATCTCCTTCATGAGCTCTCCATTTAAGAATGCAGAATTTAGATACCTACCCCTTGAGAAGCAAGCCTTTGCATTAGTTTGAGCAGTAAAGAAATTTAGGCATTACATTCTTTGAAGTTGGGTAATTACCATAGTTCCTATTCCAGCTGTAAAATCCCTCCTGATGCAAAGCGAATTGGGAGAGCGAAGAGGAAAGTGGATGGCTATTTTGCAAGAGTTTGAATTAGAGATCCATCCAATGAAACTCATCTGAGGGAAGAGTTTATTGAAGGTAATGGTATATGTGGACAAGAATATCACATGTTAGTAGTACACTGTGCATTCATTTACTAAGGATCCCTGGTACATAGATTTGATCTTCTTCCTCCTCAACAACAGATGCCTAGAAGGGATGAATGCTACTCAGAGAAGAGCACTCAGGATGAAGAGTGCTCATTATATGCTCAAGGGGAGATCTATATACAGAAGAAATTTTCAAGGAATTTACTTGTGCTATTTGGATCAGTGAGAGGCTAAGCACACCATTGCTAAGTTTCATGGAAGAGATGGTACGGGACATGGATCTGCAGATGCTCTAGCCCATCAAATTCTTAGATCAGGCTATTATTGGCCTTATGTATTTTGAGATCCACACCAACATGTTCGGACATGCCATGTATGCCAGACTTCTACACCCAGGGAAAGAAATCCAACAATGCCTTTGCAACCAGTGTATGAGGTAAGATTGTTCGCTCAATGGGCACTAGAATTTATAGGTGTCATTAATCTAAACTCTTTTGCAAGTCACACATTCATCTTGAATGCAACTAACTATTGCACACATTGGATTGAGGCTTTTCCCTGCAAAAACAACACCACAAAGGTGGTTATCAAGTTTATAATTGAGAACATCACAACCAGGTTTGGAGTACCATTTGCTCTGGTATGTGATAATGGCCCTGCTTTTTCTTTAGCTGAATTTATTCAATAGGCTTATGAACATAAAATCATTTTGAAATATTCGTCTAATTACTACCCTTAGGGAAATGGAGTGGCTGAGTCCACTAATAAAAATTTGTTGGAAGTAATAAGAAAATTGTTAGAAAACAATCCTAGGGACTGGCACACCCAGCTGCGATTTTCTCTATGGGCAGATCAAACTCGAATTAAATCCGCCCTAGGAAATTCACCATTTAAATTAGTCTACAGCTAAGACCCAATCTTCTCGATCCATTTGCAAATACTTGTCCTCAAGGTTATGCAGTAATTTTATATGAAGGATGATAGGATCAAGGTTAGACTAACCAACTTGCTCAATATGGAAGAACAAAGAGATGCTTCTTTGCAATAGTTCTCTAAACATCAAGCTATTGTCAAATGCTGGTTTGACAAGAGGGCCAAGGTAAAGGCCTTTAGGATATCAGATATTATGTTACTATGGGACAAAGCTAAAGAAAAGAAGGGAGATCACCAAAAATTTGATAGACTCTGGTTAGGTCCATATCAAGTAGTTGAGAAACTAGGCGAGAATGTTTTTCATTTGAGTACCTTGACAGGAGAACCTGTTCCATTACCAGTTAATGGTCAGTTTCTTAAGCATTATTTTGGCTCATGAAGGTTTGATGTTATGAATAACAGTACTATATTGTGTTATATGTAATTAGTTCTTTCTTTTGTTGTTTTTGTGTTCTTATTTTTCTTTCTTTGTTTTCTTTTGTTTTTGTTTTGTCTTGTTCGTTGGGGATCTTCATTTCTATCCATTCCAAGAAAAGGGGTTGTTATGCAAAGTATACTACAGGCACTAGGAGAGAAATTGATTTAGGTATTTTCAATGAGCATCTATTGAGGGATTTTGTTCTAAAACTCATGTCTTATGACCATTCTAATGTTGGTTAGAAAAGTTATTAAGGGTAAAAGGTACATTGTGAATATCTCATGAATTATGATCAAAATTTGTCACAAAATAGATAAACATCTACCTAAGTAAATACCTATTTATTTTAGGGTGGTTGTATCTCTGATTCAAGCGAAAAAACCGATTCCAAGACTATCATGAAATTCATTGTAGTTCTCAACCCACATTTTAGATCAATTGCATCTGAGTATTGAGAAAAGTTCATAAAAGGTTCCTACAAGTGAAGCTTAAGTAAAAAAAAAAAGAGAAAGAGAGAAAAGGAAAACTCAATATCAAATGGGTGAATCAAGTATCTCTATCGAGGCTATGGACACCTATCTGGTAGTAGAGCAATACTTTGAGAGAACTAGAGGTATCCCCATCGGGGCTATAGACGCTTGTCTGGCAACGAAGCAATGCCTAGGATTTCATTGCATGACAGTTAAAGGACTCAACCTATGTAGCTTGGATCTTAGGTATAGTTATTCAAGAGTGGAGAAAGTATCTATAAAGATTGATGGACAATATATGCACACACTCAAATTCAAAAAAAAATCATGAGCACATACATCTGAGATTCCAGCTCAACCTTATTCTATATATCTGATCTTATTCAAGTTAGCATGCTTCATTAGCCAAGTATTTTTTGGGTGACTGAATTCTTTGATGTCTTGAAAATGGGTAAACCATTTTCCTAGCTGAGTCGCCATTTTTTATGCCTTGCATAACCACCCCATCTTTTGCCTTGGTTAAAATGGGTCCCCCTTTTTTTGTTTTATGTCCTTGGTTGTTTTTCAACAAAGTTTGGAGTTTTTCTTCTTCCAAGGCTTTGTTTTCCTTTTTGTTCTAGTGGAACCAGAATGAAATCTAGTTTGAAACTTGTTTTGAGGATTCCATTCCTATCCTGGTCCCATTTTTCTCTTCATTAGTCTTTTCGGGTTTTGTATTTGTTGTTTTGCCGGAGCTGGAGCCAGAATGGATATTAAGTTTGAAGCTTTGTATATAGTCTCTAACTTTTTTCCATCCCACCTCCGCCTCCGCCTTTGGTTTGTTTGCTCAAACTTGAGATCGGTGATGGGTTTTCTTGTTTCGATCTTGGTGTTTCTCTTTTTGTTCTTTCTTTTTTTTCTTCTTTGTTAGCGGAACCAGAATCAGATCTGGAACCAAACTCGAAACTTGGAAAAAGTTTCCAAATTGGCTTCCATTCCGTTTCCTATCCCACCTTTCTTTTTTGTTGTCTAACTTTACTTCGGTCGCACAATAGTATTGTGCCTCTTCCCGCTACGATTTCGTGTCTGACCTGCTGCATTAATTACAAGCACCTCCGACGTATGAGGTTCAATTTTAACCTTAATTAAGGTTAACTCACTGGTTATTATCATTGTTTAACAAGTAAAATTGAACTAGAGCTATGGTGGAGCATTTGGGAACGCGATTCAATCGAAAGTGAGGCATTTTCATGCGGATTCGCATCAAGGGCCAGCCTGTTGGATTGTGTTTGGAGGTAGGGTTTATGTTCTTCATTTTCTGTTCATTATTTTTTTTTTAGTCTCTTGTTCTTCACGTGGGTTCGTAGCTCTTTGTTTTCTTTTGAATCCTTGTTTTTTGTTTTGCTTTGTTTTTCTTGTTTTCAGTTTGTCTTTTATTTTACTGTTTGTCGTTTTCTTGTTTGTTTGCTTTTTCCACAGTCATTTTCACGTTTTCTTTGTGCCCATATTGTGGTGCCCTAGGTTTTTTGGGGTGTCAATCGTCTGCTAAATTATTTTGATGGTGTTCTTTGTTTCGTTTGTTTACCTACCGATTCTTCTACATATCAGCTTCTTGGTTTTGAGTAGGAAAAAGTTTGTGCCCTAATTATTTGAGTTGAGGGTTTTTATGCATGTCTCTGTTTAAATTAGAAAATGGTGCCCTAGTTGTTAGGTTTCCTCTTGGTCATATGGGGATAGTCTCGTACTGTTATTTTTAAGCTCCTCTATTTTTTCAGGTGACCTCATTTTTAGATTATGATATCATTCGTTACCCAGTTGAAGTTTCTAGTGATGTCATGATTGTTTTAAATCAGGGTCAGATCTGGAATTGATTTCGGTCTCAAACCTTGGTCTGTAATGGATTTTAGATCGGTCTCCAAGTCAGCTTTCGATAAGTTATAGATTTTGCAAAATTTTGTTCACACAGTCGAAACCGGAAGTGGAACGAGACATAGGTTTGAAATTTCGTCATTGTACCCAAATCAATTTCCATTATGATTCCAATCCTGAATACTATCCTAACTCCACCTCTGACCCCACCATATTGTTTGTTGAGAGATCAATGCCCATTCCGGTCCCGACCCCGATTGTGATTTAAAAAAGGATTTTTGGGGATGTCATCTGCTTGGTCCCGCCTACGGTGGGTATGAAGGGTAAGATCTCTAACTAGGTTTTTTTATACTTCTTGTAAATCTAATATGGGGTTTTTATTGCAAAAACTAAAGAATGTCAAGAGCATCAGGTGAGGCTTCTCAGTGGAGGCAACCTACAAAAACTTCAAAACCAATAGCTAAGCCTAAAAAGGATAAACCTAAACAACTCCCTTATACCATGAGGTATAATCATCGGGGTCCTGTCATCACTGCTAGCAAGGTGGAGTCCAATTGGGAAGACATAACTGATAGAAATCTAGGTCCATTCCATTATGAGGAATTGTACTCCAAAATATTTGCTAAGGAGGTGACAAGGAGGACCCAAAGGGTAGTTGAATCAGTATTGGCTCATATCACTATTTTTCCTCTATCAAAGCAAATGCCCTGAACTAATAATGACAGCAACTGGAGCCAATAATCTGGCTACTAGATAGTGCATGGATTCACAAGGTAATGTCATCATTGATTTAACTCCCCAAATGTTCCAATTTATGTTCAATATCCCCAATCCAAGGAATCCTATCCAGCTCAATGAGGAAGAGGCTTTGAAAATGTATAGTAACCATAAGGAAGCCAACAAAGCTCATTTGAATAAGAAATGGATGAGGACTGAGAAGAAGTCTCTAATCAAGCTTCTAGATCAACCTAAAAGGGTGGAGTTCTATAAGAAAGTTGGGGACATAATAATGATGTTATATTTGGAAAGAGGGATGCTTTTCATTTTAAATAATGGATGTTTCCATTTATTTAGACAATCTTAGATGGTAGGCAATAGTTTGATTGGCTCCTGATTATGTCTGAAAGCATACACAATCAAATGGTTAGAGTGAGAGAAACCAAGAGTTTCTTTATGAACTCTTATGTCATTTATGCAGCAGAAAGGAGAGGCATTTTTCCAGGGTTAAATAGAGTGGGGGTGTTGGGAGAAGCTAATGGACATAATAAAGTATGGAACCATTATGATCCACTATCCTTGCAGATTTCTGAACTGCATTATAGAAGAGTTAATGATGCATTTCTGTATGTTTTTATTAACCAGCTTAATGGAGATGTAGGGTATAGATGAAGCCAGGAGGCCATGGAGTTCATTATAGAGTGGGGATACTAGTTTATCCAATACACCAAGTTTACTTATTTTAGGTTGGCTAGGTTTGATGGTCATCCTCACTTACTCCCTAGATGTTGCAGTAACATGATGGTCTTAATGGAGTTTGTTTACCAAGCCTTGGGGGTTAATGCTAAATTTGGTATAAAGCAGAAGGCCAGTTGTCATAAGTTCCCCATGTAGTTGGGTGAATATAGCTGCCCACAACTTGTGGGAGCTAAGGTTGTTTGTAATGAATTAATGAATCTGAAATTGGGCCTATATACCACTAGGAAGCATTTTGATCCAAAGAAGAAGATGAATTCCTTGCTTGCTTCCATTTTTTATAGGAATTTCAATTTGTTGGAGGACTTCTGGAGTGATCTTCAGGATGAATATGACTTGAGGAAGAGGAATTATGAAATATTGCCTATCCCTCTCATGGTGGAAAATGGGGTTAAAGTGGATATTCCTGAAACACGATCAGATGATGGTGTATTTTTGGATGCCTTATATGAGGCATAGGATGTAGGTACCAAGAGTTTAGATCTTATAGATTGGGATGCAGAGGAGACAATAGCTATTAAGCAAATAGCAAGAGCAGTGTTGGATAGAAGTATCCAATTGGTCATGTTGAGAACCAAGGAGCCTGGGGTCAAACCTCTAAGAAAAGAAAAAGGTGCAAGTACCACACAAGGGTACAGGAGAATGAAGAGAGGAATGCCTCCAAAGGAGCCCTTGGAATTCTTCCCTCCTGACATAGAAGAATTTGAACTTGAAGCTCTGGCTCAAGATTTTCCTGAAGCACAAGAAGAAGAAGTCCCAATAAGACCTATGGCCTAAGCATCAATTATGGGTGAGTTGCCTACTCAACTCCCTCCTACAGAGCAACCAAGTGGAGAAGTGCCTAGGGGAACCCTTCATATGGAAGCTGAGACTTTAAAGGGAATGGAAGTTGAGATGGAAATTCATGATATAGAAACAGACTCTGAGGGTACTTTTTCAGATAAGGAGACACAAGAGGAGATGCCTCTTGATGAAACTGAGCATGTTTTGACAGCAGAGGATCAATGGGCACTATTTGAATAGGCTAAGAAAGCATCAAATGCCAAAGCACAAGATGAAGCTTTGGCAAAACAACAAGAATTAGATTCCAAGGCACATGTTGAAGCTTTGGCAAAACAAAAAGAAATGGATACAAAGGCACAAGCTGATGTAGTACTCCAACAACAGTAGTTAGAGGCCAAGCAGAAAGCTAAAGAATTGATCAAGCAACAATAGGAAAAGGAGTATGAGCTCATAGTAAAGGAGGAAAATGACAGATTGGAGATGCTGCAAAAGATTCATGAGTTGGAGGAAGAGAAGGCCAAACAAAGAAGAGAAAGGTCGTTGAGGCTAAGTTCAAAATGATTGAAGAGGCCTATAAGAAAAGAGAGGAAGCATAACGCTTGCAGAAAGAAAAGGATGTTGAAGAGCTTGCCAAGCAACAACAAAAGGAGAAGGAAGCATGGGACAAACTCAAAGACTTGGAAGGAGAAAGAGATAAACTACTTGAAGAGAAGAGGTTGGAGGAAGAACAACTGAAAAATGAACAAGAGAATAAAAGGCTATAGGAGTAGAAGGATAGGGAAGAGACTGAGAAGGTTCCACAAGAGAATGTGGAAAAAGAACAGCAAAATGTACAGGAGGTTGATTCTCAACCTAAAGTTAATTTATTGCAGCCACCATCTTCTACAACTGTTGCCTCTTTCTCTATAGTAATGGATACCACTCCTAGTGCTCCTACCTGGTTAAAGTTGGATCTTGAAAAGAAACAAATAGCTCCACCACAACCTCTTAATTGGGAAGAAATGATGAAGGAGATAGAAAAGGAGAGACCGAAGAAGAAGGCTAGATTTCTTCATTCCACAAGGCTCACCAAGGTAGGGGAGATCATTGCAGAATGTGCCATTCTGATGGTGGACAAGGACAAAGGAGATTTGCAAAGAACTAATTATCAATTGGGCACAGTCAATTTAGGGAAACCTACAAGGAATCAACAGATGAATCTGATTGATGTTGTAGCTTCATCCACAAAATCCAGAATGATCAAAGACAAACAAAGAAAGGATGAGCTTAAGGCTCGATTGGATATGCTGCATAATTTCTTAAGAGATGTTTCCACACCAAGGTCACAACAAGCTGCTACCTTGGAAACACCAATCTTAGCAAAAGAGAAGTTGATGATCTGGAGCAAATGAAGAGTAAGTCTGGGATGATGGATAGATGGATATATAAGCTTAACCAAGAAGTGGGTGAGGTGTTGGTAAGTAGTTTTTAAATTCATAAGATAGCGCTGGAGTTGATAGAGGAAATGAGTCACAACACTGAATATTTAAGAAAGTAGGAGGAGGAATATAGGGGGTATATTCAGAAAATAAAGGATATCAATAAATTACCAAAGTCAACTCTTGAGCAATCAATCCCCGAGGAAGACAATGCAGATTTGTTGGAAAAAGCCTCAAGCATAATCCGGTTTAGATCTAATTTTATAGACAAGCATAGGAATGAAATTCAAGATGCTAGTAAGGACTTGAATAAGCAACTTGATGAACTAGAAGCTATTGTAGCCATTCTACTTAATGTGGATATATCGGTTAAGGAGGGCATGCCTCTGAATCAATTAAAGGAGAAATGGGACAATAGGTTTCAAGAGGTTATGCAGAAAGAGGACAATGGAGAGGATTTATTATTAGATAGACTAATGTATGTTAAGGAAGAAGTGAAAGTTGTAAGGAGAGAGTTGACAAAATTAAAAGATATGAAGGGATTTGCCTCTGTAGAGTTGAAGAGAATTAAATTTGAGGACAGTTGGATTGATGGGCCTGATGTGGATATTCTTCAACAAGTCTTCTCTAGTTATGATGAATACCTTCTTGAGAAAACTATGTAGGAATGAGTTGGCATCAGGATGATCTATTTTGGGCACATGACTTCCCCCCTTTTTTCTCTCCTATTTCATAAGGCAATCAACGTTTGAACTAGAGATCAGCCAGTCTAATTTTTTGAGGAGGTTTTGGTTCCTTGATTAGTGGATCTCAATTTTGATTGAGAGGGATTTGTGCTTGGCACGCCTATATGTATTTTTGAAATTCATATTATAAAGGTCGACTGATGAAAGTAGAATTAGCCACTTGATGATAGTAGATAGGAATTTTCAGCTTTAAGTAAAGATACCTTGTTTTAAGTTCAGTTGAATTTAGATACACTTTTGTACATTGTTATGTTGGAACTGAGTTTCTTGGGTGAGGTTAATGAACCATAATCGGTCTGTATACCAGTGAGTTTGTTGTGCATAAATTTTTCTTATTTGATGTGAATGAATAGGGGAAACCAGATTTCAAAGATTATTTCATTAAATTATCTATGGATGGAATTGTTACATGTTTGTTGATCTATTTTATTGGCAACAAATGAAGAGTTTATTCTTTTAAATCTTAAACTATTGTGATGAATGATTGTGATGGTTAAAATTAGCACTGTAAATGTATGTAATGGTATGGATTATTCTTTGAATTGCATCATGTTATGGTTTTCTTGATCTGTTAAGAAGCATTCGTTGTTAAGAATATATGTCTGAATGTTAGAGAATTTTTTTCATATTTTACTGATCTATGCCTTGATCTATCTTTTTATATTTAGTTAAACCCCCCCCCCATTAAACATAGATTGATGAATCCATTGTTGTTTGTATTCCTTATCTCTAGCAAAAGGCCCCTTGAATATTATAGTTGAATTGGCCAATTGAGTGACATCAGATAGTTGAGAACCAACTACCAGGACCTTGGGAGTTAGGCTACTATATGTTGTCTTTCTTTTTTAGGAGAAAAAGAGTAGAAATATTTTATTTTACGTTGTTTGTGTCATTTTCACCATCAACAGGTAGCCTCTCACGATCCCCGGGCCCACATGCAAACTGATGTGGAATCAAATATCTTTCAAAGGGACAAGATAATGATCTTGCCATTCCTGTCCTTCTCGTCTCATCTCGAGTCTAAGCGAGCCCTTGAGCCAATGAGCGAGGCAAAATTAACAAGTTGTGTGTTTTAAAGCTACCCTTTCCCCTAATACTTTTATTTAATTTCTACTGAATTATCTAACTCTCACATGAGTTACCCTAGCACCACTTTGTGCGTTGGCCCCCATTGAGAGCTACTCCCCTACTAACAACACAAGGATATAATCCATAAACCAAGGGTAAACAAAATGCACCAAAAATCGATAAATATCAACCATAATGCTAGAGGCAACACATCCCGTTCGTAGTAACCGGGTGTTTTAAACTAGATCACAACTAGGTGCACTACCCAAGGAAAACAAAGGGCTGAACAAAATATCACAACAACCCCCACATAATAATACAACTTCTGGAAGGGTTACACATTCACAACTAACATATTTCCCCACTTGCATGAACCAAAGATATCATAATTAAATAAGCAATTCAGGCAAGTAATAAAACTATCACTATGATTTCCTTAATCTAATTCCATTTCAAGAAAATAATAATACATTGCTCAAAATAATCTAACTTAATGCAATTTCATTTATATTCAATAAAGAAATTAAATCTAATTTATTGAATTCAATTTCCCATTTCAACTATATAAAAATCAATTTCCCTTTTTTCCTAAAAGCATTTCATTTTACAAACATCTAATTTGTGCATATGCATGCACTTGAAACAAAAATTTATTTAAATATATATAATTATATATGTATTTATATATAATTATACATATATAAATATATAATTTAAATATTTAGAAATAAAATATAATATTCCAATTTACATCTATTAAACATATATATATTAAAATATACATATGCATACATATACATACATAAATATATATAAATATATATTTATACTTATGCATATATACATATATTATATTTAATATATATTAAAAACCATATATTAAAAAAAAATTGAATTTAAAAAGAAGTCGATGAAACCAAGTTTGGTTGCCATTTACCCGAGCTGTTTCCACAACCAACTCCCCATGTGGGGAGCCGACGACCTGTGAAGGCAGCATTGGGTGCTGCCTTTACAGCCCGCCTCCCCTATGGGGCGACAGCTATGGGGGTAGCCCCAATGCCCCCTTCCAAATACAATTTAGAACTTATAATATTTTTTTCATTAAAACTTGTGATTTTCAAGAAAATCGTTGTATGGATTTTCTACACCATTTTCAATATAAATATTTTTCGATCTAGGTTTTTTCCAGAATAAGTTTCTACAGGAATTTAATAAAAATTGCATATATATATCAAATGATTGCTCCAGATGAGCAATTTTTCACAAAAAATTTCTACAAAAGGATATTTTCAAATTTACCAGAGGATTCTTAATTTCCCAACCAAATAAATAAATTGGAAGAAAAATAATAATCTTCTACAGGAAGATATTTTCCAATATATATAGAGATTTTCTACAAATTTTTACAAGATTTAAATCCATTCCTACAGAGGTTTTCCAAATTTTCTATATAATCCTTCTGAGATTTCTTTTGTTTAAATCAATTCCTACCAGAGGCTCTAAAGCTTTCACAACAATTTTTCCAATTTCAAAACATATCAAAGCTTTAAAATAAATAAAATCTTCTTCATTGTACATGGAATCTTTTCCAAGATAATAACTAATTCTAATAGCCTTTTCTAATTTGTATTTAAACAAAAACAACAAAGAACCTATTTCAGAAGCTTGAAGAATCAAAGTTTGAAGTAGAGCCTCACCTTCAGATTCCAAAATTATCAAAGCATCTTCCAGTAAAATCCTCTTTTCTAGAAAGTTGAAAAATAAAACCAGAGCCAATATCCAAGAACTTCTTCCAATTTTAAACAACCCCAAAATGCAATATGCTTTCTCGTGAAATAGCCTCTTCCACCTCTTTCATTTAAACAATCATTCTCCCCATGAATTATTTCCCAACAGTAGATATTAATTTCTAACTCATGTCACAATCCCAAAATATCTTTCCAAATCAAATCCCAAGATATTTCCCCATAGATATTTTTTAAGATATTTTTTTATTTATAATTTAAAATCAAATATTAATCTTAATTATCCATTCATTTAAATTCACAACTTTATTTAATTAATTTAAATAATTAATTAAATAAAAAATTTATAATCTAACTTTTTAAATATCAAATTTACTCTAATTAATTTAATGACTATATAAAATAAATTTAATCGAAATAATTAAATTACTTTACATAATAAATTAAATCCAATTAATTAAATCAAATTTAAAGCTTCTAACAACATTAATCATGTGATTAAATAAATAATTAATTTAAACATTAATTAGCATTAATTCCCCACAAAGTATACCTTGCAAAACAATTAAATGACAAGGCAAACATAAACCACATAACAACAAAGCATGACCAAAAACAAGAACTGACGACACATTGTGACTAGGGTTGTGGTTTGATAAGGAAACCCTGTTACTATCTCCCAATCAACTATTCCGTTGGGAAATGGACACGCTCAAACCAGAGAATCCAGGTGGAGTCAATGTCCTGTACTTGCAATCTTGCAATCAAAACATATGTTGTACATATATATAGATCATGAATAATCACACCGTGAAGAGAAAATTGTGGAATCGCAGGGCGCTCGCAAGCAAGTGATGCAATCCCCTCCCCTTCACCAATACAGTGTCAAATCAAAACTAACAAAACTAAAACATCAAATAACTATAGATGAACATATATCAATATCAACTCACATAATCAACTATGTTAACCTGAGAGCGTGTCATAATCAATAATCATCAAAATAGTGTACCATCACATCTCAATATAAAACCATCATCGCTATAATGTTAGCGATCAAATAACAACATCATAGTATCATAGTCTATCAAAATAAAAGTACTGTCTAAAAAAATAAGCAAATCGGAGGGGTGCTACAATCCCCAACCCATTCTTGACCATCTTTAGCATTCTTCTTGTCCATTTCATCCTTCATAACCGCAGACAGGGTGTTGGTAACATAGTGAACCAGCTTGACAGTAAACTGAGTCAAGCCAAAAATTTTCTTGTCCATCTTATCCATTCATTCTTGCAGCACATAGAGCTCCTCCCCATAATTCGTAGCCTTCCCAGTAACAACACGTTCCACGTCCAGCGGGTCTGAGGACTGGGAAGCTAAGTTGTCCTTCTGCACTTTGCTAATATCAGGAATGGTGTGGGGCCCTCCAGCATACTCCTCCTACTCATCCCCAAACACCACCTCATCCTTGTAATCTTTGCTATGAGACTGCTTTTCCTCCGAATCCAAGTCATTAACTTGCATTTTCTTGTTATTCTTAGCTAACCTACTAGACCTCTTGATGGTGGTCTCACCACCAGTCATCACCATAGCCACGAACACCGTGTCACCCTTAGAATCCCTACCCACCACATTTTTACCTTTGTTGTCCCTAGTTGGAGGCTCCATCAAACCCTTCGCCTCTTCCTTACCTTTCTTCTTCGGGGTGGGTTTGCTAATAGTCTTGGCAGGGGTCAACTTGAGTTCACAGAGACTAGCCACAACACTAGTTTGGGAAATTCCTACATTCCCCTTAAGCTTCTTAGTAGTGGGTTTAGGCTTGTGAGTATCAATAGCAACTAGATGGGACCTTTGGACTCGATCGGGGAAATGTTGGTCACAACAAGAGGTTTAAATTCCCCCACATGAACAATAGATATGGGTTTTGACATGCATAACATAAGATGGAAGTGGTAGAGTCTCACAATAAGACCTTGGTGAAGCGGAAAAGGAGGGGTATCATCAGGGTTTAGGCTAGTAGCCTCAATGCTTTTTTCAACAGAGTTCTCTAAATCCTTAAGAAGGAAGAAAGAAAAGCTTAACAAAATTTTATGTCAGAGGTGATTTAAAAGAGGGAAATGGTAGAAGTAGTAAGTTTTGTATCTACCTTCAAGCATCGCGTACTTCATAAGGGCAAGGCATACTTGGTCCCACGGCTACGAAAGGGCCTCTCTCTCAAACCCCGACTAGTTACAGGTCGACTTCTCATTCCCCACAAAGAAAGCATTCAAACTTTCATTATCTTGGGCCTTTGTATGCTTTAGGAACTTCTTACCAGTACTCAACAACCTCGTCACCTGTGCTATCACTTCCTCATTCACTTCAAAGGAAATGCCGCCCAGAGTCACTCTTCAATCTTTCCAAGAGTTAGCAAATTACATAGATAAATTAGGGTTGTGACCCACCAGACTCTCCATCAGGGGAGCCAAATCGCCTTCGACACATATATGCCACACCAGTGGATCTTTGTGAAATTCACCATAGTTGTCGAGCTTCGTTCACACTCTGTCACACCAATAATGCCTCTTTGCACATGGAATAACTAGACAACCAGTGAGAGAAAAAGGTTAGAGAATATGGTTAAGTGAAAGGTCACTCGCACACTTAAGATTTTAAGGCAAACGGAGCAGCCTTGGGTCATCAAAGTAATGTACAGGATGCACGCTTGAGGAGGTAAATCTCTAAAATCAATCTTGGCGGACTCATTAATGAGGATCTTCAAACACTTGCAGTTGGATAAGCAGGTGATTATGGGAAATAAAGGTTTTCCATCCACGTTGTTAATACACAGAAACCAAGGCAAGATGGCCGCAGGGACAAATTTAGAAACATCAAAGAACCCAACCTTTAGAAGAGGAGACAAAATAGTGGGAAGGATAGAGCCAAATGGGAATATGTTTCATGTGCATTGGAACTATTTTTTATGAAGAGTCCAATTTTTAAGCTTTCAAATATGAGTAATGGATTTGATTTTTGACTGATTATAGTGTTCATTGAAGTTGTAATACTTTATATATGAGAGCAATAATATTCCACCCTTCAATATTTTTATTACATGAACATTTTGATAGTACACCTTGTTTATGGTCTTTTAATGAGTATTATGCAATTAGTGATGACTTTATATTATATTAATTTTCACATTGAGTTAATAATAAATGTGTATATACTTATGTTAGTATATTGGATAATAATAATTTAAGATTGTAACAAGATGGTAGCTAGATATTGTTGGTTCTACAATATTTTATTTTTGGTAGTGGTAGTTGCATTTATTTTATGTAGAAAGATTTGAGTCCTTTCAAAAACTAGCTAGTTCATAGTTCTAATAAAAAAGGTTTACCCATAATCTAAAATAACACTTTAATGAAGCAATAATATGATATAACAATTTTTAATAGGATAAATGCTAATTACAATTTGTAACTATTTAGAGGTGGTTTAGAATAATCATTAGAATAATCACTGATAATAACATAAAATTAACTTGAAAAATAAAATATTAGTATAAAATATAACATGTTTCACTTTATTCTTTACAATTCTAAGTTTCTTAATCCAGATAATATTAAAGTGAAAATTTATATTATTTATAAGATATATTAAATATTTTTATAAATATAATATTATAAAATTTAAAATATTTAAATATAAAAAATATTATAATATAATTATCAATCTCATTATCTATACAATAAATGATAGGCATGAAATTAACTCAACCAAAAATGCTTTATCAAATAAATGTTCAATAAATTAATATTAATAATCTTTGTGAATATATGAAAAATGAGATGATATCTCTAATAAAAAATAATAATAAATCATTATTATAATGAAAATCTTATTCTTTCTATATTCATATCAAACAAGTGAAATTAAATCAATTAAAAATATTTCATTAAATATCATTAAGAGTGGTATAATAATTTAAGTTTGGTGGAGGTATTGTTATCAAGATTTAAATTTCTTGAAACCATTGAATTTATAAACTTTGTTTCTTGTTGAATTCTTAAACTATCTATATTTATAACCATAACTAACTCAAAATACCAATAATATTTTTTAATAAAATTCTAAACATATGACCCTATAAATAAATATTAAATATTCTAAAACTATAAACATCATAAATAAAGGGGTAGTGGTACAGTGTACTATAATTTTAGTCTTGTCTCTGGAGAAAATATAGGCTGGACTTATTTCTTCAAAGCAAAAAACAAAAACTTTAAGTCACTTTCTATGTTTTGCTAATAGGATACATCCATTTTTATGAGATGGAATAGATTTTCAATGCTTTGTGGGCCCATTCATGTACAAAGCAATATTAATCCTTCTTTTTGAGCTTTGGATCAAAATCTTTAGGAGGCTTTGAGATCACCTCCATAGAGGCATCTGACCCATCTTTTGAGTCCTCAGACGCAAAACCCATATCATAACTAGACTTCAATTGTTTAGGATGACTTTTAGTGATTTTCTTGGGTTCTTTCGAAATGGTGAAAGACTTAGCATAATCCATAATCAGAAAAATTAAACCCTCATGAAGAATGGGATTCTTGAGGTTCTTCTTAAAGTCCTTAATGTCATTTTGTAAAGAAGCTAGCAAATAATACAGGAAAGACAACCTCTTCCTATGCCTAAAATGGTTTAACAACACAAAATGGTAACCAAAGAGAACAGAAAAATGAC
Source organism: Sequoiadendron giganteum (assembly GCA_007115665.2). Classification (NCBI taxonomy): domain Eukaryota; kingdom Viridiplantae; phylum Streptophyta; class Pinopsida; order Cupressales; family Cupressaceae; genus Sequoiadendron; species Sequoiadendron giganteum. The sequence continues at coordinate 553,158,134 of CM021109.1, forward strand.
CGTCTAGAGTTATGTACCTCATAATTTCCACAACCAGATCACCCCAAATGGGTTTTATCGAACTACAATTGAAGCCGCCACAACTGCTCCCTTTCATTTCTCTTGAAGAAAGACACCAAGGCAACATTGGACTCCTTTTTATCCCTAAACACCTTTCTACCCTCAATTTCCAAGCCAGTAATGCTTCCAATCAACTCCTCTGTGATGTTGAATTCCAGGCCAAACACCCTTAGCACTTTGTTTTTCCATCCATTAACAAAGGTCTATGATACCACCAGATCAAAGCCATGAATATTTTCAATGTAAGGGGTGATACCACCCTCCTCCATAAGACCCCATATCTTCTTATTTCTTTTAGTAGTATCACATGAAATAGGCTCAATTTTATTCCTTTCGCCACCCATTTTGATCACAGACCAAAGCCACAACAACTTCAGGTATTTGCAAATAATGCAAAAGAGAAGAAGCCTCGAGAAGGAAAAGGATCTACAATCACCCAAAATTAGTGTGGAAGTACCAAAAAGATTGGGAATCATCATTATTCTTAAATGCAAATCTTTTCAGACATTAACAACATCATTAATAAGAAATGAGCTCACCTCAAAAAAATCACATTGAAACATGAAATTACACATGAGAATCAACATGCGACTTAAGATAATCATAAAGGGAACCCCCTTCCTAAATAGATTGCATTTCATGATTGACTATATTTTGAATATCAATGGGAAGGGGGTCTATCATATCCCACACTCTAGGCTCAAGAACCCCAAAGTTTGCAAACTTGTCCGCTAACCCATTACCCTCACAATAAATATCAGAGGTAAAACATAGCTCAAAGGTAGTAAATATAGCCAAAGCATCAATAATGATAGATTCAAAAGACCAACAAGGGGGGTTAATCTTTTTAAGGAAATTTATGACATTTAAAGAATCACCTTCAAGCCATACATTCCTGAAGCCTTTAGACTGAGCTAGTTTCAAACCATTATAGACAACAATGTTATCTTTATGAAAATGTTAATAATAGATAATATTTATCTTTAAGAAAAAAAAAAAAAATAGTTATTATAATGAAAATATTATTATTTCTATATTCATATAAATAATTAAAACAAGTAAAATTAATTCAATTAAAAATATTTCATTAAATATCATTAAGAATGATATAATAATTTAAATTTGATGGTGATGATATTATTATCAAGATTTAAATTTCTTGAAACCATATAAATACTAAATATTCTACATCTAAAAACATCATAAATAAATGGGTAGTGGTACAATGTACCATGCTTTCAGTCTTGTCTATGGAGAAAATATAGGATGGACTTGATTTCTTCAAAACAAAAAACAAAAACTTAAAGTCATTTTCTATGTTTTTCTAATAGGCTACATCCATTTTTATGAGATGGAATGGATTTTCAATGCCTCGTGGGCCCATTCATGTACAAAGCAATACGTTGAAATATTAATTTTCAATTTTATTCTACATAAATTAATTATATATGGCTAAGGATTTAATTATTGATATTTATATATTTGTTAAATTTAATTTTATTAAAATAAAAATATTAGTTAATTTAAAATTTTAAAATAGAAATAAATAAAAGTTGTTTTAAAATCAAGAAAAATAAATTAAGATTGAAGAAAAAATGTTCATTGATGGTTGTAATAATTGAACATTATTGAAAGTTGATGTGAGGAGGTTCTAAACTATTAAAAATTAAATTTCTATGTTTTAATAAGTTTTTAGTATTTTTCAATAGTATTTTGGAATGTGCATTAATGTCCTTTATTTATACTCAAGATGTTGGTGTCCCATGGAAGAGGTTGTGTTCTAAGTACTTGTCATAAAAAATTGTATGTACATATCAATATCTATCTTTTCCTAATGTTGTTAGACCTATCAAAAATAAGGAGATTTTTTTTTGTCTAAGGCATATGTAGGAGCTTTCCTTTGTTATACCCTTAGCCACATGTTTCAACATAAGATAGTTGAAAGATTGTGGTGTGTGATTCTATGATGTTATTGTGGGGAACTACAAAATGGAGGTGGTGTGTGCAACAATATTGGATGTCATATGTGAATAAATAAGAATGTGTTTCTAGGTGCTAGAAGATGGAAGGAGGTGGATGAAGTGGTTGTAACCTTTATATTTTTGTAAAGTCATTTTAAAGAAGCGTGCATAATAAAAATTGATGGTGGAAACACACCAAGGTTAGGGTTTCACAAATAAAGTGATTATTTAGAAGGGAAAAAATACTTTAAACATATGGGACATGAGCACACATGATCCTATCTAGGGAATAGTAGTGTGTTGCATTAGTATTTTAGGTAGGTAGACAATGAGTAGTAGCAAACAAAGAGTTAACAACAAAATAGATTTTTATTTATTTGTTTGTTTTTATTTATTTATTTAATTTTTTATGTGAATGGCATGTTTTCAAGATGATTTAAACTTGAAAAGAGTAAAAACAAGCACTACATGATTATTGTTGGTAATACTAAAATAAATATGAAATAAAATGAAATATATTGTAATGATTCAAATAATAATTAGATGAGTTGTTTGTATTAATTTAGTTATAATTTAATGAGTTGTTTATATCAATATAGTATATAATGTCTTTTTATATGTTTTTTGTCATTTTAATTTTGGATATATATGTTTACATATATATCTTACATTAATCTTCAATATATAGTTCTTTCTTATGCAATTTGTTTTCCCATAAAAGTGGCTAAGCCATTGAAATTTTATTATAAAGAAAAGCATATTACAATGTCATGTGTAAAGCTCAATCCTATCTATAGGAGAGCCCAAATTGAGAACAAAACTATTTTGCTTAAGTTATAAATCCCAACTAGAAATGACAAACCCAATAAAGAGATAGAATAACCACTCACCATTCCCCAGTCTAGCACATGCTAAACAAGTATGCATAGCTCATGACAACAAAATGAGCAAATAAAGCCTTACTAAGAGTCTTCCACCATGGAAGAAGAGGTAGCCTCATAATGAGATGTAGGCAATGGATTATACATATTTAAAGCTTTCTCATACTTTTTAATATAGGCAAAAGCTTGTTTTGAGGTCTTTGATCTTGCCGCGGTGATCCCACAAAGTTGGTTTACAATTTTTGGGAGATTATGATTTTTGCTGAAATCACATATTTTTAGAAAATATAATGATTTAAGCCTTTAAAAGTTCCATTTTAAGGATTCCAATTAAAGAGGGTTTGATCAAACCACCTTAGATCAAACCCCCTTGGATAGAACCCTGCTAGTTTTAAACCATACCTATAATGGAGTCTCCTTTACACCTATCAAAATGTTGATAAAAAAACACTTTTGATTTACCTTTTGGGGGATCAAATGAATTCATTTAAAATTTATTTCAATGATAATGGTAGTCCTCAGAACGAGCTATCCAATGAATATAATTTTAATATGTTTTGATTTTATTATGTATGTATTTTTTAGATTTATTAAACATAGGGTTTTCATCAAAAATCAAGCTCTTTGTTCTGCACATGTGAAAAAATAGTAGATTATCAAAATAAAATTTTGAAAAATATGTTTAGGCTAGGTATTGATGTCCTTGATCCATTAAAAAGAAAATTTAATTTAGATACATACAAAAAAAATTATGTTGTATACGGTCCGCCTATGTTTGAATTGTAATTGGTTTGACTTCAAAACTTGATTAAGGAAAAAATATTCAATAAAACACTATAAAACCAAATGAAAGTGCTAGATATCATAGTTACAAATCTAAATTCATAAAAAATAGATTTTTATCCTTCATACAAAAAAAGTTATGTTGTATACGGTGAGTGTCACTCCTTAAAAATGTTGTTTTTTAAAAAAAACTAGATTTCGAAGGAGATGGAAAAATAAGTGCAATCTGATTCCAAAAAAAATGAAAAAAATATATTTAGAATCTATAGACAAAATTTCACAAATCACTAGTTTTCATTATCTTCAAATTCCTCATGGTTTAGTCGCTATAGGAGCCCGAAAGTGAAAATTTAGTTAAAAAAATTAGTTTGGTGTCCAGTTTGCCCAAAAATTGTAAACCAATATTGTGGGATCACCCTGGCACGATGTCAAACAAGAAGTGAAGAGCAAGGAAAATATCAACTCCAATTACAAGGATTTATGATGTAACATTTTCATGCAATTCATTGCAATCCAGAACAAACCTTTCAAAATCATCACAAGTGATGTCAAACCTAAGAATAAACAACAATTCTCCACAAAAACCATTATAAATCAAATCATTATGAGAAATAAAACCCCCAATAGGAAAAAGACCTGAATCAAAATGATAATTGTCCAAAGCTTGACGAGGTTCCAAATCAAAAAGAAAACTTGGTTGAGCAAATGTTGCAGCAAGGACCATGACCAACTCAGGGTCCAAAAGAATGTCCATGCAAATAGTAAGAAAATGAGAGATAACTTCATGAAAGGTGGCATTACTATTATCTCGTAGCCAGTGGTAGCCCACCACCTTTTTGCAAGCCAAATAAGTATTTGCATCATCCAAAAAAAAAAATTTACCCAATTTTTCATGATCATAAGGATGAGGCTCACTGTATTCTTTCCCTTTTGGAAGGATCAAAATTATATACCAGTCACCACCAAGATGGAGTGACATAGTAACAAGGTGATAGCACCGAAGAAAACCCACTACACCACCAAAAATGGAAACCCATTTCGGCCTTAAATACCTTAGAGAGATAAAAGTAATATAGTCAGCTCATATGTCTAAGATATGCCAACACACATAGAAGTGAGAAACAATCATTAGAAATATCCCATCACAAATGCTGATTGCTAGATACAACACAGTCAACTTTGTTGAGAATTAGCCAAGTGAAAACCATGCAAGAGAGTCGCACAGATATAAATGATGCCTGGTTAATCATAAATTGGTAACCAATTTTATTAAAAACCTGTGAGGAGATATCTAATCTGCTTGTGCATTGAGAACATTGGAGGAGAATTTTAAAAAATATCAAGGAATGATTACCACACTTGTGAGATAAACAAATGAAATACACATATCTTCTGATAATTGAAAAGAAAAATTGATAAATGCAGACCCAGGCAATGATGTTGATTGAGACGGGCCAAGAGCCATAGAATATAATGATTTATATTAGTGGTGAATGGAAATCATTACTAGAGAAAATGATTGCTAATGAACACCTAGAGCTGATAGTACAACTGTAAAATAACAAGAAGATAATGTTAAGTAGTGGAAAGTAACCAAACATGCGAATTGTCCTTTCTATCCTCAGAAACACAAAATAAAGCAAATTTTAATTCCCAAAAGGGAACATCTGGGTAGTATCTCTATTAAAGAAGGGATTTCATTCTCTAAAAATTCCTTTTAAAGCCATTGATTATCAATTGCCTTGTTGGCAAGGAAATCTGCCACATGGTTTTCCTCTTTGTAGCAGTGGGATATTGTATAATTGGTAAAAAAGGATAATTGCATAAGAAATTTTTCCAGAAGGTACTGTAACTACCATATCTGAGAATTTTTATTAATAATTGTGTTGAAGATGAGCATAGAGTCACCTTCTATCATAATGTCCCTAATTCCCAAAGATTGAGCCAAGTCCAAGCCAAGGCTTAGGGCTTCCAATTCAGCTTTGTTATTCATCCTAGGAGGAATAATTTTACAAGCAGCCTTCAGAAGTTTTGACTCTGAGTTTGATGTAGCAATCTCGATGCCAGATTTTCCAGGGTTACCTCTGGAAGCCCCATCAAAGTTAAGCTTGTAGAAGTTCGGAGAGGGGGGGTATCCATTAGCTTCATTTCTTGCTTTAATTTTATCAATCTTATTTGTAATCGAGTCATGGAATGGAAAATATTTAAGAGAAGACCAAGATTTTATGATAAAGCTATCCCAATTTGAAAATGTTTTCAGGTTGTTAATTTGTTTAATGATATGGGTTTTGGCCACTTCAAAAATTGCTTTTTCAATCTTGGAAAGAATAGTTTCCAAAGAGGTAGAAATACCTTTAAATATTCTATTATTTCTTTCAATCCATATGTTCCAGAGAAGAAAGGAAGGGGAAGCCACCCATAGACAAGAGAAAAAGGATGAACGAAAGGACAAAGGCCAAGATTTGAATTGACTAGACAACAAAGGCCTAATCAATGATTGCCAACCCAACTTTTGGAATAACCAATACCAACATTGTGAGACAAAGGGACAATGCAAGAAAAGATGGTCTGTAGATTCTAAGAAGTAGCCACACAATACCCAAGGGAAGGCTACAGTGATACCTAATCTGTCCAATCTTGCCCTCATGAAGGATCTATCATGAAGCACAATCCAAGCAAGAGCCCCTTCCTTTGGGAGGTAGGCATCATTCCAAAAAGTGAAGAGGGGAGCTGGGAATGAGAGGTGGAGGACAAGAGAGACTTATACCCATCCCTCATTGAGTAGTTGCCTGTTTTTTATTTAGTCCAAATTAGGATATCCTCCTTCTCCATGTAAACTAAGGATCTTTTTTTCATTTCCTCTTTAAAAGCTAATTTGAGATGGGAGGGAAAATGGAGGAGATCAACTGATTTCCATTTAACTTTTGGTAACATTTGGGAGAGATCCACAATAAAGTAATCTGCTACTTTTGAACCCCACTGATTTTTAAGAAATGGTATCAAAGGGACCCAATCTCTCAAATGGGATATAGCAGGGTGACCATTCCAAACATCCTCCCAGAACTTAACTTTTTGAACATTATAGATTAACCAAGAGAGGTGAGGAAGGATAACCGACCTAGAGGAAGAAATGAAATTCCATACAACAGAACCTCTAGGAAGAGAAGAAGCAGTAAAGATACATTCCCTTGGATGAGAGTTAAGATATTTTGATAACATAATTCGCCCCCATCTTGAGTTGGGATTTTGATAAAGTCTCCATGTTAGCTTAGCACCTACAGCAAGATTTTGAAGTTTAACATCTCTTATCCCAGCTCCCCCTAACTCTTTCAAAAGGCAAACCTTGTTCTAGGCAATGAGAGGAATTCTCTCCTTTCCTCCCACACTATCACTCCATAAAAATGTGTGAAGCACATATTTTAAATGATTTAAAGTAGCTATAGGATCTTTAAGCATGAGCATCAGACAGATTGGAATGACATTTAGAACAAATTTTATCATCTAGAGTTTACCAGAAAAAGAGAGCCACTTTTGTTTCCAAGAAAGAATTCTCCCTGCAATTGAGGAAACTGCTTTATCCAAAAAGGAAGGCATGTCTTTTCCGAAGAAGAAAGGGATTCCAGGCATTAACATGGAAGTGTCCCCATAGGAAAACCCCAAAACTTTTGTAACTTGTGTTCAATGAAAGAAGGCACATTTAATAGAAACACCTTAGATTTTGTGGGGTTAATCATATGACCCGGAGTGGCCGAATATTCCCATAAGATATTTTTAACAGTTTTAGCCTCTGTAATTGAAGCATGTCCAAAGAATAAGGTGTCATTTGCAAAGAGTTCATGAGTTTGGATTTCCTGTGTGTTAGGTAGGTGGATACCCTTCCAAAGCTTTAGCTGATTGGCTAGCTTAATAGCTCTGCTCAATCCTTCTACCATGAGGATGAATAGAAAGGGGGAAAGGGGATCTCCTTGTCTTATCCCTCTTGATGAGGAGAAAAAACCAAAGCGAGAACCATTAATCAGGACATAAAATCTTGTAGTTAAATGTTCCAAGCTTTGATTTTACTCTTTAAATTTTTTAATTTTTTAACAAGATGGAACATGCAGGAGCTAGCAAAAAAGGGAGAATTTTCCCACTAGAATTGAATCATTGGTAAAAAAGTTGAGTCCCTTATCCACATAGGTTCAAACTTGAAAGGTATATTATGTGGGGCTTTGTCTTCAAGTAAAACTAGCAGTATTGGAAAATGGTCAGAGCCTGGATAACCCTGAATTGAAGAGAAAATATCAATTTCAAAATCCAACCAATTTGGGGATAACAAAAATTGATCAAGCCTTTCAACAATTTGACATAAATCTTTCCTTTTATTAGTCCAGGTAAATGAACCATTTTGTGGTTTGCAATCTAGAAACTGATTTTTCTCTACAAAACCTTTAAAATCTTCCATAACCCTCTTATTAGGAATGATGCCACCCATCTTTTCAGAATCTTCCAGTATTGCATTGAAATCACCCCCCAGAATGATCAAATTATCACTTAAAGAATGTGAAATAAAAGATAGGAGATCCCATAATTTTTCGTTTCTCAGAAATACTAGTTGGGCCATATATATTACCCAGCCAAAAATTAACATTTGAAAGATTTCATTTTTAAAAAAAAATCTAATATTTTAAAAAATATCCTACTTATCTCTAATATTTTTACCACTTTCAAAATTAACAAGATTTCTCACAACTTCTTTAGTAAATAGTAAAGTCACAATTATATTTAAGTTCTCGATTACTAGTTTATTTATTATATTCTTTAGTTTTGATTTAGATCGACCTCAACATAGGTACTAATGCCTATCTCATGCTTAAATGTTCACAATCTATAATACCCATTTATATTTATATTTTAATGTTTCTCATCATTTAAGTATTATTTAACAATATTTATTAGATGTTTGTAATAAAGCAATTTAATTATTATTCTATAATTTTGTAAATGTTATTAAAACTTTCCATTTCATTTTATCTGAATAAAATGTATAAACATTTAAGGAAAAAAACAATCTTTTTTTTTTTTTGAAGCAGTACAAAAAATAATTAACATCAGTTGCAACAAATTAAAGATTAGATAGTGAAGCTTCAGCTGGACAATAATGTTATATGACTTTTGTCTATTGTATTTTATGGTTGATTTCTTGTACTGCTTCAAAAAAATTAAAAAAATAGATAAAAATAATTAAAACTGAAATGAATATTTAAACAAATAGAAACTAGAAGAGTTAGGATTAGGTTACTTTGAAATTATAAGAGAATGAATTTTATTCTTAGAAAAATAGATCTTCGTTACATATAATATCTATTTACTTAACACTAAATGAAACAAGAAAAAAATTAATATTACTAATGAACATTATAAAATTCTTCTATAAAAATTAAATTCCCAAAATTGTCTTAAAACTTAATAGTAAAATTAAAAATAATAAGAAACCAATGAATGTAAATATCACAAAACACTAATCCCTCTATATATGTGTTATTCCCTCTATACATTCTTTTTTACCATTATTAAAAAAATATTTTTCCCATTTAAAAAGGTGGAGATAAAGGCAATGGCAAAATATGGAAACCTTTTACCATCTACATGACAAATATTTAATGTGTGACATAAGTTAACAGAAGTTTCCTTTGTTAAACATACATAACATGGACCTATAGGATGGATAACATGGACCTAAAGTATGAGCATCCATCCATGCCATGGTCATTAAAAGTTGGGCATGCTTTAAAAAGTGATCATTTTTGGAAGTTTATGGTCTTCTAAATGTTTAGTCTGGTAGATATTGGTGCACGCGTTTCCATACATGAGGATTCTTCTTGGGCTCTTCTAAACATGTGTTGGCCTATTACTTTCTATTAGAGTATTTTATATCACAATTTATGTGACATTTTATATTTATTTTTTTGAATGGATGGTATTTTTAAAAGAAGAGAAGTAATATTTTTGATGGAACATTTTATGTTAATTTTAAATTATTTTTTCTATTTGATACAAAAAAGTATAAGTTTGAATTGATATTTCTTTAGTTTAGAGTCAAGGATTGAGAGGTATTTATTCCACCAAAATTGCATGGAGGCGGATCCCAACCTCATCTCTTTATTATTGCACCTTTATGAGATTTGAACCTTGGTTTAGATAAAAAGATGTCTCCACCTTACTTTTTCTAATATTTGTATTTAAATATTTAATTATATTTCATTATCATATGCAATTTTAAGCTGGTAATTGTAATTGTCACTTAGTTATCATTAAAGTTATTGATTGCAACTTTGACAACTAGTAAGGTGGGTAAGAGTTATTGGATTGTAGTGAACATGGAAATGAGGACTTAAACATGGACTTGGATAAGATAAGGAATATCTTTAGTTTTGATGCAAGATCATTCATGGTGTAAGAACAATCCTACATCAACCTCGACATATTAATGTTTTAATTTTTTGGTTTCGTTGGCCTCTGTAGCAACTTACTATTTTTAGAAATTTTGCATTTGAACAATGTATGGCCATAGAAATATACCTAGAGGTTCAAAATTATAAAATTAGCCTTAATAAAAAATTAGCCAAATTTATTTTTGTAGATAGTGAGATATTAAAGTTTCAAGGTTCAAAGATCTTACAAAAATATTTAACTTGAATCTCAAACCTTTGAATGATCAAATGTGACCTTGATGAATATCTAATCAATTCTTGATATGAGAAAAACATGGTGTAGAGCACTTTGAGCTCCTTAGTTAAAAAAAATAGGCTCAAACAAGTGATCAAATCAAAAGTTATGTCTCTTGGAAGTTGACATATTTTTGGAGGTTAGGAGGTAAAATTCCCAAAATATTCTTGGAGGCACCTAAGGCAATTTCTAGCCATTTCTAGCCATTCTTGGACATTTTAAAAAGTATTGGAGGAGGGAAAGCCATAAGTCATGAAAGAGGAGGGAAGGTAGAGAGGGAAAAATATTTGGGAAGTTATAGAGAGGACGAAGGCTCTAGAAACTAGGGAATGAAGTTATAATGTGTTGCACCCTATTGAGGATTTGATCCTTTATTTTTGTTTTCTATTTTTGGTATATAATAATTCATTATTCTTAAATCAAGAATACAAGTCTTCATTTGTGATCTATGTGTTGTATTACATGAATCAACCCTTCATCAAGTTTTTATGTGCATGTTACAAACAAGGTAGATAAGATCACAATAAGAGTGCTTTAATTGAAAAAAAATCTCTAACTTTTTTCTTCTTGATTTGGGATTGATATTTGCATGGAAAATTTGGTGCCACTTTTTGCCCATGATTTTATCTCATTATTTTAGAAACCATTGGTGGTTTTTAGTTTTTTAGTTTTTCATATATATATATATATATATTGATCCATAATTTGGAGATGTATGAATTTCATGATTATATAATTTTATGTAAGGTTATGCTGCCAAAATTTATTCAAACTTGTATTTCTTTTCTCTTGTGAAGGCTTTGATCTATTGATGTATTATAACTATATTTAGTACTATGATACATTATTTGAGTTTTAGAGGATGGGTTTTCTCCCAAAAGGATTTTCTTACAATAAATATTGTCATTTTGGTGAATGATTTTGTATTTTTTTTTATTTTTTTTTAAAACTAATAGATCGTGCATTTCGTCTCTCATATTCAATTAGTGTAGTAAGTTTCTTCCATTAGCTTCCTTTCATTTGATATGAGAGATTGATCAAATCTATTTCCTAAGAGGTTTGAAAATTTGTTTTTGAACTAATAATGGTTTGACTGGAAGCCATGCATACAAAATATATTTTATTTTTTAATAAAATGAATCAATTTACTGGTATAAAATTTGACCTATAGAAGCTCAAAACAAAGGATTTATTTATAGATAGAGTTTTATGAGAAGCAATATTTGAAAGTGAACCATCAGATATGAAGGATGAACTTTAGGTTGTTAATTATATTGGAAAGCTCAAACCCTTATTTAACATTGTTTGGTAGATTCATTGCTCCTAAATGTTGCAAGAGAATCCTCTACCAAAGCACTCTAGGAAAAGTTAGGAAAGTTGTACTGGGCCAAATCAAATGAACAAGATTTTCCTATTAAAAAAGTTATACTATTTGAGGATGGATATGGAGATTTAGTTGTTGAGTACTTGAATGAATTTAAGACTATTGCAAGCCAATTGTAGTATGTGTGTGTAAATATGGAGGAAGAAGATCGATGCATGGTCCCATTATATTCCTTACCAAAATCATGGGATAATATGATGATGACCATTCAAAGTAATACTTGAAATTTTATTCATGATGATGTAGTCTCTTCTATTGTCTCAAATAAGATGAAGAAGAAGACTTCTAAATTAGCTAAGGAAGAACTAGTTGCTCATAGATGGTCAAAGAAAAAGGACAATGGAATATCTAAGTCTCCTTGTAAATCCATGGTAACATGTTGGAAATATTCTTTAAAAATTTCATATCAAGGAATCCAACGGGTTAAAGCAAGAAAATGGATCCAAAAAGAGGGGAAGTTTTAAGCAAGAGAAAAATGCTAACAAGAACAGGTACCCATTTAACAATGAAATCCCAAGCCTAAGATAAAAATGGGTACCCATTATGCTTCAGGATCTTGTTCTAGTATTAGTACCTACTTCCTAAGGTATTTAATTTAATTTTTTACATGATTGTCAACAATTTTTGCCAACTTCTATGACTAAACAATGACCAGGTGAAGTGGGTATCCATTTTTGGAGCTCTTTATGTAGTGACCCTAAATATCACATCATTTCCTTTTAATTAATTAAATATCATTACTTAATTAATTTACCCATTCCTCCCCTTTTAACTAATTAAATACATTTATTTAATTAATTAATCCATTTTCTTCTTATAATTAATTAAATATTTTATTTAATTAATTATATCACTTTCCAAAACTATAGTTCTTCTAATCAATTAAATAATGCTTATTATTTAATTGATCCCATTAAAATCCTCTATGCTTCTAATCCCAATCGTGTTAATTAATCCTTTATTAATTAACCCACTAACCCTCATTATCCCATTCTCCAACTATTAACTCCACTCAAGTTATAAAATCATGGTTTATTAACTCCACCCACCTCATTATGCTAATTAATCCCAAATAACTATCCTAGCCCCCATTATTACCATTATTTTCTAATTTAAAATTCATCCTCAACCCACTAATATTGTCTCATTAATGCAACCAATCGCACCTACCTCCACTATCTTACACCTAGCCTCCAAAATTAAATGAGGTGTTATTCCAAGGTGTGCTCACACATGTGTGAGCACACCACATCTCATTTCTCACATTCAATTGTGACACTTGTCACAATACTAACCTTGATCCATGCATCACATCCCTAATCAATCCTAGCCCTTCATCAAATTTCAATCTTGACCCTCCATTTTCCCCTCCAATATTCTATAAATTAGACCTTCATCTCTTCATTTCTCACCTTGAATTTGTCCTAATATTATGTTGGTGCAATCTTGTGAGAAATCCACATCCACACTAGAGAAAATCCAACAAGAATAAGGTGATTATTGATCTCAATCGTGAGGGCCACCAAAGGTATAATGCTATGCTTTTTATTTGATTTAATCTCGTTTAATGTTTTATGATTTTGGTGTTAAATTCTAACCCCTCTACATTTGGCATGCCCGATGGGACCCATGTCCCTACTAATATTTTTGTCAAAGTTGTGTGATTTCAAAGTTTGTAAGTTCAAACACTATAGAATCACATTTTGAAGACAACTTTTAGTGCTTCCATTATGACTTGTGACACCTCTATTCAAAATTCCCATGCCTATGATCAATCCTACAATGCCTACGAGTCGACTCTTCGTGCCTATATTTATAGATTCGGTGCCTTCATTGTCTAAGTTTTGTCTAATCATTTTGCTAACGAGCTTTGGGTTGTTGTTGTGCTGCTTTAGTATTTAGGGTTGTGTTTGGATTTGTATAAGCATTCTAAGCTTGTTTTATTTGTTTAGATTATCTCTTTCTTATTTTTGGCTACAACTAAAATCTTCACACTAAAGGCCAAGATAAAAAGAACCATAATCTAAAATCGACATAAAAATATACCTAGGCTAAACAAGATCACTAGTTGTTATCTCACATTTTGTTTTAGGTTCTAAAATTAACCTTAAAAGGAAAAATAATTCACATTTTTAAGTCCATTAGGTGAAATATATATTTTTTTGGTAAAGCATTACTTTTTATGTGCTTGCGTCAAAATTTTTGACACTTGCGTTGAAAGTTTTGGTGCTTGTGTAATTTCACTCATGGTGTGATTTGTAGTGCCTATGTGGCAACCGATTGCACATTAATTTTCCAGAAAGAGATCTTTGTGTTAGCATAGCAGTTCATTTATTTTCTATCCTAACATAATTTATTAATCAGTAATTTTATAGTAGCTTGCATCTTTAGTGGAAATATTTAACAAAGAATCAATGTAGTGCTCTAGCTTGTGCTAGCTAACTGTCTAAATGTAGGCACCTTTTTATCTTTTTCAATGCTTTCATCTAGAATGATTAGTTTGGATTAGTTTGGTGCTATTTCAATATTTTGGCTATTGTTTTTGATAAAGTAAGCAAAATTTACAAGGTGTTGTACCCTTTACACAAAGAGCCTCATGGGCCTAAAAGGATTAAGTCCAAGTTTTACCAAAAGAAATAGCCAAAAAGAACATAAACAACAAAAAAATAGTTCATCAACCACATACTAACAGTAGAAACACCAAAAAACAGACCAAAAACAACAACTAACTGGTATTATCCTAGTTTTTAGACAATAGGTCCACAACCTCGTCCCAAACCCACTCTTGATTCTCCTCAACATTTTTACCCTCTAGCTCATCCTTTTAATCACCATAGATAGAGTGTTGGTGATGAAATGAACCATCTTCACAATGAAGCGGGTTAGGCCTCTAAATCTCTTTTCTAGCTTGTCCACTTTTTCTTTTAGTGCACATAGCTCCTCTCCCTCATCAATGACCTTCAAGTCCTCACCATGCTCAACGTCCAATGGGTGTGAAGATTGAGAGGCCGAGTTCTCTTTCAGAATATTTTTGTTGTTAGGGATGGTGTGGGAACCTTCCACATTTTCCTCCTCTTCCTCCTTGGACATCTCCTCCTCCTTATACTCTTTACTATTTGTCTACTCCTCCTCCAAGTCCACAAAAATCTACCTTTTTTCGTTATTTTTTTCCAATCTCTCAGACGTTTGAATAGTTTTCACCATGCCTATCATAACAATTGCCTCCATAGCCATATCACCTTTGGAATCCTTCCCCACCACATTCTTCCCCCTATCCTCTTTCACCATAGGATCAATTAAACCTTTCTTGTCATCTTTTCCCTTTTTCTTTGGAGTGGCTTTGTAAGCAATTTTGGTCAGAGTGGCCTTGAGCTCACACAGACTGGTTGTGGTGCTTGTATGTGCATTTCTCGTGCTACCTTTGAGTTTTTTAGTAGCATGTTTGGGTTTGGGATTTTCGGCAATACCCAAATGGGGTTCTCAAGTAGGGATTTTATATTTAACAGGGGAGATGTTAGCAAAAATGAGGGGTTCAAAATCCTCCACACGGACATCAAAAATATCCCTAGGAGGACATAAAGCCAAGTGGAAATGATAGAGCCTCATAATAAGCCCTTGGTGTAGAGGTAGAGGAGGGATGTCATTTAGGTTAAGGCTAGCAACTTCTTTACATTTTTCCACTAAATTTTCCAAATTGATAAGTAGAAAAAATATAATACTTAATAGAAATTTGTGCGTAAGATGATTCAGTAGAGGGAAGTGGTAGAAAAAGTAGGTTTTAAATCTACCTTCGAGCATCACATATTTCATGAGAGCCAAATAGACTTGGTCCCAAGGCTATGGTAGGGCCTCCCGATCAAAGCCCGACTAGTTGTGGACTAGCTCCTCACTCCCCACAAAAAAAGAGTTCATGCTATCATTATCCTGAGTCTAAGTGTGCTTCAAATACCTTTTCCCAGTACACTGCATCCCAGTAGCCTGCACAATCACCTCTTCGCTAACTTCAAAAGATATGCCACCAAGTGTCACTCTTTGATCCTTCCTGGAATTGGAAAATTGAACAAACAGGTTAGGGCCATGCCCCACAAGATTCTCCATGAGGTGAGCTAAGCCACCCTTGACATAGATGTGCCAAACCAATGGATTTTTGTGGAATTCTCTATAGTTATCAGGCTTAGTCCGAACATGATCGCCACCCATGATATTAACCTACACAAGAAACTAGAGAACTTGTAAAAGTAAAATGTTAGAAATACCGGCTAAGCAATAGGATTTCTTCACATAATAGATGTTTGGGCTAATAAAGCTTCGTTGGTTAATCACAACAGTGTGCAGATCACATGCGTGAAAAGGAAAATCACCTATCATAAGTTTAGCAATATCATAAATGTAGATCTTAAGGTGATTGTGGTAGGTAAGCAAGATATGATGGAAGATCAAGGTTCATTGGCCACTTTTTCTTTGCACAAAAAACTAGGTAGAATGGCTGATTGGCCAAATTTAGTAATAACAAGGTAAGCGGTTTAGGACATAGGAGGAGTGGAAGATCCAAAAGGGATCTTTCCCTCATAATGAGCCGTCACATCAATTTTTTAAATTTATGGTCTTAAGGATGAGATGATAACTTAACACAATCCCCATGAGGAGATATCACAACATACGACCCTTCAGATTCATAATTATAGAGTACACGTCAAATTCCTTAGAAAATCCACCTTCATTTAGCATGGGATTATCCAAAAAATTTGAATTTTGCCACTTGTAGGCCACCTCAACTTTAGTACCCATCCATGAAGCCCAAAGAACAACCATGTGGACCCCCCAAACGACCCCCATAATTTGAAAATTTTAAGTCATCATATTAAATAAGGTTTTTATTCTTTCAAGATTAGATCTTGAATTCTCAACGGTAAGCTCCCCATATTTCTCGAACATTTAGAGTAACTCCAAAAGGTGCCACAGTTAGCTAAAGCATCTGCCACTTGGTTACCCTCCCTAAAAATGTGTGTCACCTTCTTTAACCTTAGCTTAGATAAAAAGATCCTTATATCCAGTAGAATATCCTTTGTACTTCATCCAATCAGTCTGCCAAAGTTCACAACATTGGTAATGGAGTTAGAGTCTCCTTCAATATGAAGGTTCTCTATCCCCAAAGAAACAATAATTTGGAGGCCCTTGAGCAACACATTCTTCCGCAACCATAGAATATTGGAAGCCAATTACTCTCGTAAAACTAGCAACAAGTTCCCCCTTGGAGTCTCTGATCACCCCTCCTATAATAGCTCTATTTGGGTTGCCTTTTGCAGCCCCATCAAAACAAATTTTAAACTAGCCTTTATCCAGAGGATCCCATTTGGTGTTCCTTCTAGCCAGAGATTTGGAGTTGTCAAAAGAGTTTGCGTCCAGCTTTTGATGTCAGGACTTTTCCATTTTTAATTTCAGATTCAGCAGGTCCCTTTTCTAGAAGTTTCCCATTGAAGAGGGAGATGTTTTCCTCAATAATTTGGGCACCAATACCAAATACCTCCCTAGGAATCCTCTCAGTATTCTTGAATATCCTATTGTTCCTTTCCTTCCATAGGCACCAACCAATAATAGGGGGACCTGGTTCCAAATTTCTATAGGAAACGGGTGAACATAAGACCACACCAACCCAAAATAAAGGATTTGATATCCTTATAGATGGTCCAAGGAATATCCAATATTTCAAAATCCATACCCCAAACTTCAGCATCAAATGGGCAATGTAACAGTAGATGGTCAAAATTTTCCTCACAACATTTACATAACAAACATCTATTGGGGATATAAAATCCTCTTTTCCTCAAATTATCCTGAGTAAGGATCCTATTGTGATAGGCAGTCCACCAAAATAAATTGACTTTTGGG
Source organism: Sequoiadendron giganteum (assembly GCA_007115665.2). Classification (NCBI taxonomy): domain Eukaryota; kingdom Viridiplantae; phylum Streptophyta; class Pinopsida; order Cupressales; family Cupressaceae; genus Sequoiadendron; species Sequoiadendron giganteum. The sequence goes on from CM021109.1 coordinate 553,175,800, forward strand.
ATCATATGGTGGTTCCATATCTTCTTCCAAGGATCAACCACAACACCCTGGTTTGTCAGCAGATTGTATACCGACTTAGTAGATAGTTCACCTTGTTTGTCATAGGTCCAAATAAATTCATCTCCCAAGTTGGATGAGGGAAGCCTAGTAAGAGAGAGTAATTCCTGAAGAGACCTAGCCAGGAAAAAAAGGTCTTGGGAAAAAGGGTAACAAAGAGCTAAATCCTTCCACACCCTAGCCCCAGGAGGCTCGAAAACATAGTCCCTAATGTGGGTACCAAAAAACCTCTAGGCCAACCTCTTAAGATTCCTAAAATTAGAACTTTCCAGAGGAGTATCAATTAACCACATATCTTCCCAAAAATTGATCCTTTTACCATTTCCAATCTTCCATTTTATCCCACTCCTAAGAAGACTCTGAGTGATGCAAATTCTTCTTTAGGATAAAGATCCCTAAGGATGAACCTTAGAGAGGTAGCTGACCAAAGACTTGTTATGAAGATATTTAGAATTCATGAGTTTGCACCAATCCTTAGTATTCCTTATGCAATCCCAACCCACCTTAGCCATCAAAGCCTTGTTAGTGTTGAATATATCCCTAATCCCAAGACCACACAATGGGCTGATAGACCTTTTCCCATTTAACCAGAGAAATTCTCTTTTTGTCCTCAGTCCTAGACCAAAGGAAATTCCTTTGAATTTTTTCAAATTTCTCAACTATATACCTGGGTATCTTGAAGATAGAGAGGAAGTAAATTGGTATCCCTTGAAGAGTAGAAAAAATAAGTTGAAGCTTACCTGCATGGCTTAGAATGGGGCCTTTCCATCCAACAAGTTGCCTCTAAATTCTTTCAAGCACTGAGTTCCAAAAGTCAAGGGTGATCTCGTTGACAGTGAGAGGGAGACCTAGGTAAACAGACGGAAGAGTCCCACTCAAATGACTCAACACCACAGTCACCCTAGCCTACAAGTTAGGAGTTTTGTTAAAGAAGTAAATCATTCTTTTATTGTATTTAATGCATTGGCCAGAGAAGGAAGGGTATTTGTTAAGACAATTTTTCCATTTCCTAGCTTCAACCACTATGACTTTCCCAAAGAGGAAAGTATCATCCAAAAATTGTTGTATCACAATCGGGTCCAAAGAAAGTATCAAATTGACTTTTTTTGTTTAGCTAAACATTCAAAACATATTAGTATTTTATGCATTTTAATCAAAAATAGCTATATTATTAGAAATTAGGCCTAATTTCATTATCTCTTTCTAGACTAACATAGGAACCATTTTGTGCATTTTGGTGCTTCTATTTTTAGTGTTATAATATCTATTTTTCTATTTATGTGCTTCAATGCCTGCACTCTATAAAAAAAATCTTCCATTTAGTTTTGCATATTTTGAGCTAACATTTGGAGTAATGAGTGGTGAAGTTGTTTGATTCTCAAAGGAAAATGCAACCAACTACTAATTTGTGGTTTTGTAGGACATTTGACCAAGACTTTTTGTTTTTCCACTAATCTAGGCACTAAATTAGAGTAGTGGGTTAATTAAATTGTTTGTTGTGCTTGGAAGGGGGCAATAGACATATGCTCTCCCCTCACACTTAGCATGATTTTGGGGATAAAAAATATTTGCATCTCTTCATTTTGTTTAGATTAATGTTTTAAGTAAACATAAGGTTGCTATTTTTGTGTGTATAGTCTCCCCTTATGCTTTGTGCGACCTTGGGGATCAAAAAAGCCTAGCATAAATTTCCCTTTAGGAGACTTGCCTAGGGATTTCATCACTCTAGGGGATGATCTCAACCATGCATATCAGTAGGGTATATAAAGGGGGAGAGATAAAGTTGTACCCCAATCTAGCTGCATCGTAATTGGTGAAGCTCTAATTTCTTAGGATGATTCCAAGATAGGAGTGAAGGGATAGTTGAAGCTCTTAGTACCTCATTGAAGTTCCTAGCCCATGCTTGTGACAAATAAGTGTTCATTTTTTGATCCTCACATAGCTTATGCATATCAAGGACTCCCTAGAAAAACATTGTAAACTTAGAAAGCTGTCAAAAGTAGATTAGTGTGGTGCAAGGGATGTAGATCGTATCTTAAATTTACCACATTCTCCCTTAGGTTGAGATATAAATATTTTTGGTGAACTATGACTGTTCCCAAGGATAGAGAAAAGGTGAGCCCATGGCGTTCGTTGACAACCCTATGCCACTAGATTTCTACCTATCCGACTTCGTGAGAAAGGGTGTGTCACTCAAGTATCAAGTAGTATTAACCCAAGCTTGCTTGGGTGATGTGCCCATATTAGTCTATAAACCTCCTTGAGCTTAGATTTTGTAATCAAGTGCTTGAAGTGTCTTTTTGTGTGAAACCTATGAAGACAAATCAGCCAAAGGGCTAAGGATTGGTTATACCCTTTGAAAACAATAAAAACTTCCAAATTTGGCCAATGTGTTTTATTGTTTGTCAAATCTCTTGAAAAAATACCTAAGACTATATAATTTTTTCGACGAAAAAACCTACTGCACCTTTGTTAAAACCTAATTATATGCTTGTGATTCTACACCTCTATCAAAAATTGTTATGCCTATGTTTTCCTAAAATTGTGCCTGCATCCTATCACAAAAATTGATCCTTTGACCTTGAAATCTTAGGGATTCTTGGTGAGTTTGACATAATTTTTAACTCTATCACCTTCTGATCATCACCCATTCCATCTTCATACCTAAAATTTTCCATCATCAATTCCCCTACCCTCCCCATCATTTAAATATGCCCCTTTGGACTTAGGAAAAACCTCAGAATCACTTATCATTTTAACATCTTGGACTTGACAATATCCCATCATCATCTTGGCCATTCCATTAATTATCATCATCCAAATCCAACCTTAGGATAAATCCTTTAAAATCTTCAAAATTCATCATCTAGATCCTACATGATCCTTGCTAATCTAGGGGTAGCTTAAGAAATTTCCTATCTTAAGTTGCATCCTTGGTTAGACCATTTTTTTTTTGGATAATTTAGCCTAGGGAGTGGCTCCTTGTTTGCTGATTTTTCAATTTCTTCCCTATCTAACCTTGCTTAGGAACTTTCTTTTCCTAAGTAATAAAATCTTAAATCATCCATCCTGAGGATCTAGGTTACAAATTTTGATTACAACCTTTGGTTGCCCACCATCAAATTAATCCAATCATCCTAAAATAATCTTATCATACCAATACAAACAAATAATATTTAATAACATCATCAAATCAATCACCCCAAACCTAATAAATAACCTTTACCATCCTTTTTATCATAAATCCAAGTCCAAACCTAGTCCAAAGTCAGTATCCTTAATCTCTTAAATAATCCTTTCTTTTCATGCCAATCACTAGATCACAAGCAAAGAAATTAATGGATTCTCAAGGAGAATCCTTTTTCAACACCACTTTGTCTCAACCACCAACACCTCATGAAGACATGGTAGATTCTCCATAAGAGTCCCCTAGGCTAAGCGAATTTTCCAATAATCCCTATAAACCAAAAAATGATGGTGAGAATCATTCCCATTGACAAATACCGCCTCATTCTTAGCCTCATAGCACAAGGAGCTAAAATACCTTCCACTCCCAACATCATGAAAGCAAGGGATAATGACCCTTCAAAAAATCCCTCATCATCCAATAATTTATTTGATCATCTCATTTGCCCACAACTTAACACCAATATCCCCTCTACCACCAAAATAAATCAATCTAGTAATCCCCCAATAACAAACACAACCTCTTCCGTAAACACAATCTCACCTAATACCGACCCACCATCTTCCTCAAATACCACAACACCTCTCATCATAAACACAAATTTTCCTCTCTCCATAAGTATAACACAACCCCTCAACAATATACCCCCACTTACATTACACCTAAGGGTCACTATTCCCCCTAGTGCTAATGTCACTTATGCCCCATTTAACACAACTATACCCACACAACCTCTCCCCACTTCATCTATCCACACCAATTACATTGATTTGCACAATGTATCCCAACCTCCAAAAAACAATATCCCTCTTCCACCTCCTAATAATTCATCAAACCCTAACCCACAACAACAAGTCATCCATAACCAATCTCCACATAATACATTCACTTCTAATCCCCAAATCAACACTACCAACATTCATACCCAACACAAAAATCCTCCACCCCTACCTTCTCAAAATCTACCATATATCAACAACCAAGTCCCAACCCCTAATCACCAACAATATAAACTCAACATCAATAACCCCCCATCAACACCCTCCTATCAATACACATATAACCAACCTCCCAAAATCCTCCAAAAAATTACCTTGCCCAAGAGTTACAGAAAATGAAAGGCATGATCCAAGGAATCCAAAGTGGTCAAACTAAGAATATTTTTAGGTATGAAGACATATTTCCTTATCCATTTTACAAATCTATACTATTAGTCACCTTCCCTAAGGACTATGAGATCCAAAATTTTGACAAATACAAAGGGAAGGGTAGCCCTATCAAACACTTGAAATAATGTAGTCTAGTGTCAAGAAGTGGCCTACAATGACATATACCTCATGAGGTTATTCCTGAAGAGCCTTAGTGGCCAAGCCTTAGAATTTTTTACACAATTACCCCATGGATATATTATGTCCTTTGCAAACTTAGCCAAACATTTCATAACACACTTTTCATACAACATTGACTAAGAAATAACTTTGGCTAAGTTATGCACAACAAAAAAAACAATGGGGAAAGTTTTTTGCATTCCTTCAAAGATGGAGACACCTTGCAAGTAGATTCCCATTACAAGTACCAAAAAAACAAATGGTTAACATATTCATTGAAAATTTACACCCTAAAATTGCTCTATATTTAAGACTACAATGTTCCACAACGTTTGATGAAGTCATTGAAAAAGGGTTAACCATTGAAAAAGTGTTAAATGTAAAAGGGACAATAAAAATATATAAAGACCAAAAATATAATAACCAAACCTCCAATGATAAACCCGGATATTGATCTTAAAATAAAAATGTTGTAAATGATGGTGTAACTAATAGTAAATATGTTCAAAACATACAAAGAACATCATCTCACAACGCACAACAACAAAAAGGTGTCTACATGACCATAACCATTCCCCAAGGAAAAAGGCAAAAAAAAAATCAATCCAAACATAAATACACTCCTTTAGGGGAACCTTTTGATGTCATATTCCATAGATTGGCACAAGAAAAAATGATCAAATTCCCTATCACTACACCCCTTGATGAAAATAAACCCAAAATTGAATGGTATAGGGAAGATGAATATTGTGAATACCACCGTATTAAAGGACATAATACCATTAAATATGTGAGATTAAAGAGTTACATTCAAGATCTCATCAATAAGGGAGAAATTAAAATTCAAAATCAAAATGCCCCCAATGAGCAACTAGGAATTTATATACAACCCTTCCCACAACATAATGATGGGAAATCTATTATAATAATGTTTCATATACATATACCAATAATTCCAATCCATCCACACATGACACAATCATCGGTCGAATCGAACAATGCAACACCATAACCATAAAAGAACTTGATTATATTGTCATCACCCACTATGGCCGAGTGAAAATACAAGGAGCATCATCCTCCTCGTCCACTCCATCCAACACTAATAAATATAATGTCATTGAACACCTTGGAAAAACCCCATATCAAATCTCCATATTATAACTTCATACATCACCTACCCATCAAAAAGAACTTGAGAAAGCTCTCCAAGAATCCCAAGTACCAAGTGATATCAATATTAACCAATTCCAAGCTATAATTGTAAACCTTTCATCTTCACACCAGCTATCCTTCACTAATAAAGACCTTCATTTTGAAACACCCCATAATAAATCATTACACATAAAATCCATTTTCCACAAGCATAACATCAAAAGGGTCCTAATAGATGGTGGATCTGGTCTAAATATATGTACATTAAAATTAATAAAACAATTGGGCTATTCAGATGATGTCCTTGATCCCCATAAAAAGGTAACTATCAAGGCATATGCTGATGATGCAAGATAATCAAAAGATACTATCAAACTACTTGTTTAAGTTTGACCAACCATTATGGAAAAAATATGCCACATACTTGACCTTGACCTACCATATAACATTCTCCTCAAAAGACCTTGGATACATGCCATGCAAGTCTTCCCTTCCACCTATCACCAATATCTAAAATTATTTCATAATGGAAAAGAAATCACCATTCCCACCGACCCACAACCTTTCCAATATTTTAAATCATTGGAAGGAAAGTAAAAAATCAATCACCATTTACTTATCAATGATGAAGCCTTCACCTCATCCACCTACATTCATCCATATACATTACAACCATCATCAATACCACCTCTCATTTTCGAGGACAAGGTCAAGATAATTGGCAAAGGATGTGGAGAATATAAAATTCAAAATTCCTTCTGTATAGGGAAACTCCCTACATCTCCACACTCATATGGTTGAACACTCAACTTAAAACCAAAATAAACCTTCAAAAACTTTAATAAATGGGGACTACTAGACAAAGAAGACTTGGGCGTAGAAATGGATGTTTCAGCTTGGTTGTACAAAGAAGAAAATGAAATTCCTGCCTTGAAGATCCATAGGTATCCTAAAGGACATGATTTATGCAAAAATTGAGTCTACAAAGGCAAAGGATTAGGGGCACAAGAATAAGGAATCATGGATCCCATTCAAATTCAAGAGTATAAAGAACATCAAGGACTTGGATTCTTGGCCACTAAATTGGTAACCATAAAACCCCATTGTTCTCATGATAAAGGTGGTAAGAATTATACTAATAATAAATCTCAGAGGAAGCCATCAAGGAATCTTTCCACACCATTTCTGAAATTTTTAACATTGAACACATATACACCATTTCATCCCCTATTGACCTTCAACTCGTATATCTTGAATTAATTGATTGGGACCAACAAGGTCCTCTAGCCTTGGACACATTTCAAAATGATGAAGCAAATGTAAAAATTATGGGAGTTTGAGAACATCTCCCATTAGGAGACCACAAGCAGGGTAACCAAATCACACTACATAAAGATGCCTACTTTAGAGAACAAATCATGTGCCTCAGTCACATAAATAAAAAAGATACAAATAAGAAAGAAAGATCCCTTAGTGAAAAGTTCGATGAGGTGCTTTTGGATTGTGAAAAATTAAAAATAAAAGACACTTCCTCCGATGAAAACCTTTATGAGTCATTGGAGGATAGGGCATATGATTTGATCCCCAACCATGATGAGACATATACTATAGTGGTTGAAGACATTGCGGACATCAATTTGGGAACAAATAAGGAACCTAAAATTACCTATGTTGCCAAGGAGCTAGAAGAGACGCTTAATGAAAAACTATGAGATTTCCTCAAAAGAAGAACCATTAAATTTTCTTGGACATATAAGGACATGCAAGGATTGGATCCATCCCTTTTATTACATCATTTGGTAGTCTATCCAGATGCAAAAAAAATCAAGAAAGAAATGCAAAAAATGCACCCACAAATAGCTCTCTTGGTAAAAGAAGAATTATAGAAACTCTTGGAGGCTGGATTTATCAAACCTATTGATTATCCTGAATGGGTTTCCAACATTGTACCAATTGCAAAACCTACTGGGGGCATCAACATATGTATAGATTTTAGAGATCCCAATAGAGCATGTCCAAAATATGACTTTCCATTACCCAAATTGATATGATTGTAGATCTCACCGTGGACATGAAACATTATCCCTCATGAATGGATTTTCAAGATATAACCAAGTCCACATTGCCAAAGAAGATCAGCTTAAAATAGTTTTCATAACTCCATTGATGAGACCATAAATTGTCTCATATTTTATCAAAGAAAATCATCTATTTCTTCCTAATGCATTAGTGTTAAAGTGGATTTGAGTAATGATTGAAAGTTCTTTAACTTGTTTAAAGTAGAATATAAAGTAAATGTTTGGTTTATTTTTAGTAATTAAATGTGATCCAAATTTCCTCTAATATGTCTCCATGAAATTTTTATGATGATATAATGCATATAAATGAGTTATTAAATAACTCATGGTAAGAAGAAGCTTCATAGACACTTGCAGTAGAGAGATCTGGACACTTGAAGTAGTTAGTTGCTGATAGCTCTAGAAGGCTTTGAAGAAATAATGAGAAGATAGAGAAGACTCCCAATACAATCCTACATTCATGCAAAATCATGGAGCATTAATCATTCCTAAATTAATGGGATGAGTATTTGTTTCATGTTGAGTTTTAAGATCTCTCACAATTATTAAATTTCATGCTTCCTTCTTCCACCAAAGATAACTCAAGTTACCACATCACTCAAATATTGTTGCATGATTGTAGCATGTTATTCATTCTAAGGATGAATGATTTGGTTGATTGAACTGAAGAATAATTCCTTCATTCATGTCCAACACTTGAAGACTTCCTTCAAATCAAGCACCCATAAATTGTCAAAAACGTAGTCTTAGTAAAACAATGATATCTCCCTCATTTCTCAGTGAAATTAAAATTTTCAAAATGATCTTGAAAGTATATTTCGAGGGCTAATTTTTTTTTTTGAGAATTTGGCATGATTTGCATCAGGGAAGGAGCAGTACGTGCCAAAAATTGGCTAAGAAAAAAGTGGCATGATGGAGGACAACAAATTCAATTTTTTAGAGTTTTGTAAATGACCCCTCAAAAATAGGATCTTGGATCCACATCCTTATTGAATTGGTTGGATGGATATAGAATATAAATTCTATAAATACAATGTAATCTTTCGAGAAAAGAGGAGGGATTAGAAAGGCTTGTTTTGGCCTAAGGAAATAGGATAGTTTCTAGTTTCATTTCAAGCAAGAAATATGATAGTTTCTAGTTTCATTCCAAACAATGTATTTCCAAAAAAATTAGAGTAAATTTGAATTCAAGAAAGCTTTTCATTTCTAAAAAATGTGAAGTAGTTTAGCCTTTTCAATTCTTGCAAGTGTTCCTTAGATTAGTTCCTTTTCATGCAACTTTCTTTTCATGCAAATAGGATTTATTTTTGTGAGTAGAATAGAGTGTCAAGTAAGTTTTCTAATTTCTCTCTTGCATACAACCATGGAAACCACATTGGATTGATAAACTAAATGATGAGGATTACAAAAAACCCATCATTTTTGGCACCGTTTTAGGGGATAGGTGTCATTAGGGAATCGAGAAAACTAGTTTGGAAGCCTTTTAGATTTAGAATTCCCTCAAGAATATTCCTCTCAAAACCCCCTCAAAATACCAACTCTAAAGAGAAACCCCCTATCTATTTCAAAATATCCTTAGTTGGAGGACCACCACTCCAAATCCTAACAAAGGATATTTCTTTAAGGAAAGAATTGATGGATTATTGTTTGCAAGAGGTGCATAATATAATGAAGAGATATTATCTTCATTACAAAATATTGCAAAAAAGAGACTTATTTGGAGACCTTCAAAATACAGGAATGGTTGCCCAATCATATTTTTGAAGTCAAAGGAGGGCTTCCCAATTAGAGATTTGAAGAACAAGGAGTTGTTTCCAGTCATGCATGCAATAGACCAGAAGGAAGGATAACAATATCTCTCCAACCAACCCATGTATTTTCTATAATCAAAAATCATGGAGAAGGTTTCCACTTCAAAGGAAGGTGAAGCATTGAGTTTCAAAAAAAAATTCATCTTCTTTTCATTCTCTTCTCTGAAAAAATTGAACGCATGGAAAGATACTTTGAAAAAGGGAAGATATTTTTTAGAACCAGTTAATGGCTATGTGTAACCTCTCTACATCATTAAGTAGAGTAGGTTAGGGTATGTTTTATTTTTGGAAAATAAGTGCTTTGCACATGCCATTTCCTCTTCTCTAAGGTTGTAAGCATGTACTTTTCTATACAAGTTTCCGCTCTAAAAAAATTTAGTAGATATTTTGACATTATAGATGACTGGTTGGTGCAACAAAAATAATAATGAAGCAATCTGATTTGGTATTCAATGTAGAATATCAGGTTGTAGCTCTCACAATTTCAAGAAATTATTTGCATGCAGCATGGAGAAAGTGAACTACAACTCATGCATGATGGTTGCATGAAAAAATAAGATAAAATCAGGTATTTATTATATTATTTTACTCTTATTCAACTTAAAGCTCTTTCATTTTACTCAATCCACTCAAAAAAGAAGAAGAAGAAGAAAATGCTAATCAGGAGCTTTCAGGAGCTCTCAAGAACTACCTAGAGCAACTACTAAAAAAATGAATTTATTGAATTTGAAGGCTCATTATGAGTTGCCGAGGGACCTACAACATTTTAGGTGTGGGGGAGATGATGAGACCATACATTGTCTCATATTTTATCATAGAAAATCATATATTTATTCCTAATGCATTAGTGTTAAAGTGGATTTGAGTAATGATTGAAAGTTCTTTAACTTGTTTAAAGTAGAATACAAAGTAAATATTTGGTTTATTTTTAGTAATTAAATGTGATCCAAGTTTCCTCTAATATTTATCCATGAATGTTTTAGATAAATGAGTTATTAAATAACTCATGGTAAGAAGAAGCTTCATAGACACTTGCAACAGAGAGATCTAGACACTTGAAGTAGTTAACTCTTGATAGCTCTAGAAGGATTTGAAGAGACAATGAGAAGATAAAGAATAATCCCAACACACTCCTACATTCATGAAAAATTATGGATCATCAGTCATTCCTAAATTAATGGGATGACTATTTGTTTCATGTTGAGTTTTAAGATCTCTCAGAGTTATTAAATTTCATGCTTCCTTCTTCCACCAAAGATAAACCAAGTTACCACATCACTCAAATATTGTTGCATGATTGTAGCATGATGTTCATGTTAAGGATAAATTATTTGGTTGGTTGAACTGAAGAATAATTCCTTCATTCACATCCAACACTTGAAGACTTCCTTCAAATCAGGTGCCCAAAAATTGTCAAAAACATAGTTTCAGTAAAACAATGATATCTCCCTCATTTTTCAATGAAATTTGAGAATTCAAAATGATATGGAAAGTAAATTTTGAGAGATAATTTTTTTTGTTGAGAATTTGGCATGATTTGCATCAGGGAAGGAGCAATACATGTCAGAAATTGACTGAGACAAAAGTGTTGTGATGGAGGACAACAGCTTCAGTTTTTTAGATTTTTTTAAATGACCCCTCAAAAATAGGATCTTGGATCCACATTCTTAGTGAATTGGTTGGATAGATATAGAATATAAATTCTATAAGTACAATGTAATCATTGGAGAAAAGGGGGGATTAGAAAGGCTTGTTTTGGCTTGAGGAAATAGGATAGTTTCTAGTTTCATTCCAAGTAACGCATTTCCAAAATGTTTAGAGTAAATTTGAATTCAAGAAAGCTTTTAATTTACAGGAAGTGTGAAGTATTTTAGACTTTTAAATTATTTCAAGTGTTCCTTAGATTAGTTCATTTTCATGCAACTTTCCTTTCATGCAAATAGGATTTATTTCTGCAAGTAGAATAGTTTGTCAAGCAACTTTTCTATTTTCTCTCTTGCATACAACCATGGACACTGCCTTGGATTGATAAATTAAATGATGAGAACTAAAATGACCCCATCATCCATGGGGAACCTTTTTCTATCAAGTCATGCCCTTTGGACTCAAAAAAGTAAGAGAAACATATCAAAGAGAAATGATTGTCATCTTTCATGACATGTTGCACAATATTATGGAAGACTATGTGGATGATCTCCTAGGAAAAATAAATAAAAGAAAGACACATTGAAGTACTAGAAAACATATTTGATTGGTTGGAAAAGTATCAACGATGACTTAATCCCAAGGAATGTGTATTCAGAGTCTCATTCGGAAAACTATTGGGATTTATTGTTTCCCACCAAGGAATTGAAGCAAATCCAACAAAAATAAAATAAATAAGAGAAATGCCTCCACCAAAGAACATCAAAAAAATCAAAAGTTTGCAAGGAAAGCTACAAGAACTATGAAGATTCATTTTATAGTTGGTTGATAAATGACAACCTTTTTCCCACTTCGCAAAAACATCACGTTCAAATGGGATGACAATTGTCAACAAGAATTCCAACAACTAAAAGACTATCTTTCAACACCACCAGTCCTAGTAGCTTGAAAAGAAAACAAATGAATCCTTTTATATATATCAACTACTCAAGTAGCACTGGGGGAATCATTAGCTCAACATGATGACAAGGGGAAGGAAAGAGCCATATACTACATATCTCACACATTAGTTGGTAGTGAGTTGAAATTCACATCAATAGAAAGAGCATGTTTGGTTGTGGTATTTTATGCTAAGAAACTACAAAATTATATGCTCAATCATAAAACTCAACTCATCTCAAAATTTGATCCATTAGATTACCTACTTTTGAAGCAAAACTCCAAGGATGAGTAGCTAAATGGATCATGGTTCTTAGTGAATTCAACATTGAGTATGTAGATAAAAAATCTATTAAAGGAAATGTGGTCGTTGATCAACTCACTAAAGCCCCCTTATAGGATAGTCACCCATTGTTATAATTCCCAAATGAACACATATTGAATACAAAATAAGGAACATGGTTGAACTTATACTTTGATGGATCTTTCACACAACATGGCTCAGGGGAAGGAATATTATCTGTCACACCACAAAGAGACTGTATCCCGAAGTCATACTGAATCATATTTCATTGCACAAAAAAAATATCAAAATGTGAGGCACTAATAACAAGACTTAAGCTTTCCATCCAATGGAATATTGCAAAATTAAACGTATATGGTGACTCTCAATTAGTCATCAAGTAAGTGAACAATGAATATTAGACAAAGGATGAAAAAAATTGACCCTACAAGCGCATGGTCGAAAAATTAATGAATTTTTCACACAAATCTAGTTTGATCTAATTCCAAGGGTAAATAATAAAGCAACATATTCTATTGCAACCATTGGTTCCCTCATTGATGTCCCACAAAATAGCCAGCAATATGAGTTCCTCATAAAACAAATTTTGGTCCCTACTTATGATATTATTGAAATTGAAATGGTTGGTGATATTTTTGGTCCTAATTCACCACGGTATCAAGAAATATATGAGTACCTACACAATAACACCATCCCACCTAACCTCTCAATCTAATAATGCCAATCTTTCATCCAAAAAACATCCTACTTCGCCATTCTTTATCGTTGCTCCTTTGATGGAACCCTCCTAAGATGTTTGGATTCAAAAAAATCTCAGACCGCACTAAATGAGGTATATCAAGGTATTTGTGGGGCCCATTCCAGTGGACCAAAATTAGCCAAGAAGTTATTGTGCATAGGATATTATTGGCCTACAATGGAGCAAGATGTTATCAATTTGGTAAAAGTGTGCAAACCTTGTCAACAACATTGTGAATTGATTCATGCACCATCACAAGAATTACAACCTATTGCTACCACTTGGCCTTTCTCACAATGGGGGTTAGATCTCATTTGTAAGATACATCCTACATCCTCAAACAATCATAAATTCATAATCACTGCCACTTAATAATTCACTAAGTGGGTCGAAGCTATATGTTTGACATGTGTTACAAGGAAATAGATTTCTAAATTCATGCTCCACTACATATTTTTTGCTTTGGAATCTCTGCTTCCATAATCATAGACAACAAAATTCCCTTCAAAAACCAAGGAGTCTACAATCTATGTCAAAGATTTCACTTTCAATATCATTTTTCCACTCCATATTACCCACAAGGAAACGAACAAGTCGAGGCTAAAAACAAATCCATCTTAAGAATCCTAAAGAAAATGGTCAATAAAGTTGGTCATTATTGGAATTCACATCTCAATCATTTCCTATGGACATACCATACTAGCATCCACACACCTATTGAAGTCACTCCCTATTCCCTGGTATATGGTGTTGAAGCTATCTTTCCAATAGAGGTTGAGCTCCCATCATTGAAAATATCTTTACAACATCTTATTGATGATGAAGAATACCACATAGCACACCTTCAATAGTTGGAGCTTTTGGATGAGAAAAATTTAAATTCCCCCAACAATCTCAAGGAATATTAGAATAGGATTCGTAGATCATACAATAAGAAGATCAAGCCATAAGAATTTACCATTGGAGATTTGGTCCTTAAGGAAAATCAACAAAACCTATAGGAATGAGAAAAGAAGGGCAAGTTTTAACCCAATTGGCTAGGCCCTTAAATTATTACAAAAAAATATGGATAAGGGGAATATCAATTAGCTACCATGGAGGGAGAGCCCCTTGAAGAGCCCATGAATATTATCCATCTTAAAAAATTCTTCAGATGAGAAGAACCAAAAAACTTAAAAATACAAAAAATACAAAAAAAATAAATAAATAAAGCAAAAAAGAAAAGAAAATAGTAAAGAGAAATAATTCGTCCAATTATGAGAACAAATTTATGGTGCCTTGGGCAAGTGCCATGGTGAAAACCTGACAAATAGGTGCCATATGTAGGGACATGTCCACCATCTATTAGGTCACTACTTCCTTCACCCATAATAAATCCATCCACTCACAAAAAAATCATCCATAATAAATCCACCCACCTTTCCAATTATGGCTCAGAATACGTCATTTGATACATGTGCATACCATTCATCCCCTTGATGTTACTCAACCTGAACCATCCTACTACCAGACCATTAACCTTTCTTTTTATTTGGTACAAAGGATTTGCACTACTAAGCCCACCATACACCATCCTAGTACTAGACCATTAACCTTTCTTTTTAGTCGGTATGAAGGATTTGCATTACTAAGCCCACCATACACAATACTAGTACTAGACCATCAACCTTTCTTTTTAGTTGGTATGAAGGATTTTCACTATCAAGCCTACCATATGAATACACCCATCCATCCACCCCTAGTTTAATAATGGGAGATATTTTTCTACCATGATCTTGAACCCATCATACATCCACTCACCCTCCTTTGTGTCACTTAGCTAAAAATATCTAAAATATACAAATATCTTACATGATCATCACCATTAGGATGTAGTCAGAAGTGATCTTTAGTATACCTAATTTCTCATTCATCCATAATAAAATTCCATTCCATAATAAAATCCCACTTCACCATCCCAAATGGACCACCAACATCAAACTGAGACAAATAGTGCAAAAGCAAATAGTATACACACCTCTATTGACCTTAGTAATAAATCATCATAATACCCAAAATTATCCCACCACTTCTCTTGCCTCCCATTGTAATCCACACCATCTTTTCCCAATAATATGCATCCTTCCTTGATTTGACAACCTCTATCAGTCCCCTACCTTTTGGCAAGAGATTTGGCTCTTTCTTTTTGGATTTATTGTTGTGATCTATGAAGTCACCAGGTCAAAGGCCACCTAGATCTTTTCATATCTTGGTGTGTCAACAATGGGCTATGGAGTAGATATTGGTCACCTTGTATGGCATGTTTGTGACTAGCTTGATTTACTACTGATTTCTTACACCTTAGCTATAGGGGTTCAAAACATTTCAGTCTGCTATATAATCCTCTTTATGATCCACTAGGGTGCTTAGAATCATTTAGTGATTAGGCATAATATTGTGTTTTCATATGTTTGTGAGTCTCAAAGTCTGTGCAAGATACATGATCATGCCTTTGGTCATTTATACCATTGGGGCATAATATTTCTTTCTATATCAAACTAAGGATTTCTCACCACATTTTCCCAATATAATCCCCCCTTCCACACCCCCCCCCCCCGTATTTTGTATTGTAGTACCTCCATCCCCTCCTACACACCTGGACTGAAGTACATTTTATATCATGACACAAATAAAAACACTCACACCTACATGATACATGATTTTAATAAGGGAATTTTGAGTATAGAACTGACAAAAGCCATTGAAACAATGTCAGATTCATGGATGCACCAATGACTAAGAGAGGGAAAACTATCAAGAGGCACCTATTACCATCAAATTTTTTTGTTAAGAAACCTCCTGATCCCTCCTAATTATTTTATCGTGATGAAAATCAATCATTACTAATTAGCTACAAAAACCACCATAAGAGACAAAGTAAATGTAAACAAGCTAACATCCAAATTATAGATTAGGTATTATCAATGACTTGAAATTCATACACATCCCATCAAAACATCATATAGGTAATATGCATAAGAAAAAATTTCACATCATCACCACAACATAAGATACATAATTTTTTTACATTTTTACATCTATCATATGCATAAAAATATATTTGCACAGAAACATTTACCATGAATTTTATAACATTTTTGACTACATACTCTACAACTAAAACCATCTATCCATCATTACAAAAAAAAAGAAAACATATGGTATTCATTGTACCATTCACATAAAGATGCACTTTATCTTGTGAACCTATTGATCTCCTAGCTTCTTTTATTAATTTTCATATTTTAAATCGCTTCGGTAAAGTGTCATTATTGAGTTTTGATTCTGGTTTTGTAATCGAGAGATATGGAAGATGACATCTGAAAGAAAATTGGACATAAGAGCCACAAAATAAAGTGACACCTTTATGTGATCAAGTGCATATATAAATCATATCTCATGCATATCATAATAAAAATCATAACATATAATCCATCACATCATCATCATAAAAAACACATAAATGCACATCCTCATTATCCAAAAATAACATCTAGCATAAGAATCATCATGTATGATCCATAACCATAAACCACATCACATACATAATCAATCAACATCACATAATAAAAATCCATATATAACCACATTTGAATAAACCATATAGGACCAAATCCATCATATATATCAAAATATAATGTCATGATACAAAATGTATGACAATATCTCATGTGTACCAAAAGCTCATCCCATCCTGGGAAAAAACTCCAAAAAGTCATTATCATCATGCACTAGCCTGTATTCCATGCATCTGACTACCAGTCAGGTGACCTCTGAGGTGGATCCCTCCATGGTGTTTGTGATGGACCCATAGAAACTGACGGCCTTGATCGAGTTGGCTCATGTGATCCCGTACTGATTGAGAAATTAGAAATCCTCTACTTTGGTGACACTTCCTCCTAATAATCCCTCCTCCACTGCTCTGCCTCTTGAGTAGCTCACCTAAAATCCATAAAACCAACCACCAATCCAACCTAACCCAACATATCATGGGCTACATATCACTTCCTTCAAAGTCTATCCACCTCCCCCTGCAACCAATCTTGATCTGGCACTTGCCCTCCATCTTCTCCTACTCCTCCATCTCCTCCTGCTCCACCATCTCCTCCTCCAACACTGACCCCTCCATATAGAAATGTATGTAACCTAGTACCTCCACCCCAGCCACATCCCTCTCATTGACCAAGGTCACCACCTGAGCCCTGCCCATGTCCCTCTTTCTAGCCAATACCTATGCAATTTCCACGGCTTCATCCCTCTCTACAATTAGCATAACAACCTATTGGACTTATCGTTGCACCAAAATATCAACCTGTCAATGCCCGATACAAGCATCAATTAAGATCCACGGGAGGTGGTTAAACCATGTCATGAACCTGAAGGAAGATGTTGGAGGTTAGTCCAATAACCCCCCCTCAACATCAATTGAGGGGTACGAACCCATGACCAGATCTGATACCAATTGTTGGCCTTGTTGTTGCACCAAAAGATCGACATGTCAATACTTGATACAAGCATTAGTTAAGATCCATGGGAGGCGATTAAACCATGTCACGAACCCGAAGGGAGATGCTGGCGATTAGTCCAACACAACCCACCCATCTAGTTGTCCCTATAAGGGGACCACATCAGTCCATACCATATCCCTCTCATTGACAACCTTTAAATGGCCTTGATGATCCTGATCACACTCCTATCGAAGCCGATTCCTCTCTAGTCTCATGGCATTGAGCTAAACCTGTAAGTCCCCACCCCTCTTCCACACATGGTGACCCTCCTCATCTCCATCCCCTCAAACATCCTATCCTCCAAGACCTTGATCTTTATAATCTCCATCATTATCACCATCACCATCATCCTCACTCCCATCATCACTCCCATCATTTTCATCATTAGAGCTATTGCTATCCTTTGAACCATTGTTTCTGCTATCATCCCCACTACCCTCTACTACCACTAACTGATCATGAGGCATGGTTAGTCGAAGAGGTCTATGCCTCTCCCACTAGGTGTCATACTCTGCAGTGGTTCCAACATCTATTACCCCTCATCTAGGATCCCATGCCATCATAAGCATATCCCTCCAACATTGATATGTTTTCATACTCAACAAAGCCACCCCATTGTCGCCTCTCATGGGCCACCCGTCCAAAAATTTCCTCTACTTGAGGAACACCCTACTACTAACCAAACTCTCATAGCACCTATACTAGAAATTATCTCTCAATGATGGTTAGAGTCTACCCTATCAAATAGTGAACCTTTTGAATATATGGAATATAGAGATGATCATCCTCCTAGTCCTCATAATCAATATATGGCTATTGAATGAATGAATCCATCTCATCAATCACCCTCCACCAATGGTCAAGCTCCCCCAAATGGTGTTGTCGATGAAATATTGCATACATAAATACATAAGGCATATTCAGACCTTGTCACCTATCACACACTGGATGCAAAACTACAATATGCTCAAAATCCCATATGTGCAGTAGAGTGACTCAAACACCCATGCTTCAACCATCCCATTACACAACGTCATGCATATCCCTATATAATTCTACTAGTACTATTGCTCTCCATGCACATATTGTTCCCTTACTAAACATACCCTCCAAAAACGCCCGCCCACCCCATGATGAATCTATGAGATCTCCTATCTAGCATCAAGGTCCTAGTAATTAGTGTAACTACAAATAAGCATAAATTTGGCCACTCATTTAACCCTACATATAGGCCAAATTCCACACCTTTGAATGGGAAATACCAACATGCAAATACTCTCTGTAGCACATGCCTCACCTCCTGTAGATGGTATACCACTAGCTCCCTGTGAATGAGTAGTTGCAAAATCTACCACACATCCTCCAATGTAATGGTAGCCTCACCAATGGGAAAATGAAAAATACTCATCTCACTATGCCATTGCTCGACTAGCGCTATCATCAAGGCCCGATGTGCATGAATTTGGAGAATTTGAGAGACAAAATATAGCCCCGTCAAGTGTAGCCAGTCATCATCTGCATCTGTCAATCTCTCCCACAAGGTACCCATCATTGTCACTCATTGCTCACATGACTGAAGGATCTTCAAATCCTCTTTCATCATTTCAAACACTAACATTAGCTTTTCTTCCAAACCATGAACCTAATTCTATCCTAACTAGCCCAACCTTGTAGTTTATGGGAAACTACACTTCCATTTTGGCACATACATTGCTTTATTAAACACAAGCATGTCAATTTTGCACCCAAGCATTGATTTACATAGGTGCAACAATTTATCACCTAGGTGCGTCAATTTTTGATGTAGGTGATGCATTACACATGCATTGTTTCCTAATTCCCATTGTGTGTGTGAAATGCATGTGTGTCAAACACATGTGTCGTGTTTTCTAACACAAGTTCCAAAATCGACCGCAGGTGCCATAGAAATGCAAGTGCTATTTCTTTACATGCATGCACCACAATCGTGCCCTTATCACCATTTCATGAAATGACACATTCATTTTCCAAACTTCATCTCCTAATTTGATCTACTCTAGACCACCCTAACCTAATCTAGACCTAAGGGATAGATGACATACCGACTCGCCTACATCCTTCACCCGTTGATACTCCTGAACTCACTCCACATGATGTGTATGTCAAGGAATCTCTACCATTTCTCTGCTCTACCACCTAAGCTTCACTCCACCAATCAAATGTTGAAAATGATTTTTTGGGCCCTTCAAAGCCTATTTATAAGATATTTAAACCTAATCACCCCCTAATCACATCCCCAAAGCCAATTTATTCTATATTGGACACATCAAATGTCTCATTCTCCCTCCCCATTCCATCTAACCTTTGCGTTTATTCCCCTACTTTCTACTAACATTTTCTTCTATGCCATCCCACATCATTTTAACCCACCTTTTTTGAGGCACTAACAAAAAATATTTCTTCAAATTCTTTTTTGTCAATCTCTCGAGGGGGCATCACCTCCTAACTAACCTTTGAATTCACTGGGGCAAGATTTTAAACTTCTTTGACATAGTATCACTTCAAAAACTGCATCAAAGAGGGAAAAAATATAGTCACCCTAGATCTGACATCATTTCCTCCTAATTAATTAAATAGCATTATTTAATTGATTTACCCATTCCTCCCCTATTAATTAATTAAATAAATTTGTTTAATTAATTAATCCATTTTCCTCTTATAATTAATTAACTATTTTATTTTATTAGTTATATCACTTTCCAAAAGTATAGTTCTTCTAATCAATTAAATAATTCTTATTATTTAATTGATCCCATTAAAATATTTTATGCTTCTAATTCCAATTGTGTTAATTAATCCTTGATTAATTAACTCACTAACCCTCGTTATCCCATTCTCAAACTATTAACTCCACACAAGTTAATAGACTCATGGTTTATTAACTCCACCCACCTCATTATGATAATTATTCCCTAATTAACTATCCTAACCCCCATCATTACCATTATTTTCTAATTTAAAATTCATCCTCAACCCCCTAATCTTGTCTCATTAATGCAACCAATCTCACCTACCTCCACTATCTTATACTTAGCCTCCAAAATTAAATGAGGTGTCATTCCATGGTGTTCTCACACATATGTGAGAACACCTCATCTTCTATTTCACATTCAATTGTGACACTTTTCACAATACTAACCTTGATCCATGTATCACATCCCTAATCAATCATAGCCCTTCATCAAATTTCAATCTTGACCCTCCCTTTTCCCCTCCAATATTCTATATATTGGGCCTTCATTTCCTCATTTCTCCATCTTGAATTTGTGATAATATTAGGCTAGTGCAATATTGTGAGAAATCCACATCCACACTAGAGAAAATTCAACAAGAATAGGGTTCTTCTTGAGCTCAATCTTGAGGGTCACTATGCTTTTTATTTGATTTCATTTCCTTAAATGATTTATTCTTTTGGTGCTAAATTCTAACCCCTCTACACTTTACACCACCAAATAGTGCATACTACCTCCTCCCATCAATGTTGTGAGATTTGGTGACATCCAGGTTAAGGTTTCAATTCTTTTTGTGTTTTTTAGCTATATACTTAATGTTTAGGTTTTAAAATTAGGGTTTATATTTTAGGTTATTTTAATTTGCATACTTAGGATGAACTTGGTGTGCTAGGGAATTTAGGTTAAAATCCAATTTCTGAATATATAGCATCAAAATAGTAGATACAATAAATTTGTAGAGAGTAATATAACTCCTAAAAGACATAGAAACCAAAACCTAACTAGATAAATAGGAAACCTCAAACATAAAATCCATAGAAGTAGATTGAATATAAGAACCTAGAGTGTACATATATATATGATAAAGATTATTCAATAAGGTATAGTTATTAAATGCAATATTTAGAATGATTACATCATGAATTATTATATATTGGTGTAGATTAATTTAAGAATTTTTTTAAAAAAAATTAGCCACCTTCTTGTGATGAACTATTTTACTAGTGATATCCTATTCTATTCCTTGGTAATGTGTGACTTAGATAGAAACCATGTTGAGAAATTCAAATAAATGAGAGATATTATTGTTTTGGTTTATGGAAAAGAGGCCAAATTTCCTATTTCAATAGAGTTACCAACTTTGAGCTACATAAGACAACTGGAGTTACTTGAGGAGCAAGTCATGCCATGACCTTTGCTTATCTTCAATAGTATTTTTAATGATCTTAATAAGATTCTTCTTTGCTGAGAAAACTTTGTTTTCCTTCAAAAGTGGTTTATTCAAGCCTTCCATAGAATCATTTTTGTAGTCAAACTGTCAAATTGACTTGTTTGGATAGTTTTTATGTTCATTGTGAATCGTAGTTACAAGTCTTTGTCAATTAGGTGTATCACCGTCAATTTATAGTTTTACATGCATTTATTACAGTCCTTCTATCCCTTTTCCAATGCAAGTTACTCAGTTATCAATTTGAGAATCATATAGGAACCAACCTAGAATCAGGAGGTCTATTTTTTCCATAGGAATACCCATAACCTGAAGATAGTTCCCATGTTTCAATTTTTTTCTGAATTTAACCATTCAAGCATTCAGGTGCAATCTATTTGATAACAATTATATACTATAATGTAATTTTATTAATAAATGACACCTAGAAACATATGGTGATCATTATTTTATTTATCCATGTGCAAGGTCAAGAATTTACCAAAAAAAATGTATTGGTTAAATGTTTAATGAATGTTAAAACTAGACCATTGCTCCTCAAACATCAACTAAACCAATAGTATGTCACATCACACTAATTAAAAACCTAAGAAAGTAAACCACACACTATTTTTTAAACCCCAAGCCTTAGAATCACTTCTTGTTGTAAATAATTCTATGCACTACCTCATTATTTAGTAGCCTATGATAAAAATTAAGAACTTGGAAGCTAATAACTACCACCAATCAATCAATACAAGGTATTAATAAATTTTTAGAGTAGTTTTAATTAATTTATAAATAATTATAAATGATTAGTGAAAGCTTTGTAGGAGTGGTGAGTGGACTAGTAACTAAGAGATTAAACTTAAAGTGCTAAGACAAAAAATTTGCACATGTTGATTAATATGTAGCCTTTAATCCAAAGAGCATATAGAAAAAAGAGTAAAAATATCCAATGACAAATTGACCTCACATTACAACATGAAGGGTTAACATTTATTATCTAGTATATTGATGAGAATATTGGAAATCACTTATGATTGCTTGATTATTTGGTATTTAGATGTGTGTGATTGGTAAATTTGATGGTAATTTTTGATGAATTGAAATAATTATCATGTTGTGATTATGAGTTTAAATTCTTGTACATGATTTGACTATGGTTTTATGGACTAACCTACTGATGGAAATCTGAGTGTGATTGAGTGCAAGAATATGAGAAGGTATTTTTTAAAGGTGAGAACATGATTGAGGTAGGGATATCCTAGCCCCTTGGAAATGAATGGTATGATGAAAATTTGATGCATGCACACACACATAGTTGAATTCATAATTGCATTGTGTATGAGTTGATTGTATTGAGTTATTATAGTTACATAGATGTTTTGTACTTTATGATTTGACTAATGATCATATTTTAGGACTATTAAATTGAGAAAATTAAATTATTAGAGGAAATTAAAAATATGTTATGATATTTTGTTTTCAAAAATTGAATGGATGGAAAATTAAAATATTTCATTTTGTTAATTTTTTATATATTAAAGATAGTTTATAAAAAATATATTACATCATTTGGAGCTGCTGCCGCGTCTTACAGAGGATTACGAGATATCAAAAGGAAAAAAGTAGGAAATGAGTTACAAATCAAAAAATTATAAGAGAAATTGTTAAGCTACAAGTCTAATCCTAAACACCTATTATATTTTTTCTACATTCTAACTTATCGACATCATATGAAATAATAGGAGCCAAAATATGATTAGGATCCATGCTCATGACAACAAGTGTATCACCGCCTTTTCCTTTTGGTTTACCTCATTTTTTATCTTCTTTTCCCATATTCCTCTCTTACAAATACTTGTTTAGCAGTTCCAACTCCTATTGATTCAATTTATTCCTCCCTTGTAGAAAGAAATGGGTTGATGTAATGTTTGATTTTTAAATTAGCATGACTCCTTCCTTAAGCAAGATCATGAAACGATCTTTCAGGATCTCCATAGTAGTCGATACTTGTAGCATAATAGTCAAGAAGTTAAGTTCACTATTAAAGTCAATAATATGCTTTATTTTTCTCTAAAAAACCTCTTCATTCATCTTCTTCTATAAAAATCACAAAACTTCATTCAAAAAACAAGCCAAATTTTATTCAAAGTTTCATCAAATCTCTCAACATATCCAACTAGAATCTCATGCTAGGAAATACCAATGTTATCATTCCAATTCATAGGGAGACCAAAAAATAGACCAAATAGAAATAGCATATTAGCAATTAAAGAACAAGTGTTCACAAGTTTCAGACATAGAACAATAGTCATAAGTCCTGGTAGGCAATCCATACTTATGCAAAACATTACCAATAGCTAGTTTCTTAAAAATAAGCAACCAATGATAATAAGATTTTTTGGGTTCAACATTGTTATGCCAAAGCTGGGTAAGAATTTTAGTCCATTAGAAATATGCTAGGTCAAATTCTAGGAAGAATTCAACCACTCAAAAACCTCTCCTAAGCCAACAAGATTCAATTATATATTCTTAACAATACTTGAAAGAAGCTTGGAACCATTTGCCCATTTTATGTTATCAATAGCATCTGAATCACACACTATAGACCCTGGAAACCAGTCTCCCAAACAACTATAGATCATAGCATATGTTTTTTCTAAGAAAGGGGAAGACCATACTTAGCACTCAACTACACCTAAGAACCTAATAAATGATCTATAAAAAAGTATTATAGTACACTAATCCCTTAAGCATTCTAGTTTTTTGCAGAACAACCTTGTGAAAGAGCCAATGGTTTTCCATTTAGACTAGCATTCCACCATAAAGATATTGTTACATTGGTGGTTGTCATTGCACCAAAATATTGACCTATTAATGCCTAATAGAACTTCCATATTTATACAAGATCCATGGGAGGCGGTTAAACCATGTCACGAACCCAAGCACTATGCTACACCAAGGAGACCAAGGGACACACTATCTTGCAATAATCTCTCCAATGCAAGCGAGGGGTTCAAATCCACGACCTCAACTTTAATACTAATTGCTACATTGGTGGTTGCTATTGCACCAAAATATTGACCTATTAATGCCCAATACAACCACCAAATGTATGCAAGATCCACAAGAGGTGGTTAAACCATATCAAAAACTCTAGTATTACGCTACACCAAGGAGACCAAGGGACACACCATCTTACAATAGATATGTTGGGAACATAATATGGAGAGGTGTTGTTCAATGCTTCACCACCAATTAGAAAATATCTAACTTGAGTCCAAGCCTTCCACAGAGAGGTAAAACAATAGAGCCAAAAACTCCAACCTCAAATTGACTAAACATGATATCATGCAAATGAAATTTCTATCACTGATTAGCCTTATTTGGTTTAGATAGATCCAAGTTGTTTCTTACTAGAATTTTACAGGGTTCATCACCCTCCAAAGCCTTGAAAATCCATTTTATACCCAAGGCAATCCCCTAGAATCACAAATCTTTTAGGCCTAGTCCACCTTGCATTTTTGGGAGACAACACAAGTTCCAATTAACATTATGTGTCTTCTTGTTACCCTTACCATCTGACCATAGTAATTCCTTGATAATATTTTTTAATTTTGTCAAATTTATTATTGGAAAACAACCAAGCCAAAGAGTGGTATATTGCATGGGAAGCTATGAAATTTTGCACAACTTTAATTATTCCAAAAAGATAAAGCAATTGAGTTTTCCACTTTTGATGCGTCTTTTAAATTTTCTAAAAATTCTAATCCCACATATCTTTTAATGAGGGAAAAACATAGAAAGGGATACCTAGATATCTCACATTTAGTATAGTCTAGTATTCGCCAATATAAAATGGGATAATTTTTAGGGCTCTCATTGGTATGTTATCATGGTGATCCAAGTTCAATGGGATACCCTGATTGAATGGAGAAAAAATGTGATTCCTAGATGCAACCATATGAACCAAATTTGGCTGATTTATAAAAGTGTTCTAGAAAATTCTACCAAGAGGAGGTGTAGAGAGTTTCCTTACTACTAGAATTTATTTCTTCTTAGTTGAACTATACTTCTTCTAGGTGGAGAAAGCTGGAAGTAGGAAAGAGGCTCTAAACTTCCCCTAGTTTGTATCCTTCTCATTCAATTTTTTCACTATTTAAAAAAAAACCAAAGATCCAAAGTCATCAGGTATGTATCCTAACACCTCCAAAGGATATAAAAATTTTGGTGCATACCAAGTAATGATATGAAGTTTATATTATAGTTAAAAACAATTCTCAGTCCCGTTGAGCATTCCAAAAATTGTTCACTTGTATTTTCACCCTTTCCAAGTGCTTTACGTAGAAATCTAGTGAAACATTGGATGACTTCTCAAAGTGTGGGCTTTGGAGAGGTGAATTCAACCTTTAGAGAGGGCTAGTTCCCTTGCCTGTAATCACCTAAACTAGCTCAAATAATGCTTTGCTAAGGAAAAATTAATATGTAAGTTGAAAATGAATCTACTTCTTACTAAGGTGATACACCAAATGTTTCTAAGACTCGTGTTGCTATTTTTACATACAAATATTCAATAACTCAACTATTGAAAGACACAACTCCAATGTTTTGTAGACTTATGTATGAGTATTTTCTAAAAAGGTTTAAGTTTTTGTAGTTTTAAAATGAAAAGAACAAGTTATTTTCACAACTAATGATTATCTTCACAATAACAAAAAATACAACCTACATTAGATATGCATTTTTGTTCAAAGATGCTAAAAATGGGACATTTATCTGAAGATTCATATTATGAAGTCGCAAAAATAAACATCAACCATTGAATTACACACAATGGAAGTTACTTTTGAAGGCCAAGTGTTGAACTTTATTGATAAAAAATATGCTTTGTAGTTGTACATAGTTCAAAAGTACCTTGAAATTTATTGAAATATGAAATTTACATTGAATTTTAGTCATAAAGTGATTGGTTTTCTAAATTACAATAAAATATTTTTATAGAGAGAACTTCCTCAAGTTACAATCCAGTCAAAAATATGCAAGAACTATCTCAAAAAGTGAATCTAGGCATCTATTATATTTTTGATAATATAAGCCACATTTATAGGGTGTAGTACCCTTAACATGAGTGGCCACAAGGGACAAAGCTTAGATTAGAAAAAAAAAACTAGTAACAACAAATATCTAGAATAGAGACAATTGAACAACAACAAAAAGATAGCCCACTTAAAAACAAACCACACGCCCCTATTACCTAGCTATTCCTTCCCACTCCTCCATGAGGATATTTAACACATCATTTGAAACCCAGTTGTTTTTTGTATCAGCCTCAAAACAATTCTTGTCAACCTCCTCTTTGAGCACTATGACAAAGTAACAAAAAATAAATGGATGATTTTAATCATGGATCAAGTTAGCCTTATGAACTTTCTTTCCAGTTTAGAAACACGATAAAACAAGTTGTTGGGGTCTCCATATTTGGAAACTTCCACCCTAGTAGTCTCTTCCACCTAAGTTTGATGATTGGAGGATTATGATGTGGATTCTGCCCACATAATCCTATTTCACTTACTTTCTCTTCTCTTAGCCTTCATCCCGGTTTGAACTACTAGAAATATCATCAATCTGAACCTCCTTGTGTTGTGCTAGTCTATTAGACCTACAAACACTTGTATGCTTCACCCCTATGTGAATAATTGCATCCACCACTATATCTCCTTGAGCATCTAAGTTAGTAGATTCTTCAACTTCTTCATCCGCAGGTGGTTCCTCCACATTGCAAGTAGTGTCCTTTCCCTTTTTCAGTTCAATCTTGGATTTGGCAAGAAATTTACCATCCTTCTTAGTGGATGTATTTTTCAACTCACACAACTCTTCAAAAACTTTAAAATGAGATAGCCTCATTCCACCTTTCTTGTTTTTGGCATGGAGTTTAAGTTTCGAATCCTTAGGTTGGCTAGCCACAAGAGGGTTTTTTCTTTTAAGGCCGACCAAAATAGTCTATGAGGGTTTGGTATGAAATTAGTCAATTGTCTTAGGTTTCTCAATTTGAATGATAGAGATGAGCCTACGTCGGTAAAGGGATAGGTGGAAGTGGTAGAGATAGATCTAATGAGACCTTGATGTAGGGGTAACGAGAAGAATTTTTTAGGATTCCTATAGGCAATATATGTAGCTTCCCTAACGAATATTTCCAAAGATGAAAGCAAGAAGAAGGGGAAGCTAATGAGAATTTTATGGTGAAGGGGGTTTAGCAATAGAAAGTAATAGAAGTAAAAAAATTTAAACCTTCCCTCAAGAGTAATTTACTTTATTAAAACCAAACACACCTGGTCCCAAGGTGTTGGAAACTTGCTCCTCCCGAACCCTGCATGTAGCTTGGTCAGTTTTTCATTTTTCATGGAAGAAAGTCTACAAGCTCTCCATATCTTGAACCTTCATGCTTTTTTAAGTTTTTGACCCAAGCATGACAACCCTGTAGCCTTAGCTATGACCTCCTCATTGATTTTGAATGATATGGCTCCCACCATGACCTTCCTATCACACCATGAGCTCACAAACTAAGCAAAGAGCTTATCATCATGCCCTTTAAGGCACTCCATTAAAGGAGAAATACCTCCTTCGACACAAATATGATAGATCAAAGGGTCTCGATGAAATTATTCACATGATATTGGCTCTATTCTAACCCAATATCCACCCATTTTCACTCTTAGATAGTATCTGTTCACTAGAGAAAGAAAAGTTTTTTTTTTTTGAAATGAAAATGACCAGTATACACAAAAAATTATCACCTCTATCATAAAAAATCTAAAAATCTTGCCTAATTAAGGCATTCAGATTTCCACATGTACCAACATGCATTTTCGATATGCATAGGTTATCGAGGCCATTGTAAATATTGATTAAGTACACCGAGACATAGATAAATTCCATCATTACATTTATCAACTCACTATTAATTAAAGGTTAGATAGAGATTTTGGCCGCCGACACGTTCCTTATAACAAATTTCAAATTAGGAGGTTTGTACCAATGATAAGACAACACATGAAACTTGTGGGGAAACCAACTAGTTAACACATGAAAACCCCACCAAATCCCAAACACCCACCCACACCCCTCCACATCATCATAAGAAATCCAAATCATTATGAGACCTATGATGAGAAGACAAGCATACCATTCCACTATGGAGATGTTAGACCTCATCATCAATAGTAGTGCTCTTTTTCTCTTCAAGGATTATTCCTTGGATATTCACAAGGAGACATACCATACTTCTCTAATATTTGGAAACAACTTAGGAAGAGCCCAAGTTAGCTAAAGAGTCAACCATTTTGTTTCCCTGATGAAAAGTGTGGGTTAATTTTTTTTTTCAAGTTTTCTAAGTAAGAATTTTATGTCAAGTAAGATATCCCTTATACTCCACCCTTGGAAATAGTTGTGATTAATGGAGTCAATCACAACCTTAGAGTCTTCTTCTACATGTAGATTTTTTATTCTCAGATTGATAGCAAATTTAACACCATTGAGGAGCATGCTTACCTCTGCTATCATAGAGGATTTTATCTTGATGCCACTTGCAAAACCAGCCATACAATTTCCATTTGTATCTCTGATAATACCCCCTATGCTATCCAAACCAAGATTACCTTTCATTTCACCATCAAAGTTCAGCTTGTGTCAACCACTATCAGGGGGTTTCAAAATCATTTTAAGCCTAGCCAGAGCTTTAAAGTTTTCAAAAGAGTTCAAGTCCAAGTTCCCGTTCTAGGCTTTAGCCATATTGATATCCCTTATAGAGGGGTTTTTTTTAAGGCTTCCAAATGTACAAGGATACACTCTCCATGATAAGTCTAAGACCAATACAAAACACCTCCTTAGGGATTTTTTACACATTTTTTAAAATCTGATTATTCCTTTCTTTCCACAAACACCAACATAGAATAGGAGGAACCTATATCCAAATTTCTTTAGGAAGAGGATGGTGGTAGGGACTAATCCAACTATCAATAAAAATATTGAGGCCACCATTCATATTCCAATAAATACCCAATCTTTCTAAAGCAGAATCCTAGACTTCCATAGTGAACGGGTAGTGGAGTAACATATTAGGGATATTCTCTTGACTCTCTTCATCATTCTTCCATATAATACATCTATTTAGGATTTGAAATCCCTATTTTTCCTTAACTTTTCTTGAGTGAGTATCCTATTATGACTCGTTGTCCACCAAAAACCATAGTTTTTGGTGTAAGATGTTTGTTCCAAACCTGTTTATAGTTACTATTGTGGGTTCCTTGAAGTGATAAAAAATTGTAGGTAGACTTGAATGAGAGGTTACCCTTGTTTTCCTTAGTCCAATAGAATTCATCCTCCAAGTTAGAAATAGGTATTCTAGTTAGGGAAAGGAAGTCCTGCAGAGTAATAGCCTAATGCCTTATCTCCAAGGAATGGAGGAAAATTTTTCCCAACATTTTCCATTTCATATAGCCATGCAACCCACCCAAGTAGCTTCTCACATTCTTTCCAAAAAAAACCTCAGCAGGTACCATCAAATTCCTAAATTTAAATTGAGAGAGGAATATCAAGCAACTAGGGATCCTCCTAAAATCTAGTTTTTTTGCCATTCCCTAGTTTCCATCTCAAACCAAAGTGCAACAACTTCTTAACCCTGCAGATATTGTTCCAAATCAGTGAACCACTAGGGTGTTCATACGAGAGGCACTTAATCATGAGAATGTTGTTAAGATATTATGTATCTAGAAACTTGCACCATTCCTTTCCTTTCCTTAGCTGGTCCCATCCAACCTTCACAAGTAGGGATTTATTAGTTGGTTAAATTTTTCCTATGCTAAGGCCACCACTAAATTTAGGGAGAAAAACTGTATCCCAACTTATCAGAGCCAATTTATTTTTTCCTTCGTACCAAACCAAAGAAAATTTCTTTAAATTATTTCAAATTTCTCAGCAATGTGTCTAGGGATTTTGAAGATGGATAGGAAATAGATCAGTATCCCTTAGAGAGAAAAAACTAAAATCCATAGCTTACTAGAATGGATGAGATTAGTGCCTTTCCATCCAACCAATTTTCTCTATATTCTTTCGAGGACTGAGTTCCAAAATTCAAGTGTAACTTATTTTACCGTGAGGGAGGCCTAGGTACATAGAAGGAAGGGAGGAACTCTTATAGCCCAGAACCATAGTCACCCTATCTTACAAGGCTTATGTGTTAAGAAGATAGACCATTCTCTTGTTGTAGTTTATACATTGGCGAAAGCTCGCAACATAATTGTTTAGAGACTTCTTCCATTTCCTAGCTTCCACCACAAAAAAATTCCCAAAGAGGATGGTATCATGCATAAATTTCTGTATGGCTAAAGGTTCAAGAGAAGTGATTGGTTTGATCCTGATGATAGAACCATCAACAAGCATCCTTGAAACATTCATGCTTAGCACATCAACAACCATAATAAAGAGATATTTTGAAAGGGGATCTCCTTGTCGTATACCTCTACCAACATTGAAGAAGCCTTGTGGAATCCCATTGAATAAAACAAAGTACTTGACAATATATATGCATTCATAAATCAAGTTCACTATATCCTAATTGAATCCCAACTTAGTTAACACTTTAAGGAGGAAAATCCATAGAACTTTGTCATATGCTTTGGAAATGTCTAGATTAAAATCCATACCAGCATAATTACTTTTGTCCATTGAGAGAAAGATTTCATGTGTGGAAATTGTAGCATCCAAAATGTGATGGCCAGGGAAATTTTTTTTGGAAGGGGCTAATCATTTGATTAAGAAAAGGTTTCAGGTGGTTAACTAGAATTTTAGAAAAGATCTTGCAGATTGTATTATGAAGACTGATCGGTCTAAATTTAGTGATGGTCTAAGAGTCGTCATTTTTAGGAATTAGGGCTAGAAAGGTATGGTTCAACTATTTTAGAAGTTTTCCTGACCTAAAGAAGTCTTTGTCAAAAAGGAATAGGTCCTCTCCCACAATTTCCTAGTACTCTCAAAAGAAATCCAGAGGGAATCCATTTGGTCTAGGGGCCTTGAAAGCACCCATGCTAAAAACAGTCAATCTGATTTCCTCAAGAGTGACAACTCTAAGAATGGAAACATTATCCTAATTAGTTAGAGAAGCAGGGACAAATTCAAGTAACAAGTCATCATCAACAAATTTTGGGACCTCAGTAGGCTTAGATAATGCATGTTGAAAATATCTAGAGGCCACTTGGCCAATCTGAGTCGGAGATGTGGCTTCAACTCCCAAATCATTCTTCAACTTTTTCATTTTGTTCCTTTTCCCATGCTTGAGAACCAAGACGTGAAAGAAGGAATTGCTGCAGTCTCGTTCTTTTAGCCATTGAATTTTGGATTTTTGTTTCTAGAATAATTTTTCTTTCTTCAACACTTTGTCCCATTCTGTGCAACAATCTTTCTCTTGCTGAAAATTCTTCTCACAAATGTCCCCCTTTTCCATCCTTTTTTGGGTCTTTTTAAGTTTATTATAAACTTCACATTTTTGTTGGAAAACATCCCCAAACACCCACTTATTCTAGCCTTTTATCATATTTTTGATATTCTTGAATTTTTAAAAGACTCTAAACATGGGGGAGCCATAGATAGGTATATTCCACCAGCTAGAAATTTTATTCCTAAAGTCCAGGTGAGAGATGCACATTATCTCAAACTAGAAGGGAAAGGGACCAACAACATAATGCTCATTTAGGATAATGAGTAGAGGATTATGGTTGGAGACAATCTAGGGAAGCGCCAACAAGTTGGAGCTAAGTAAAGCCACCTAGTTAGGGGATGTAGTGCCTCTCATGTTATTGATACTTTATGATAATGTTCTATGCGTGTTTGATGTTGTTTGGTTATTGGCTATGTTTTGATGTATACTTGATACTTTGATAGACATCTACTGCGTCATGTTGTTTGGTTGGTGAACAGTTCTACTTCTTTTCTTATGATATGTGGACACATGTGCTGGATATTTATGCCTATTTTGTTGTTACGGATTGCTTTATGATGATGATGTTGTTTAGATTTTGATTACTCTTTATGGTTCGGGTGAGAGGGATGATGTTGCATTACTCATCTGTGAGTGCCCTGCCTCACTGTAATTCTCTTTCACGGTGATTTGATTATGAGTTTATATGTATATGTATATGTTGTTTCAACATTTGGTGTTATGCAAGAATGTAGGTATTGGGTGCCTGACTCCACCTGCATTGTCGGGTCTAAGTGCACCCTACATACCCAATGGTTTTGATGTGGTTAAGGAGTTGATAAGAAAGTACCCCTATCTATGTCTGTTGTTTCATCATTGTTTGTCAACATCATCTATTTGTACCTCGTTCGTGTGGGTATTGTTTTATTTCGAGTTATTTATTTCCATGGTTTTAATAATGTTTGTTCAAGGTTTTGAATATGGCTATTTTGTTATCTTTAAATAGATTTCTTTATTTAAATGATATTCTCTCAAGAGGATAGCTGAATAATTAAATTGTATTTGTCGTGAATGTCATTAATTCTTTTAGAAAATAAAATGTGCTAGATAATGTTATTTATTTTAAGTGGACATTAATTGTCTTATTAATATTACATATTTTAAATTAATTATGAGAATACCATCTAATTTAAATATATGTAAATTAATAAATTATTTTATAAGATATTTAATTAAACATTTGGAATTATTATTATTGTGATTAATTATAACATTGAGTAATTAATTTAATATTAATTATAAAATTTAAATTTTGCATAGTTTTAATTGTTTATTGATTTATTTTGGATAATATTTATTTCCATAATGTTAATTATATTTTAGTATGTGAATTATATTATTTAAATTGTGGGTATGTGCAGGATCATGATGGGCCAAAAAGTGGCGATATGTAAGTGATATGATGGCCCATGTGGCTAACGACTTTTTTTTTTACCCAAAATTGATGAAACGAAAAGGGTTTTTAGAGGAGATTCTCAGCTTTCCACCAATATAAATTATGCTTTACTTTGAATTTAATAAATAATTATTATTTATTTTCTATTTGAATTACAACTAAAGTCCTGATTGATAGGATGATTGAAAAAAATCTATAGCTTTCAAACGGTATCAATTTTTTTGAATCTGAAACATGTGTCACATTTTATGCTTCACATACTATAGGATTAAAAAAAGAATTAAATTTCATGAAGTTTTGACCAAGTTAAGGTGGTTAGGCATACAAGTTTTTATATTTTTTAAAATTTGTAATAAAAAATTCATAGTTAAATATTTACTTGGAAAAAAATTACAAAAAAATATGCATCACATCGGGACATGAGTCCTCTACTTATATCTAAAAAATTATCATTTTATTGTGGTTAGGATGGTTAGACAAAAACCTACTTATTTTTCCCTGAAATTTAAGTACTATTGCATTGAAATTTCAAAATTTCACCAAATAGATTTAAAAAAAAAAATAAACCTAGTAGTTTAGAAACTACATTCAATTTTCTACAAATTCTATTCTTACATATTTTTGAAATAATATAGATACCCTATTCAAATTTTTATATCAAGTTGCCTAGCTCTGATTTTCTGAATTTTCATTGCCACTTAAGGGCCTATTTTTTCCATAATGATCCTGCGCATACCCTTGTTGAAGAAATAGTTTAAAAATGAGATTTGGGTGAAAATTCTTAATTGAAATTGGGAAAAATGAAATTTATTTCAAATGGCTATTTTCATGTGGAGTAAATTTCAGAAATTTATGGTAACTTTCTAATTTTTACTTTTTCTGGATTTTATATCCAATTTGGTGGTATTTAGAAAAAGGCAGACAGAGGAAAGCAAATTTTCTCTGCAATTGTTTTTTGAGTTTTTTGGAAAAAAATTGTAACTATGTATTTTTTGAAAATAATAAAAATAAGAATATTAGATTGCTCTAGAAATTTGGTTCTTTGAAATTTGGATTCGGTAGTTGTGGATCTCAAAAATTTGAGGAAGAACTTAGCTCGTTGGAAGTGTTTGACACAAAAATTCATCTCCGATTATTTTCAGGCGAAGGACTCCAAGTAGGAACAAAAAACTCTATTATTCTTTTTCTTTTCTGTTAAAAAGAGAAATTAAAATTGCGAAATCACATTATTTGCTTGTAAAAAAAAATTATGTGCAAAGAACAATGCATGTCTGTGAGTTTTGGTCTATTTTGAATTTTTGTTATTGCGAACTAGTTTGCATTATTTTTTGCTCAAATGTTGTCTGCAATATTTTTATTTTGTCTACCTCTTTGTCGAGTCCATCATCATTTCATTAATTATTTTAGTTTTATGAATTTGGCTGGCAAAGCATCTGGAAACTCATTTCATTCTTGTATAATTATCTCTGCTTTGAATCTGTTTCGTCCATTGATATTTCTTAGTCAATTACATTGTAATTTTCTCTTTATCAGAGATCTTCCTTATTTTATCTCGATTGCATATCACTTTCTCGTTCTTGTATTCTCATATGTTATTGTACGTTAGGTTGTACCCGTGCTTATTTTTCTTATGCATCTTATATATATATGTATGTTTATATATGTATATATATGTATGTATGTATATATGTATATATTTAGGGTCTATTATATTCTATGTCCATTTTGAATTGCTCATGGCCCTTTTATTTTCGTTGGGTGGTTGTGAGCATAATGCCTTTGGAATTTTTTTTCTTCCCCATTCCCTAGCATACAACACCCCCATTCTTTCCATTCTCCTTGTGAATGACTACACAATAGCTTAATGACTGTTGTGCGCAACCATTCAAGGGGTTGCGCCCCTAACATTTGTTCATGTTGTTTCCTTTATTATATATATATATATTTATTGGTCTAAGGGTCTATGAATTAATACTTCTCTATTTTTTTTATGAACTCAATGATATTTGAAATGGATATTTAATTTGAGTTTCTATATTATAAATATATATACATATATATAGATATGTATATATGCTGATTTATGTTCTCTAGAAAATGATTTAATCAATATGTTGTTCAATAGTAATTTTCAACAATGTGAAAATTTAATTATTGGTAACATCAGATATATGTGTGTGTGTGTGTGTGTGTGTGTGTATAGTTTAAATATATATTTGTAGTTGTGCAAGTGTGGTTTTTATTTATGAAATAATTGACAAAAATATGTATTTTTATAAAACTCATATTTGAGCATTATTTTATTAAACACTTATTTAGAAATGAATATGTAAATTTAGATTTAGGAATTAATATGATTTAGTTAAAAGAAATAGAATTGATATAATAAATATTTGTGTAAGATGATTTTTTAAAAATATACACAAAATATTTATATTTATTTTCTTAGTTTAAGTTAAAATACTTAATTTTTGTAATGTATTTGTGAGTTGGAATGAATTGTATAAATTGTAGCTATCTATATTAGCTAATTTTGAAATGATGAATTATTCTTTGATATGCCATATGTTTATTTATGTTAAATTTTATATTGATTGGAAACATGAATGATGTAGCATTTAAATGTCTTTTGTTTATAAATGAGAATATTTGTTGGTGATCTATTTGTTTATGAAAGAGTTATATGTTGTTACATTTGGAATTTTGGTTTAGTTGGTTTTGTGATGAATTTGAGATTTTGGGGAAACATGTGTCATTTCCATCCTTGGGTAGATTTTTACTCACTTCTAGAGGCTAGGGGAATTTGTGCATTTACGCATTTTATTGTATTTATCTATTTATATGTGGATGTGTGCATGGGTGGTACCTCCTTGATTCATGGTTATTGATATGCTATGTATTCATGAGATGGTCATGCCTCATGTGTTTTGTTTAATGAATGTCCTTTATGTTTTTGAGTGATGAGTTACACCCCTTTTCTTGACTTTGGTTTTGAGTAGCTGTAGGGAGAGTGGCTCTTCATGGAGGCTGGCACACAAAGTGGTTTTCCATGGAAGAGTTTCCTTAATAAGTGATAACCTAATTAAAGAATCTAGTGGGTTGGGTTAGTTGAACTCATAACAAGACTAAACATGTGCCTCACCTCTACCGTTAGTGCTCTCAACAAGTCACTCACATCAGAGAACACTTGGTAGTGGCTCAAGATAGGTAGAAGAAGTATGCCAATGCTCATAGGGTTGATTGTCATTTTTCAGTGGGTGATCGGGTGTTTCTTTGAGTGCATCCATGAAAGAGCCATATCTATTATGGAAAAGGCTCCAAGTTGGCACCTCTTTTTGTGGTTCCATTTGAGGTTCTTGAGAGGATTGGTCTCATTGTTTACTATTTAGCCTTATTGTCCAGCCTATCACGCATACATGATGTGTTCCACGTTTCTATTCTTAGGTCTTATTTTCTTGATATATCTTGTGTACTGGATTGGAATGCTTAAAGATCGAGGACAAGAAGCTCACATTGGAACTCATGGCCATTATTCAACATAGGAGGCTCATTCTTAGGGGCAGAGAAATTGATCAGGTGTGGTTCCAATGGCACCCTAATGATGAGTCTTCAATGACATGGGAGGATGCATCCTGCATCTGAGAATATTTTCCTTATTTTTTTCTAGCTTCCAAGAGTACGCCTAGTTCTAGGGGGGTAGGATGTAGTGCCTCTCATGTTACTAATACATTATGATACTGTTCTGTGTTTGTTTGATGTTGTCTGGTTATTGGCTATGTTTTGATGCATACTTGATACTTTGATAGACATTTGTTTCATCATGTTGTTTGGTTGGTGGATAGTTCTACTTCTTTGCTAATGATATGTGGACACATGTGTTGGATATTTATTCCTATGTTGTTGTTACTCATTGCTTTATGATGATAATGTTGTTTAGATTTTGATTACTCTTTATGATTCAAGTGTGAGGGATGATGTTGCATCACTCATCCATGAGCACCCTACCTCACTGCAATTCTCTTTCACGGTGAGTTTGATTATGATTTTATATGTTTATGTATATATTGTTTCAACACTTGGTGTTATGCAGGACTGTAGGTACCGGACACTGACTCCACCCGCACTGTCTAGTCTAAGAGCGCCCTACATACCCAATGGTTTTGATGTGGTTAAGGAGTTGATAAGAAAGTACCCCTGTTTTTGTTTGTTGTTTCATCATTGTTTGTCAACGACATCTATCTATACCTCGTTCATGTGGGTATTGTTTTATTTTGAATTATTTATTTTCATGGTTTTAGTAATGTTTGTTAAAGGTTTTGAATATGGATATTTTTTTATTGTTAAATAGCTTTCTTTAGTTAAATGATATTATTTGAAGAGGATTGCTGAATGATTAAATTGTCTTTTTCATGAATGTCATTAATTCTTTTAGAAAATAAAATGTGCTAGATAATGTTATTTATTTTAAGTGGACGTTAATTGTCTTTTTAATATTACATATTTTAAATTAATTAAATTTATAAGATATTTAATTAAACATTTGGAATTATTATTAATGTGATTAATTATAACATTGAGTAATTAATTTAATATTAATTGTAAAATTTAAATGTTGTGTAGTTTTAATTTTTTATTGATCTATTTTGGATAATATTTATTTCCATAATGTTAAGTATATTTTAGTATGTGAATTATATTATTTAAATTTTTGAAGAAATAGTTAGAAAATGAAATTTGGGTGAAAATACTTAATTGCAAGTGGCTATTTTCATGTGGAGTAAATTTCAGAAATTTATGACAACTTTCTAATTTTTACTTTTTCTAGATTTTATATCTAATTTGGTGGTTTTTCGAAAAAAGAAGAGAGGAAAGCAAATTTTCTTTGTAATTGCTTTTTTTGAGTTTCCTGGAAAAATAATTGTAACTCTATATTTTTTTATAATAATAAAAATAAGAGTATTAGCTTGCTCTGGAAATTAGGTTCTTCAAAATTTGGAGTCGGTAGTTGTGGATCTTGAAATTTGAGGAAGAACGTAGCTCACTAGAAGCGCTCGACACAATAATTTGTCTCTGATTATTTTTCAGTCAAAGGACTCCAAGTAGCAACATAAAACTCTATTATTCTTGTTCTTTTTTGTTAAAAAGAGAAATTAAAATTGCAAAATCATATTATTTGCTTGTCAAAAAAAAATTTGTGCAAAGAGTAATGCATCTCTATGAGTTTTGGTCTATTTTGAATTATTATTATACCGAACCAATTTGTATTATTTGTTGCTCAATGTTGTCTACAATCTTTTTATTTCATCTAGCTCTTTGTCCAGTCCATCATCGTTTCATTAATTATTTTAGTTTTGTGAATTTGTTTGGCAAAGCATCTGGAAAATCATTTCATTCTTGTATAATTATCTCCGCTTCGAATCTGTTTCGTCTATTGATATTTCTCAGCCAATTACATTGTAATTTTCTATTTACCAGAGATCTTTATTTTATCTCGGTTGCATATCGCTTTCTAGTTCTTATATTCTCGAATGTTATTGTACGTCGGGTTGTACCCACACTTCTTTTTCTTATGCATCTTATATATATATATATGTGTGTGTGTGTGTGTGTGTGTGTATGTATATATATTTAGGGTCTGTTATATTCTATGTGTTTTGAATTTCTCATGGCCCTTTTATTTTTGTTGGGTCGCTATGAGCATGATGCCTTTGGTATTTTTGCTCTTCCGCATTCCCTACCTTATGATGCCCCTATTCTTTCCAATCTCCTTGTGAATGACTGCACATTAGCTTAATGGCTACTGTGCACAACCATTCAAGGGGCCACACCCCTTGCATTTGTTCATGTTCTTTCCTTTATTATATATATATATTTATTGGTGTGAGGGTCTACGAATTAATACTTCTCATTTTTTTTATGAACTCAATGATATTTGCGATGGATATTTAATTTGAATTTTTATATTATAAATATATATATACATATGCATGTGTATATATGCTGATTTGTGTTATGTAGATAATGATTTAATCAATCTATTGTTAAATAGTAATTTCTAGCAGTGTGAAAATTGAATTATTGCTAACATCAGATATATATATATATATATGTATATGTATATATAATTTAGATATATATTTGTAGTTGTGCAAGTGTGGTTTTTATTTATGAAATAATTGAACAAAAATATGTTTTTTTATAAAACTCAGATTTGAGCATTATTTTATTAGATGCTTATTTAGAAATGAATATGTAAATTTAGATTTAGGAATTAATCTGATTTAGTTAAGAGAAATAAAATTGAGATGCTAAATATTTGTGTAAGATTAGTTTATGAAAATATACACAAAATATTTATATTTATTTTCTTAGTTTAAGTTAAAATACTTAATTTTTGTAATGTATTTGCGAGTTGGAATGAATTGTATAAATTGTAGTTATTTGTATTAGCCGATGTTGAAATGATGAATTATTCTTTGATATGCCATATGTTTATTTATGTTAAATTTTATATTGATTGGAAACATTATTTTAATTGGAATGATGTATCGTTTAAATGTCTTTTGTTTATAAATGAGAATATTTTTTGATGATCTATTTGTTTATGAAAGAGTTATATGTTTTTACATTTGGAATTTTGGTTTAGTTCATTTTGTGATGACTTTGAGATTTTGGGGAAACATGTGTCATTACCATCCTTGGGAAGATGTTTACTCACTTCCAGAGGCTATGGGAATTTGTTTGTTTGCACATTATTTTGTTGTATTTATCTATTTATTTGTGGATGTGTGCATAGGTGGTGCCTCCTTGATTCATTGTTACTGATACGTTATGTATTCACGAGATGGTCATGCCTCATGTGTTTTGTTTAATGAATTTCCTTTATGTTTTTGAGTGATGAGGTACACCCCTTTGCTTGACTTTAGCTTTGGGTAACCGTAGGGAGAGTGGCTCTTCATGGGGGCCGACACAAAAAGTGGTTGTCCATGGAAGAGGTCCCTTAATAAGTGATAAACTAATTAAAAAATATAGTGGGTTGTGTTAATTAAACTCATAACAAGACTAAACATGTGCCTCACCTCTATTGTTAATTCTCTCAAAGGCTAAGGATGGGTGGGAAGACCTAGTTGATAAGGTCACTATCTTGTCTCCAATAAAGGTAAGTAGCTATGCATGAGTCACCCTATGGGGGGCACCTTGAGATAGGTAGTCACGTTAACCATAGATGGAGGTGGCTCCTAGTGTTAGGTAGTCTAGTGAATCCATATAAGTCCATGTGATGACACTCTCCCATTGTGCATGTTGTCTTCCCTTTCTCTTGTTGTCTCTTGAGTATTATTGTTGTTGTTTATGTTTTCATGTGGTTTTGGTGTTGGGTGGTATTAGTCTATTATGTTTTGACCTTGTTGGATATGGGTCCTTTCTTATCGACTCCTTTCACGAGGGTGGGCCTTCAGGTCCACAAAGTCGGGTGGAACGTGCTACACACCCATTGGGTTCCCAGGTGGTGATCATGATGCAGAAGCAGATGCAAATGATCTCAAAGAATCACATAGAGGAAGATTGTACCATATTATGTATTCAATTCTTCATTGTTGTATTGTTCTAGATTATGATGTGCACTTCCCATTATTATAAGGGAAGCATCTTTGTAATGTAATACTAATTTCTTAATGTGTTGTATTTGTGGAAATATGCTCCATAAATGTAATGTTGAAATTGGAAGTTGTATTGCAATATTATGATATACATGTATTTATTTATCTATCTTATTTATGCTTGGATGTATGTTATATTTATGATGTTTCTTATTCAGGCTTCTATTGTTTATTTTATTTGGTTTTGTATAACAATGTTGTTGGTTGGAT
The DNA here is from genome assembly GCA_007115665.2 of Sequoiadendron giganteum. Classification (NCBI taxonomy): domain Eukaryota; kingdom Viridiplantae; phylum Streptophyta; class Pinopsida; order Cupressales; family Cupressaceae; genus Sequoiadendron; species Sequoiadendron giganteum. The sequence goes on from CM021109.1 coordinate 553,217,587, forward strand.
TCATTTTGAGTAGCACACCATGTTACCCCATGGGACTAGGTTGATGTCATATGGATTATATTAATGTTGATTAATTATTTAAATATGGTTAATGTAATTGTTTTTTTTCAATAAAAGTGGCTAAGCCACTAAAATTTTATTTATTTATAGAGAAGGTTGTTGATGGTGTTTTCTGCATAGCAACAACTTAGATAGAATATAATATCCTTTCTCTCTTGAAAGGTAAATCTTTATGGAAAAGAGATAACCCCAAGGTCTCTAATGTCAGGTCTTGACAATGCAGTGAAACAACTCAGAGATAATGTGAAAATGCTAGTAATCACAAGGGGCCTTACAAACAAGTACTGGATCTTCAAACTTATCAGATTTTGCAATATATTGATACTCATATTCTTAAATGTAACCTACATAATAAAATAAATAGCAAAAGATAAGAGTTTAAAAGAGATCCTAAGATTAAAATTACTCCTAAAATCAATCACAACAATGATGAATGCTACAAATGGACAAATCTCCAATAAAACCAATTTTTGTTTAATCAAGGACAAGCTTGCAATTATGAAAAATGGTGCAATCTTCTAAGAAAACTGAAGATTTTTAGACTATGAACATTCATCCACATACCCAGTAAATGGTGCAATGTAAACAAGCATCCACAATTGAACTTAGCACAAAATAAGGCCCAGACTAACTTTACACAACTTACAATCAACAAATTGCCAAAAGTATGGACTGAAGATTGATCAACATCATTAACATTTCACCATTATCATGAAAAAACTGAAAACTAACATCTAACATTGAGAATCAAAAGCAAGAAACCATAAAACTTTTGAAACATAACACAATGTTTGCCAAATCAACAACACGTTTGCATTATCTTCTCCAGCATTAAATAACAATTTCCACTCTTTCTCCTCTCCTACAGCTACTAACTTGCATAATCTAACCTCTAACTTAGCCAATTCTGGCTTTACAACCCCTAACCAACTATTCTCTAACCTTTTCTACTCTACTCACCTTTACAAATGAGAAGGCACTAGCCTTTTATAGAAATTAAATTTTAAAATCAAGGGCTAGGATTTAATTCAATCCAATGGCTGCAATTAATCCCCAAGAAACCCTAAGAATTCACATTAGGGTTCTTTAAAAATGTGGTACATCATCATCTAATAGCATAAAAACAATTACATCTAGAAATCAACAATCTGCCACCTCGATTTTAATAAAAAATATGATTGGAGAGTGAAAACAGCATCACAAGTCACTCCACGTTTGAAACATATATTCCAGCTGTAGACAAGTTGTGGCACAAATTCTTATGCAATTGGGTTCATTTGAACAGCTGGGCATCGATTCATATGTAAATCAACATTTTAAGTATTTTCCAGATTTTCCTCCTGGCACGAATCCATATGCAAGTCCCTTTTTTTAATCTTGAAAAATAGATATAATCATTAATAGCCCACATGTGAAAATCCAACCAAAAATTATTAAAATTAAGCATAAATAAACCCTTGGAAATTTCCATACCTTCATAAAATTTCGGAAATTTAACCCTTTCAGATTTCAAGAAAATCGTGATAGGAAGTTCGAAAAAATCTGCCAGGAAGGGAAAATCCCGAAAAATGGCCAAAAATCGCCAAAATCCGGACGGGGCGGAAAATCTCGGATTTGACAAAAAACCCGAAAAAATCCGAACTGACGGAAAATCTGGAAATATCCGAACTGACGGAAAATCCTGAAAATGTCAAAAAACCCGAAAAAATCCAAACCGGACGGAAAAACCCAAAAAATCCGGATGGGGCGGAAAATCCCGAAAATGGCAAAAAACTCGAAAAAATCCAGATCGGAAGGAAAATCTTGAAAAAATCCAGAAAAATTTGGACCAAGCGGAAATCCCCGAAATGTCAAAACTCGCCAAAATCCGGACCAGGTGGAAATCCTCGAAAATGGCAAATTTTGTCAAAATTCGGACCGAGTGGAAATCCCCGAAAATGGCAAATTTCGCCAAAATTCGGACTAGATGGAAATCCCCGAAAAAATCCCGAAAAATCTGGACAGGGCGAAAAATCCTGAAAATGGCCAAAAACCCAGAAAAATTTGGACCAGACGAAAAATCCTGAAAAAATCCAGAAAAATCCGGATTGGGCGGAAATCCCCGAAATGGCAAAATTCGCCAAAATCCGGACCAGGTGGAAATCCCCGAAAAATGACAAATTTCGCCAAAATCCGAACCGGGTGGAAATCCTCGAAATGGCAAATTTCGCCAAAATTCGAATCAGGTGGAAATCCCCGAAAATGACAAATTTCGCCAAAATCTGGACCAGACGGAAATCCCCGAAAATGACCCAAAAATCGGAGAAAAACTTTGAAACCCCATAACTTTTTTCCCGGATGAATTTTCAAAAATTTCAAAAAGCAACTTGGCCTAATTTTTCGTCCTTTATCCATTGTTACAAAAATATTTAGACATCACATTGAAAATTCAATTGAAAAAACCTCATTTATAAAATCCAAGGCCCCAAAATGCTTCAAAATACCACCCCCATCAAACCAAATCCAGACTTAATCCCAAAATAACCTCCAAGAAGAGAAAAAATAGAAATTGACAAAGCCAAGGTACAAAAATTTAGAAGAAAAAGAGGGTCCCCGCCTCTGGTGGGGCGTGTGTGCAAAAAGTGCACAACAAAGGTTACAATAAAAATTTTAGGAACTCAATCCTGAGTGTTGGAGAGCCCAAATTTATTACAAATATATATCGCATACTATGAATCCTAATGAGTAATGGTATACCCAAAAAAAGGAGAAAGATTTACCACCCACCAACCCCTAGTCTAGCACATGCTAGACAAGTATGCTAAGCTCAAGACCAAAAAATGAGAAAATTAATTCTTTCTAAGAGTATTCTTCCATAGAAGAAGAACTAGCCTCATAATGAGATGGAGGCAATGGATTATACATATTGGAAGCCTTTTCTTTCTTTTTGATGTAGGTTGAAACTTGATTAGAAGATTTTGATCTTACTATAATATCAAATGAGAAGTGAAGTGAAAGGAAAACATCCACTCCTACTACAAGTATATCTAGAGTAACTTTTCATGCAATTCATTGCATTATAGAACGGTCCTTGCAAAGTCATGACAAGTGGTGCAAGAACTGAGAATCCACAACAATTCTCCATAAAAACCATTAGACATTAAATCATTATGAGAAATAAAACCCCCAATTGGAAAAAGACCTACATCAAAATGATAATTATCCAAAGCTTAATGAAGTTCCAAATCAGAAAGTAAATTTGGTTGAATATTTTTTATAGAAAAAACCATAACCAATTCAACGTCCAAAAGAATGTCCATGCAAATATTAATAAAATGAGAAAGCACTTCATGAAAGGTGGCACTACTATTGTTTTGAAGCTAGTGATAGCCCACCACCCTTTTGCAATTCTGAAAAGAATCTACATCATCCAAACAAAATATTTTACCGAATTTTTCATGGTCATAGGGATGAGGATCACTATATTCCTTCCCTTTCAGAGGAATTGAAATTTTGTACCAATCACCGCTAGGAGGAAGTGACATAGTGCCGAGGAGACAACAATGAAATGTGACACTAAAAAATAGCTTAAATGGAATTCCATTTTGGCCATTTATATCGAAAGATGATAAAAACCATAGTCAGCTCTCATGTGGGATGTATACCAACACACATTTCAAAAACCATCATTTGAAATCAACCAACAAAAAATATGATTTCGAGGTAAAGCACAGTCGAACTTAGTTTTCCAAATGAAGGCCATGCAAATGAGTTGCACACATGAAAATGATAGCTAAGGATATCTTAAGTGGAAACCAGTTTTAAAATAAATTTGTGAAGAGATATCCATTCTCCACATACTTTGGAGGCAGGGGAGAAAAATCCCGAATCATAAAAAGTAATGATATCCACACCTGTGTGAATCAAAATTAGTGTCGCATAACAAATAGTCATTGATAAGAAAGGTTTATAATTGTATTGCCAAGCAATTATACCAAATCAGACGTGCCAACAGCCATAAGCAATAATGAATGGAAAGAAATTCTACTAACTTGAATAGTTAATGATTATTAGTAATCAAGTTGAGTTGTCAAATAATTACAATGGAATGATAAGTTGTGATGTGTTAAAACCCTATGGACTATCTTTTATTTTGATGGTAATACCAAATCAAGAATGATTTAAAATCCCAATAGGAGTTAACTTGGTTAACTCAGCTATGGACGGGATTTATGATTAATGTAATTATTGTTTCAAAAAAAATTAAAAAATCTTTTATCATTAGTTGTTGTGTCCTATGGGGTTTGCGTAGTGGGGCATTACAGGGGAGAACAAAAACCTATCAAGTCTTACCTAGATTAGGTTATTTCCCATTCTCCTATTGGTCCAAGTTTAGTTTTGACCATGTAGGTCTATATCCACAAGACTAGTAGTACTTAAGAGATCAACCAAGTCTACTATATTTTTTGAATACTCCACAAGGCCTCCACACTTTTTAGAAGGATATAAGGGAGAGTTAAAGTCCCCTGACACTAACCAACAAGCCTCTTTTCTGTTTAGGATCAACTCTAAGATTTCTAGCTAAAGAGATTTCCTAGCATTCCTAACATTGGGGGCATAAATATTGATAACGATCCAAGTAGACCCAAATTGTGTGAACTGAACACCCAAACAATTCCTATTTCGAAACAACTCATCTCCCATCTATTAGGATTTCACATAACTGTCAGGCCTCCCATGAACCTATCCACATCACTAAAATAAAAGTGAGAATTAGGCCAAATATTCTTAGCAATGAGATCACAATTTTCTTTTTTCATTTTCACTTCTTGTAGTAATAGTATGTCAATCTTGTGCCCCTAAACATAATTTTTTAGGGTCATCTATTTAGTAGAATTGTTTATCCCTCTTATATTCTAGGATAGTACTTTCATTTTGACATCTTCTTTGAGGATGCTTCCAATGTCCTCCACTTTCCAATAGCTATTTATTTTTCTCTCTTTTTTTTTGCTTTGTCTCTAGTTAGGTCTTCTTGGTTTGGTTTCAACACCAACATCTACCTTCCTTTGCTTTCCATTCTTCTTTTGAGTTGACCATCCCTCCTTATCCATGTTTTGGCTATGTGTCTAGGATTCAAAAACTATTTTTTCCCTTTGGATCTAGAGTTATCCCCCTTTGAAGCAACTCTAGGAACCTCACCTTCTTCCATCTCTTTATCATGGTTAGCTAGGGGGTAAGGCTAGTCACCTAGAATTTTAGCCTTTGACTCACCAATAGCAGCTGGGCCACATTATATGTTTTTAAATGGAGAATAATTCTCTAGAGAGTTTTCAAAGAGTTTATTGGGTGATGTCACAACTAATTTTTTGATAGGGTCTTCACTAGGACCAAATCTGGCTAAGGAATCCAAAATATTAAAGATCTTAGATTTGAATGGATAGTTGGTTGTGATTTCATCCATCAGGGGGTATTTCATGATGGGTTTTCTTATTATAGATGACTTACAATTAGAAATAAGGTACCCAGGTTTGGCACATTTTTTACAGTAAACAACAACATTTTCATAGAATACTTGTTGATTCCATGAACCAAACTTAGAGCTCAGGATCATAGAGGTGGGTGAAGTCTTATTAATATCAATACTAACACATAAATGTGTAAAAAATAACCTAGATTTCATTCTGGTGATTATATCTAAAGTAATGAAGTGGCCCATTGAATCCCCAATACATGGGAATATTGAATCATCCTAGTATTCCAAAGGTAGATGCGACAAATGAACCCAAACATGAGTATATTTGTTAAGGTTGATAGAAAAATCGAAACTAGGCTTCCATCGATAGAGAGATAGGATATGCTTCCCATAAACCCAAGGCCCCAAAGATAAAACATAGAGAAAATCCTCAAAAGTCATAAATTTGAAGAGAAACAACCAACCAACCATAGAATAATTCAACACTACCCTCTAGATTTCATTTAGCTATATTCCATCTTTTAACCATGTCAATAGTGGGATGGAAGGAAAATATTTTACCCACAACATAGTTTTCTATTGAAGAAATTATTATCAATGGTGAAGTTCTAGAATGAGATTTCAATACCAAAGATGGAGTTCACAACCTTAGGTCAAGGGTGAGACTTATCTGAAGCAGGACTTTGGGATGAGCTGAGAAAGACGTTCTTCCAACCTTTGGATTCTAGAATCGTAGGAATCACTCCACAAAAACACAAGAGGGAGGGTTCCTCAAGGAAGGCGAGGAGGCATGTGTGGAGGCCAACACACAGTCAGTAGGGGATAGGGGAGGGGGACCATGGGGTACCCCCAAGGTGACTTCCACCATGTGTGCAGAAAATTCAAACTACCAGAGCAGGAAAGTAGAGTGGGAAACTCGAGTTTTTTGTGAAAGAGTATCTATTATGTTGTTTGAGACTTTTCCTAATATTTTGGTACATTTTTTGGAATAAATGACAGATGTTGAGTAGGTCTAATCTCTCCTTGGGTGCCCAACTGACTTGTCATCTGATTTAGCTCCATAGAAACTATTCCATGATGGTGTTGAATAAAAGACCCAAACATTGATTAATTCAACTTCTCTTGATTGAAGATGTCTCTAGAAGCTTAGGAATGAGGATGACTAGTCAAACTACCCCCTACATATCTTCAACTACTACCATGTGATGCTTATAAATTCTCAACTATCTATTAAAACCTTAACCTTTCATTATTCACTTACCTATATTATATGATATATGATAGGTTCTTTGAAGGTGATTAGAAGCCCTAAGAGGGAGTAGGAGATCCTTAAGGACTAGATTCTTCCACATGTGATACTTATTAAGAGTCTCTTTTCTTCACATCTTCAACTATTACAAGTCTTAGTTACTTGTAACATGTATCTACTTCAAACATCCTATAATCTTTGATTAAACCTTTTTCATGTACAAATCATCTCTATCACTAGCCTTTTGCTTCTTGTGTTCACCAAAGCTAAGGAAAACATTTTTGGACTATCATGGAAGGGAACATTATCTTATACATTTAAAATATTTTCATCAAAATCCTTGTGGCATTTCCATTGTAATATCATGTATGTTTGATACTACCATGCTCTATCATTTTCCATCATCACCAAATACTCGCAAAGCACTAACCATTTCTCTTAACATCCATAGGTTGTTGACAAGTTATGACTATCACCTACACTCTTAGCTTATTCACCTATGAATTATCTTCTCACTATCATGAATTCTCATTCATAAATATTTTTCAAAATAGATTTGGCACCCTTATTATTTTGTCCCCATTCATTATAAACTATCCCTTCATATTTGGATTGTCATAAGTTATCCTTGTTACGTTAGTACATAGACTATCCTTTCATCTTTAGACTATCATCTTTTTCTAACACCACTACCATGACAAGAATTTGTGGCTATCTTGTGTGATGATTATTTGGTGACCATACTTTTGATGTTCATCAAAGGACGCTATTTTTTGTACAATTGTGGCAATCATGTCTTTGAAATATTAGAAACCGAAATTACCCTATGTCTTCCTTGGTGCACATTATATATATCTTGGGTTTATGTATGTGTCCCTTTGTTGAGTATTCTCCACTACTTGATATCTAGGTATTCCATTTGGATTGGGTGTCTATATTTATGATATATGGATTTAGTTCATAACCATGTTGAAAAACAAACTCTATACTTGGGGAAATGACTTCCTCTCATTAGCCAGTAAAATTTAGGTCGTGAATAAGATATTCTTCGCCTCACATGTATATTGCTCTTCATGTTGGATTGCCTTTGAGAAAGAATATAAGTTTAAACAAAATAATTTGATAATTCTTATGGACTAATTTGGGCAAAAAATATATTTTTAGATACACTTCTTAGTTACATTGTGTGCAACCCAAAGATAAATGAGGATTAGGCCTTGTAGATCTCATTACACAATGAAATTACTTATTAGCTAAATGGATAATTAGAGTTGTGTTAGGAGAAGAATAGTGGAGAATTTTGGTTTTTCACTATATTAATCTTGTGACTATCAATGAAAAATGAAAAAATATTAGTTAGTTGAATGAAATATTTCTTGCCACTTCCTTTTGTATAAAATCATCAATCCCTATATAATCCATCTAGAAGGCTTGGCAACAAGTCTACAAAATCTTGAATTAAAGAAGGATTTTTTATGACATGATTTTAGTTTTGTGACTTATTTTATTTGGTGGAATAAGATTGTTAAATATCACAATAAAAATTTAGTTGTCTCTTTCCCAAGAAATACTCTTTATATTTTAAAAAATGGATGCAACAGTTTGGTGATATTTAGGATTTTAATACCCTTGATTGCGTTAATTAGAAAAGGTCCAAAATCGTATTTAATTTAAATAATAGATTCAAGGGGTTTGTGGTTTTTGTTAAGAAATTGGTTCTTGTTGATCTACTTATGAAACTATGCACTTACAATCTAATTTATTCAAAGACCAGTTTTGGTTTGAAAAATACCAATGTTTTCACTCCCCTTTAAAAAAAATATTATATTTTAATCTCATTCTAAATGTCTCTAAATCCAAGACTTAATATAAACTGGAGATGTAGAGTTCAGGAAACAAAGTGGAAGAACTTGAGTTCTTATATTTGGAAATCTAAAGCTGAGGCAAATGCTCAAACTTTAGCTTGAGAAATTATATATTAAAATATTCTTGTGGGAGATAGATTGAAATGTTTAAAGGTACAATCATTGAAATGTCCTTATTGCCAACGTAATGAAAGATTTTTTTTGTATAGAATTGCATAGGAGCCAAATACAATAAATTGATGATGTGTTGGGTTGGAAAGAAGTTTTGGGTAGTGGTCTTCATATTTTTTTTTGTTGATGCTATGAGAAATAGTATTTTGTTTAATAAATAGAAAAAGTTGATTTTTATAAATGTTTTCAAATCATATAGTTCACCAACAAGGAGAAATGCTAAAGTTTTACTCCAACATCTTGTTGCAATTTTTTTCTCTATGTTCTTAGTTGAAAGAGGGTTCTAAAGATTATGCAAAGTACAATAAAAAATTGGAAGCAATTAAACTTCAAATTTTACAAATCCATGAAGGTGATATTTGATATTCTAGACATCTCCAGAGTTTTCTCAAATTTAGAATTTGATTTGTATAGAAGAATTTTACTTCAATGGTTGTCTTAGGAAGGTTTGTTGGATTCTAGTAGGATATTAGTTTTGCGTGATTGTTGTTGTAAATTTTGTTTTGTAATTGTGAATTCTTAGAAATTCTTGTAAGGATGGTATTAGTGTTGTATTTTCAGTTGTCATCTCTTTGTCGTTAGGGTTAATATATTCCTTGTATTTCAATTGTTGTATGCTCTTTTCTTTCATAGCTTCCTTGTGGACTGCTATTCTTTCATTGTAGTATCAAATTTGTTTAATATAGAAAAAAAAAACTTTTTCATAGAGAGAATTTGGGGACCTCTATTTTCATGACCAATAAAGACAACCATGCCATTTTGGAGTCCCCTCAAACTTAAATTGACCCCACCATAGGTATTAAGAATATGCCATTGTTATATGTTCACAATTTATACACCCATTTGGAATATTTTTTAAAAATGTGTCTAGTCATTCACATATAATTTAATAGTATTTATTGGGTGTGTGTAAGTAGAGCAATTTTATTATTATTCTCAAATTTCATAAATGTTATCAAAAGTTTTTTATTTTATTTTATGTTAATCAAATATATAATTATGTAAAGAAATAAATTAACCTTATCAAATATTTAAGGTTAAAAAATAAATAATTAAATTTTAGATAAATTAATTAAGATTGAAATGAACATTTACTTAAATAAAAATGAAAGAGTTAGGGTTTGTGTACTTTAATATTAGAAGAAAATAAATTTTATTTAAAGTAGAATTGTAAATGAAAACATAAAATTAGATTATTGAACAAATGATTGAAACAATACATATTTTAAAAAATGAAAATCTTGGTCATGATTATACCAACAATCATGTTTAGAGAAGTGATCCCATCAAAATTTTGTAATCTTATTATTTCATGCCTATAATACCTATTCAATTAATATTATATGAAATGAGGAAAACAATAATATTACTAATAAACATTATAAAAATTAAAATTCAAAAATTATTTATATCTCAATCAAATTGTACGACTAATTAATAATAAAAATAAAAATAGCATGATAATAATAGACATTAATATATTATAACAATTAAAGTCATTATAATGTAGTAATAAATATCACTAAACAATATTCCCTATTCACTTTATATATTCTTTTTACCATTATTAATATACGGTTGGATGTGAGATTTAGGAAAAGATGTCTATGAAAACTTTTTTACCATCTAAATGGCAAATATTTAATGTGTGACATAAAATAGATGAAATTTACCTTTGCTAAATATAGTATGACCATCCATCCATGCCATGGTCATTAAAAGAGTAATCATTTTTGGAAGTTAATGGGTTTTTAGCAAATAGAATGAGGCGTACAAATGTTTAGTCTTCTAAATATTGGTGCATGTGCTTTGGGCAATTCTATGTGTTGACCTAACTACTTCCTCTTAGAGTATTTTATATCACAATTTATTGGACATATTATTATTATTATTTTAATGGATGATACCTATTTGTAAAGGGAAATGAGTAATTTTATTGGATTGTATTTATTCCGTCAATGTTGTGTGGGTTAGTTCATTATAATTGCATCTTTGATATATTTGAATCTTGGTAAATGACTTAGTCAGGGAATAGACCATGATCATTATCAATTGTCCTTAATCAATTGAATTACAACCTATTGTTTGAATTATTTTTTATGTTTAAAATGATTTTTCTTTCTCTTTTCTTGAATTTTAATCTTAAAAGAAAAATTAATATTATTCTTTCATCAAATTTAGGAGCTATTTGGAAGAAAGAGAATAGACAATCAAATTATATGCGTATGGATAAATTTTCAAGGAATGAAAATTTTCAAATCATATTTTTATTTATGTATTGATAAATATTTGTTTTAAACTCTTTAGCCTCAAAATGGAAACAAATAGCTTTCCATAAATAAACTCACACCACATTAAATATTCATTAATATTTATTTTGACAAATGATAAAAGTTTTTTTGAGTAATGATAAATAGGTTTTGAAGGGTAATTGAAATCTTTAATGAAAAGAGACAATGGCAACAAAGATAAAACAGTTGGCTGCCCACCCCAGAAAACAAAAAGATAAGCTGATTACCTAGATATCAAGGACCCATTAGCAGAAAAAACCAAAAGAGAACAAAGACAAAACATAAAATAAAATGGTCATTAGATAAGTCTTTGAGCATCTTCATTGCTTCCAGATCCTTCAACGCTAGCTTATCATGCATTTCCATGATATCCTCGACATCATGTGTACGACCTACAATGCATTTCTTGGTTCTACTCTGAGTTCACACGCTCGGCCCAACACCCATGTCCACATTCTACAAGTCCTTTTCAATGCTTTCCTTCCTCTCCATAATCATCTAGTCATCAAAAAGACCTCTACCCATCCAATCTTTGGCCTACTCATTGAGAAAAATCAACCCTTCAGCCGAGGCCTCCAACTTTTCCTTTCTCAAATCAATGAGTGTGTCCACATACTTACGCAACTGTCTATAATTCTTTTCCAACAACGCCACCCTTAGCGCATAGTCATTTTTTATCTTAGCCAACTCCTCCACCACACAATTGATACTAGAATTCATCGATTTTCCATAGCAAAGATGGAATCCTACTTCTTTAGACTACAAAGCATAGAAATATTGCACCTTGTGATAGTGTTGTGCCTTGTTGTGAAGGTCATGCTTGTTGAGTACTCTTGATAATCATATTAATGCAAGGAAAAATAAGTCATATTAACTTGTACAGTAGAAATAGTGTATATACAATTTAAAATAATAATAAAAAAAGATAATACACGATATTTTTACCAAAAAAATAATGTTTAGATTAAAAAATCAAGCATAAATAAATTATTTACTATTACAATAATTCAACCATTCTCCAATACAATAATGAGTTACTTACTTCATCCTTAAACATGTGTGGATATAAATAAACACATTATAAACATTTTTGCACATTGCATGAATTATGCAAAGATAAACATGAGTGTTTTATAACATGAACCGAAATTTAAAAAACTAAAATGAAACTCAAAATAAAACTAAAAAATACCTTGTAATTTATTGATTCATATACTATATGAGATTATCCCTCGACTATCAAACATAAATAATATACAACACTTATTCAACAATGAAGAATGTTTCCAAATTTTCATGAATTTACAACACTTATTAGCTATTTTTGGTTTAGCTGCAGAATGATGTGATTGTTGATTCTATTAAACAAGTTATTTTAAAGCATACATGGAAAAATAGATATGTTACTATGTTTTTTAATAATCATTATAAGGTGACTGCCATTCTAAGGCTTTACTCTTACACATTTCTTTAGGTTTATATTTTGTTTTCATAGCTCCAAGTCTTATGCAAGAAGAAATCTAAAGTCATGGACTGCCTTCAACAAATTAATAACAAGCTTAGTCAATGTAAAATTGGTATATAATTTATATAGTTTTATGTATCTATCTTGTAGTCATATGATTTTTTATTGATTGTATAGTTCTTTCTTTCAACTACCTACTAATAGCTTTCATTCTTTTAATTGTTTTGTTCAATATAATTAAAAAATATTTGAAGTGTTTCTTTGACAAACACTAAATTGCCACCTCAATTCTAAAAAAACAAAATCTACATGAATATTGAAGTTTTATACCTCTAATACTATTTGTACCTACCATGATAATACTATATTTATCCCTATTATCCTTCAATGGTAAAATTTCTTTATTCATAATCTTGTCTACAACACCATTCTAAAGAGATAAATTTTAAACTTATTCAATTCATGATAACAAACTCCTTATACTCTATTTACCAATTTTATTACCATCACTCCTCCCACAATGAAATTTTTATATAGAGTTAGAGAAGATTTCTAATTTGAACAAGATCATCAACACCACTAAAGAGTTTACTAGCTACCCCTTGAAACCAAAAGAAAAAATATATTGGAAATCCCACATCATATGCCCTTTCTTTAGTTTTCCTTTTGTTATAGCTTTTATTGTTACAACTCCCTACCAATGAGTATTCTTCTTCCATTTCATCATAATATATAAAAAAAATCCTCACCCTTCATGCAATGGCTTCTTATTCCATGCTAAACTATAATTTCTTGTTTATAGAGGTTGAGATCATCTTCATATATGGCTCCTCTTCTACAACCACAATTATTACAATTAGCCTTATCACAAAAAAATGCATAGAAGAGACTATTCTATGACCATAAAGTGAAAATGAAGGAAAAATATTTAGCTTGGCCTTCACACTACAAACATGGAGAGTTACAAACAATTTGAATAAATAAACGGGTGGTTTTGCCACTATAGCAATGGTGAGAAAGGAATGAATGGCCTTTGAATATGGCTGCAAGGGACAAGATTTTAAAATTTATTTTTTCCATGATGAATAATAAAGGTTTTCTTCAAGGAACATAAAATTTCACAACCAAGAAATCAAGGTTCTCTCTTGAATTTCATGTTCTAATCAAGTAATGTTCTATTCATTTAACCCCTTCACATAATCTCTCTATCAAGTAAATTAAGTTGCAATTGATGTTTTTAGTTGTAAGGTATCTGTGCTATATGTTTTTAATTAGGGTTAGGGTTCAATTAGGATTAAGTATAGGGTTTAATTAGGGTTAGGGATAGGGTTAAATTATGGTTAGGGATCAATTATGGTTAGGTATTATTTTCAATTAGGGTAAAGGTTTAATTATGGTTATAGTCTAATTATGGGGTTAGGGTTACAATTGGGGTTCAAATTGGGTTATAATCAAAGTTAGGTTTAGTATTCAATTAAAGGGTTAAGATCAGGGATCATTTAGAGTTAGGGTTATAGTTAGGATTCAATCAACATGTAAGGGTTAGTGTTATGGTTAGAATTAAGATGGTCTTCAAAGTTAGGGTTAGAATTCAATTAGGATTAGGGTTAGAATTTAATTAGGATTAGTGCTTAGGTTAAGGTTAAATTAGGGTTATAGTTTAATTAGGAACACTTTCAAAGTCTAATTATGATAAGTGTTCAATTAGGGATAGGGTTAGATTTCAATGAGTGTTCATTTTATGTTAAGGTTAAAAAAGCTTAACTATATCTCTATCCCTAATCCTAACCTAAACCCTAAACCTAACTATATCTCTTAACCCCAACCTAACCATAATCCTAACCCTAAACTTGATCATGAACATAACTATAACCCTAATCTTGATAACCTTAATCCCAATTATTACCCCAAACCTAACTATATCGATTAACCCTAAAATTGACTAAAAACCTAAATGTAACCCTAATCCTAATGCTAACCCTAACCCTAATTTTGAGGCGAACACTGACCTTCATCATACTGTAACTTATATTTCTAACCCTAACTATATCTCTTAAACTTAACCCTAAGCCTAACTATATCTCTAGCCCTAATCCTAACCTGAAACCTAAGCCTAACTATATCTCTTAACCCCATCCTAACCCTAAACTTGATCCAAAACACAACTGCTACTAGATTTTCACTTATAGCTCAATCATGTAGAGCTTGTTGTTTTAAGTTGAAAAAGAAAAGGTGCATTTTATCTTCTCCTATATTGGATTCAATTGCATAAGTGAAATAATTCAATAAAAATATTGCATTTTACAAATTACTGCATTTACACAGATGCATGTAACATAAGAAAGATTCAAACATGTATTTTTTGAACAAGAATTTTCTTTATTGAATTTAAAATTGTACATTGTCTCACACAAGCCATGAGACTAAATTTTCTTATTCAATTAAAATTAAGAAAAACCTATACATGAATAAGTAAATGAAAGAAAATGTGCATATAGGGAGAGTGACAAGTCATTTCCAGAATGATTGGTTTAGTGTTCTCTATCTTTTTGTTTTTGCCCCGAGCTACTTATCCCTCCTAGCTCCTCATTATTCCTAGTTCCTGCCTCTGGAAATAGCAATGATGTTATAGAAATGCTCTAAGCAATGAAGGATCACAAAAATTATATGAGAATTCACCTATGCATGTATCAACCGATATCAATGTGAATTAAATAGGAAATGCATACCTTGGATTTCTAGGTAAACCATAAGATCAACATACACACCTAAGACATACATTTTATTTTCTAACATATTTGCTTCATTTGCATATATAGGAAAAGTTTGTTGCTATTTTTGGGTTATCAGTTTTCAGCATGTGGGTTAAAATGTGGCTCCCATAAGGGTTTACCTCAACATGCTTCTCTCTTAGTCTTTGAGAGGGATAAGACTACAAGTACATAGATAAAAAATGCAAAGAAAGCTAATGGTAGTTTCACATTATGATTAAATTAAGCAAGTACATATCACTCATAACAATGATTTGCTAGGCATTTACAAAAATAAAAGGTTTCAGTACAAGCTTGGTGTCAAAATCATAGATGAAAACAAAGTTTAAAGTGCCAATACCAGTTCACTGTCATCAATGAGAAATACTTGCTTAATAGAATCATAATATGAGATAAGAAATCATAATCATAATAGGTTATGCATCCTTTAAGTGAAAAAATCTCGCTAAAATAGGAACTCAACAAGAGAAGGCATTTCAAGCTTGTTGAGAACAAAGATACTTAAAATCTTGAGGAAAAAAGAACACTAAGTTGAAGACAATTAAGATCAAGCTGCTATGTAAATCTTGCAACTAAAATAAACCTAGGCTTTAAATGAGGAAAATTCAGACATGTTACCCTCAAAGATCTTGTGACAACATAGATTTGGTATTGACAAAGCAAAGGTGTGATGGACCTAGGAATATGTCAAAGGACTTTCTATGATAATGATTGCAGTTATCAAATGAAAAGTGAGTTATTGCTGAGTAAGATACCTCACAATAGTCTACATTGATGATAATCAGAGTTAGCAACAACATATTTAAGGACAATCACTTTAAGATGAGACTGCCATTTGGAATATGGGAGGACAATGCTCTATGCATGGGCATAGGTCTGTAAAGGCAATGCCTAGTGAAGTTGTCAAAAGCACACTATTGAAGTCACTGCTCATTTTCCTTTTGGAGGTAGTCTAGTCAAAATGTAATGGTTTAGTTTTGTATCTTCTTTGGAAGTTCTGTGTCAAGGCTCTGGCCAAGTAATACAATAAAGTTGTAGAACAAATTGCAATGTGATGGGATCATCCAAGTGAGAAGAAGACAACCATAGAACATCAACATTGATAAGTGGTGAGGTGCATTTAGAAGAAGGTATATCTTTACACAATTATCAAAAGGAACACTATAGTGAACAACATGCTAGATGAAGAGTGTAAATAGCCACTTATTTATTGCCAAATGTGCCTTAGAATTTCTTGTCAATTTTTGGGTGTAGCATCCTTAAGAAAAATAAAAAACAATGGAAATCGGATTAAATAAAGATTCAATGAAAAAATGTTAGTAAAGTACACATGAGGAGGATTCAATGAGCATTCCATGCTACCTGTTTTGGACCAAATACCAGTATACATAACAAGAGTATGATTTGGTGGAATTTTGGTAGAGGTCATACAACAATGGAGTAGTCATTTTAGTTATGGCATGAAACTACAATGTATGATAGGATTTTTAGGCCACAAAATATTGTTACTTTGGTTGACAATATGAAGAGGATAGTGGTAGTCCAAATATCAAAGGTTGTGGTGCAAAGATCATAGGATGAACAATGCATATAAGATTTCCAATGACAACTGCCATCAAAAGGTGAGCAGTGGGACAATTTAGAGGAGAATGTTTTGGGTATTGCAAGTCTTGTTATCAGATTAAGTACCTCAAATGTTGCACTCCAAAAGTATGATAGTCTCATCTATGATATTTGAGATTTCACCTTTTCTTGTGTTAGGGCAACAATAAATTTGTTGAAAGATTTTTTTTGCATATAATGATGGGCATTGTGAAAATAGAAGTGGTGGAGCACTAAGCCTATAGCAAGGCCATCTTTAGAAAAAGAGTGTAATCAAAGTTATTATGCTCTATGTGTAGGGAAAAACATGGTGTTTGTATTCAATATAGTCATGGAAACTATGAAAATTCTTTCCATTCTCTTTGTGAAGGGATTTTGAACTAATGAAATCTAAAAGCATTCAAAGTGAAGGCTTGGCCTAGGGTTTTCACACTTTAACCTTTGAGTCCCTATGGATAGTTCTATGCCCCGAGTGTCTAAAAGTAGGTATACATGATCACGACATGAATCAACTAATTATGAAAAGAATGAAACCAAAAAAATCCCTCAATACCTAGGAGTTAGATCAAAGATCAACTAAAAATGATAAAGAAAAACCCTCAAATACCTGCAAGGAGAAAACATGAAGATCTTTGACCAAGTTTGGAGGCCAAACTCAAAATAAAGGCTCGAAGTTAAGGAAGACAGGGGATTCAAGGTTCCCAAAGCATATTTAAAATGAATCCCTCTAAAGTCGTGACCATTGAAATGCATAAATACCAAAGGAAATAATAAACATTTTTTCGTTTTGCAAAAATAGAACTCGTTTTCAATTTTATTTTGACATATAGAGGAAAGGATGTAAAGAATTTCCATAAACAGTCATGGTCGAGCATAGACAAAAATGAAAGGATAAATTTTTTTCCAAAAATACTTACCCAACATATAGAGATCGTCGTTTGAAAAATATTGCAATCAAAATCCCTCCTAAGCTATAAAAATCACCATCAAAACCCTCTATGAGAGCTCCAAGAAACCATATGCTGGCATCTGAGAGCTTTCTTGAAGTGAAGAGTCAAAAATGAAATGTGAGGTATTGCTTTTCCTTGAGTTTTTTCTTTATGGTTTCATTTCCCTAATCATAATGTTAACCATTTAAAGTGGTTTGTCACTTTGTTTTGAAAGTATTTTATCAAACTAATGAAGGTTGTGGGGAATAGTGTGTTTCTTCACTAATACTTAGGCTTGTATTCTCCCCATATAGTCAATCTCACATTATTTTTTGCATTCAATACAAATGTAAAGAAATTTGGTTAAGTGTTGTGACTATAAAGCACTTAATTAAATTACTCTTTTAAATACAAAAAGTGAGGGAGTCATGCTTTCAACAACTTAGTTAGGCCTTTATGCTTTGCAAACATATAGGGGAGTTGAGAGAAGATTTCAAACATATGGAGAGCATCTAGGGGTGGTTGAGAGAGGTTGAGAGACATTTGGAGGAAATTTAGGCCTTTTGACCAAGTTTGGAGCAATTTTAGGGGTGGTTTCTCATGCCTTATGTTGGATAGGGTCAAAATTGACTTTTTCAGCCTTTTGAGGCTCTTTCGGAGAGGATCCAATTTCTATATTTTAGGCTTTATTGGTGCATCTGACCCCAGAAGTTTCTAAACCCTATTTTGGTGGATTTTGGAGAAATGATGCATATTACCACTTCACTATTCATTTATGAAGTCAGTTCTTGATATGATTTTTCTATTTTGGTTCTCATTTTGGAGTCCTTATAGGAAAATATAGAGTTTTGTAACTCATTTTCAGTCATGTATAACAACTTGCACTTTGGAGAATAATAAAGATAAACATTTTTCCTTCTTATTTTTTGTTATATTGTGTGAATCTTGATGATTGATGCCATAACATGTGAATTTATCATTTTTTATTTTTTTTTGTGTCTCATTTGCATCACCTTTGTGTAGAAGTATATGTTTGTAGATTGTGAGTTGTATTTTGTTACAAGTAATTCAAGCTGTGAAAATTTCCCTTTCCTTCTTGAATTGAGTGCATTGGAAATCTTCTCATGAAATATTTATGCAAGGCATATGAGTATTTGAGTTTTGCATGCTAAGCTTGTTGTTGTTTGAAAAATATGTATAATAGCAGCTTTATAGGTTTTGAAATAATTTTGGTGTATCACCATAGGAGGTAGTTTTCATTTTATGTTATCTCTTTACCCTTTTCTCGGAAAGTCAGTAGAGTAGGGTAGAATTAGGTGAGAACCATGAGGAATCCAACCTTATTTGGAGGTTGAGCTCTACTTATCAAATCCCACACTTTGAGAGGTATTCCCATGTTACACTGAGTTGTTGAATTTCATATTCAACAAGGTGCAATTTCAATAGATAACAATAACTATAACCCTAATCCTGATAACCTTAACCCCAATTATTAACCCAACCCTAACTATATCTGTTAACCCTAAACTTGACCCTAAACCTAATTGTAAGCCTAATCCTCATGCTAACCCGAACCGTAATCCTAAGCTAATCTTGATGATAACCCTAACCCTAATTTTGATGCAAACCCCATCTCTCATCCTAATATTAACCCTAACCCCAATCCTAACTATATATTAACTCTAACCCTAACCCTAACTATATCTCTAGACCTAACCCTAACCTTAACTATATCTCTTAACCTTAACCCTAACCCTAATCCTAACTAAATATTTTTTTAATAATCCTAACTAAATACTAATGATACAATATTTTTTATTATAATATTATAAATATACTAAAAATATTTTTTATATTTTAACTTAACATTTAAATATACAACTATATATATTATTTTTTTAAATTGAATTACAAATATTATTCTATCATATTATAATATATTAATTATTTTATTAATTTAATATAAAATATAAAAATATAAAAATAATTTATTTAAGATATTACATGTTGCAACGTGACTACTACTAACATATATATACTTAATAATATATATAAAATACACTGAGAGATATCCTTCTTGAGGCACCTATTTTTTTTTTTGTGAAAATTTGATTAAAAAGTAGGTGCCTTGAGAAGGATATCTCTCAACATATTTTATATATATTATTAAATATATATATGCTAGTTGTAAGGTATCTATGCTATATGTAAACTATTAACATTTTCTAATGTCATTATATTTTTATTGTATAGATATTTAATTTATAAATAGACAGTTTATATTTTTTTTATAAAATTTATTTACAAATTATAAATTACAAGTTATTTTCAAGTAAAATTTATTGTAAATTATATTTATGATATATATATATATATATATATGATTTTACATTATACAAGTATTATAAAATTATAATTTTAAATTTTAAATATTGGTATTTGTGTATGAAATGTATTCTCTAATCTTGTTCTAGAATTTCAATTTTTGAAGTTGTTAAATCCACTATTTCAATTGAAATTGATGTTCTTGTCTATGATAATGACTACAAACTATCACTATTAGAGACATCCTTCAACAATGATCACAAGTATGACAATTATGGAGTAAATGGTGATGTATAAACCTATAATCTAGGTCTAATACTATATGATAGCTTATAATGCTTGTGGTTTTTTATAAAAAATAATTACAGAATATCTTCTTTTTCAATTTTTTCCATCAATTCAAATAGTATATGCATTAGAATCTATGAATAAATTCTTATTATATGTATATATTGCATTTAGATAATGATATTATTAAAATATCATTACAACAATGCATATATAAATTAGCAACAATAATAAAGACTATTACTTTCAACATGCGTATTATTTTTGTATTTGAAAATCTATAGCTTACACCTTTTTTATTATGTATGTACTTGGTTGTAAGTTATAGGAGGTAACAAGGGAAAACACATATGAGATAGACAAATGCTTTAACTTGCAACTTCCTTTAAAGTTTTGCTAAATAATATTTCACTTAATCTTCTTGCACTTGTTGATTAGCATAATCGTTGCACCCCTACATGGTGCAAGTGCTAGTGATTATCTTAGGATAATTAAAATAATCCAATCAATTAATCATAAATGAACACATATTAAATGATGAGAGATTTATTGTCAATAAATGAAACAATTATAACAAATATTTTTCTAGGAAAGTAAATGCATAGAATGACGATGGTGCTTTTCTCTAAACTTAATGATGGGAAATTATGATGCAAAATTGGAAACTATATGATATCTACTGTAATGCCCCGCCAAGTAACCTTAAAAGAAGTTGCAATTAACGTCTTAAGTGAACTATTTTTTTTTTTATGAAGTGCATTTAACATACACATTCACTTACTAATTAACAACAACCTCTAAGGCTACAAGGTTAGGATTACTAAAAACCCACACATACATATTATATTAACCATAGCCTTATGAACTTTATGAAATAACCATCATACATCATAAGAATACCACATAACATAATAAGATAATCAACCAAGAAACAATCTTAAAAAAATTATCTTAATCCAATAGTTACATCACTCATTCCCAGAATGAGGCAATAGTACATAAGGTTACAATTACAGAATTCCACCTCATAAACATAAGAGGGATAAAATAACTTATACAAACTAAAATATTACAAAGCAAGAATAACACAAGAACTCGAGCCATCCATTTGGATGTCTTGCCACCAAGTACTAAAGATAGATGGGGAGCCAATGGTTTTGGTGCATGTTCCACCCAACCAATGTGGTACCTGAAGGCCCACCCCCCATGCTAGGAGATAGTAATAAAGTAACATGGACAAGATTCTACTACCTCTAACCAAAGGCAGACTCAAACTGACATAACCAAACAAATGAACTAACAAGTACAACTCAATCACCATACAAGTACGAATCAAGTACAACTCCAACATCACTGACATAGGTCACATTGCTTCCAGACACAATATTAATCAAGTATGTTCAAAGAACCATACACATAAAACAATGAACAACAGTTCTCCTAGATAGAGTGTCATCGCAAGGTTTGTCATGAGATCTCCTCTGGGCATTCTTCATAGGCTCCGACACAAGTAATCCTAGTGGCCTCAACTGAATCCCAGCACTCATACTCACTCATGCAGAATCAACTACCTCTCGCAAGGATAAGATAGTTGATCTTGCCATTCCAGGCTTTCTCACTCATCCCAAGTCTAAACAAGCCCTTGTGTCTATGAGTGAGGATTAAATTATCTTGATTAATGTGAATGCATCTTAATCATCTAAGTACCTTAATTTAATTGTCACTTGATTAACTCACTTTTGAAGGTTACCCGGTTTACCACTTTGGGCTCTGGCCCCTAACAAAAGCCACTCTTCTATTTGACAACACACACCCAAACAATCCACCAAGGGAGACACAAGTGCATACCAACTAGGCATCATAACCACTCCAACATAAGGAGGATACAAATAATATAAACTCACTTCAAACATCTTGGAGGCAACAATCACATAGTCCACTCCTTTCACAGGAGGAAACAAATAAAATAACTCACTCAAAACATCTTGGAGGCAACAACACATCGTCCACTCCTTTCACAGAAGGTACAAAACATCTCCGTTCATGGGTAAAACTGAAAAGACGCCATGCACTACCCAAGGGAAAACAAATACGATCTGGGTATTTGTGATTTTTTGACAGGGATATGAAAATTTTAAAAAGCAAAAACCCTTTAAATTTCCTGATAACCCAGTTTGTGTAAGTGGAGTTATAGGCGACGCAACCAAACCATTTTACCATGAAAATTATAACTATCTTGCAGATTTTAAAATCCGATTTTTAATAATAAATAGAGGGTTTTATTTTCTAAAATAATTCTAAATGCATTGTTTAATCTCTATGTTTGATTTCCAATAATAACATAATCGATTTCCCCAAATAGTTTAAATTCAACTGAGGTTTTCACAATTTTCACTCAAGAATTTTCACAAGCAAAGGCTGTAAATTTATTTAATTTTTTTCTTCTAATATCAAATTTATTTTCTAAAATAGATTTAACAAACAAATCTTTAATCACTACTATTTAAAAAAAACAATCAAGAACAATAAAACACAAAGAGGAAAACCTGGTACAAGAAGCTACAGGAAGAGATGAATTTCTGATGCAAATCTCCTCCAAAGATTTCCTAAATTTTCTTCAATCCTCTAATGAATCCAATCCAAAACCCAACAAATGCAAACAATCTTTCCTTCAATCAATTTTACAATCAAAACTTTCTTCAAACCCTTGTGCAAATTTCTAAAATTTCTTCTTTGCTGTAAAAATGTATTTTTTTCTAAATCTCTTTCTGTTGCCCTAAAATTAAAACATGTATTCTTTATAAATCAAAAATACCTAATACAAACCTAATTCACATTACATGCAAATTAGATATTTCAATTTCAATTTCAATTTTAATTTCAATTTCAATTTCAATATTTACAACCCTAATTCACATTACATGCAAATTAGATATTTCAATTTCAATTTCAATTTCACTTTTCGAAAACCCACTTTCAATTTAAAATGCAATTTGAAATAATAAATTAATTTCCAAAGTTGCAACTAATTTCCCAAATAAACATTTAATTACAATTTCTAATTTAATTCCCACATGTTGAAATTAAATTCCAAAATTAATTTTAATTCTTTTATTTCCTTTCATTCTCTTGCATCACGTTTAATTAATTAATTTAATTATTTAATAACTAAATTCAACCCCCTTGGATTAAATTTAATTAATTAAATAAATTTAATATAATTAATTAATTTAAATATAAACTTTTATCCACATTGCATTATTTAAATTAAATAACCATCAACATGATTTAAATGCAATTATTCTAAATATCTATTTCCAAATAAATAATCCTTTAGAATTAAATAACATTAAAACAAGACAGACAATGACTCGACACACACAACTGACGACACACTAAGGCTAGGGTGTAAACTTGACACATGTTACCTTACTACTATCTCCCGTTCAACTTAACCGTTGGATTGACATGCTCAAACCTGTGAACCCAGGTGGAGTCGATGCCATGTACTTGTAATCCTGCAATCAAGTAAACAACATCATACAATATATCCAGCATATAATACACACCGTGAAAAAGAAATTACGGATTCGTAGGGCGCTTGCAAGTGAGTGATGCGAAACCGTCCTCTTCACCAATACACTCATCAAAACTGACACTTCCATCATAATCCAGGAATCTCATAATAACATCTCATGTTAACTCTACAACATCATTAATCCATAATGCATGTGAAACAATAATCAGATAACTAGATCCCACAATAATAGTTGTTGCTCAATAGTAGTGATCAAAACATCATAACAAAATATATCCAATATCAAACTAACTGCAACCAAACAAGAAGCAAAATAGAGGGGTATTACATCTACTTGGAAACATTAAATTTATATCAATGAAATGCCTCAAGATCTACACATGATTTTTGGTCCATCACGAATCAATTCCATGAGTCTAGGTTAATTTTATAGTAGAAAATTCATTCTATATGTCCAAATTAAACCCCAAACAATATGGAGTTATGCTCTATTTATTTTCTAAATAATCCTTATCTAATATACTCCTTGATATTTGAGGGTTGAAGGTATTTAGAAACTCAATTCTATGAATGATCTACCTCTTGCAAAATCTATCATAGTTGTTAGCATAATTTTCAATGAGAAAAATGGAAATGAACATCCATAATAGATCACAAGGGCCATGCCATGAATGATTAACCTTGGAGAAACTTGAATAGGGAGAAAAAATAGCAAAATAATCCACTATAGTGCAATTGTTACAAGCTTAGTCTCTTTTATGCCAAGTATGGTTCCTCATCTTAGCTAACATTCTCATCCCTAAAAGAAAGATTTACAACTATAATAATATGTACCAACATACTCCAACTAGTGTATCTAATTGAAGTGAAAAATCATTCTATCCCTATAAATATAAGAATACCAAGTACAAAAGATGAAAGAGAACTCACATGTGCCCCAATGCTCCTCATGAAAAATGAATACTCTCAAAATACTCCTTATGAGAATAACATATCCCCTTTGATGATTAAGAAGGTATCTTAAATAATCCCAATGCTTCATTTAAGCATATGTAGAAACCACATTAATCCATGAAATAAATCATAATGGCTTATTTAAGCCTTGTATTCCCATAGAAAAAAGATTCAACAAGAAAATTAATCTATTGAAAGACCTAAACAAAAAGGAAATAAAAAGCCAAGAGAATCATTTGGACACCATTTTTGTCATCCATGCATGCCATAATTATTTCACTATAATAGAAACATTTTTAACAATTTACAAAAATGCTAAAATATTTTGGCCACATGTTTAGTATTTATGACAAAGGAATAGAAATTATGTCACATCTAGGAACCCCATAAATTTACCTGATGAGCCCATTTATTAGCTAGTTTTTTTTTACCTTTATGCTGCTTATAAGACATTCCTAAGGCAATTATTCCTATTGTATACCATCTTTTACGTTTATTATGCAGACCTTGAACTTGGTTAAAAGTATATGGAAATATAGTTATGATATGATGGTGTTGCTTGATCTGTATGCGAATATGTATGAATTATGATTGATACATGTGTTTAATCATGGTAGTTATAATTGTGTGTGTGTTTTATGAACTAACCCCTTGTAGCCTGAGAATACACTATAGTCTGCAACAACTACATAATGTAACCCATAGTTGAAGGAGTTCCTAGATAGTGAAATAGGGGATGTTCCTGATTACATTGAATGAAATAACTATAAGATGGAGACACTTGATGAAGACAATCATACATCATTCTGACAAACAATAAAGACATTGAAAAAGGAGAACCTCATTATCATTAGGATTCTAGCATAACTAATTTTATGTTCCGCATTTCAGTTTTGTTATTGCAAGAGTTCTAATCCTATTTGGATTCTTATCTCTTTTTAGTTGTAGTTAGGATAACTAAAACTTAATTATGCTCTAATACTTAGGAGAGTTGTAATTAATTGTTTTAGTTTAGAGTTTTGTTCCAAACAAACCTCCCCATGCATGTAGATAGCCAGTGGTTGAGTCTTTAGGATATTTAGTTGATTAATCTTTTAGTCGTGGATTTGGTTATCAAACACTTTTCAGTTTTTAGTTGTTATTACACAAACATGTTGATTATTCAAATATGGTTTTTCTAGATACAATCTTTGAGCAAGATTTCATGTGATATTTTGGAATGTGTATTGAATGATCTTGAGTTGATCTGAAGATTTAGATTTGATTTAGTTTAGTGAAGACAACCACCTAAGCAAGGGCCGCTCAAGTTATTTTACTTCACTATATTTGCAATCTTTATTTTTGTTAGTAGTTACTACATAATTGCATAATCAATTAAGTTAGATTCTCATATCAAGTTATCAATAATTTTTGTTTATGTTCATGCTTGCATTCATTTAACTTGTAGTACTTTGAAGTGTAGAATAAGTTTAGTTATCAGTTTCTAGTTAGTTTTAGCAGTTTACCTGTTAACAATAGTCCAGTCATAAACTATGTTATAGGTACTTGTAGCCATAGCACCAACTTCACTTTTTTCATTGTTATATGTTTTTATGATTTTTGAGCAAGTCTAATACCTTTACTTGGATAATTTAGGTAACCTCGGGTCTTTGAAAGAACATATAGTGCCAGTACCATCACAAGCCTACTAGCCCTGGTCAATAATTTAATGAAAGTCTTTTCAATGTCAAGTGGACTATTCAACTAGGTTTTCCCCTGAATTGAGTGATTTCCACTAGGTTTATTACACAATAGAATGGACTCTACATTTTTGGTGCCTTTTTTCGGGGATGGTTCTATCTTCATAGACTTTTTATTCCAAGATTTTATAGTTTACACTTTGTTTTCAATATTAGGGTTGTTAGGTTTAATCTTATCAAATACCAGAACATTCTACTAACATTGTGCAAGAGTTGTTTCTATACAAATTTCTACCTATTGTATGTGGAGGCAAAGGGACACATTGGGATGGTTCCTCCCCTCAACAAGCCAACAAACTAGAGAAGATATTGGTGATTACATTAATCAAAGTGAGGGTACTATTGAAGAAGAATATTCCCTTTCAAAAATATCTACTACACCCACAAAGGGGGCATACTAGACCATGGGTGATATATTAGTGGATGATCCACCTGAACATATTACCTTTGAGTTCCCAATCACCAACCAAGAAAGGGCTATTGTGTTGAAGAATATTCCTCCTTCAACATTACCAATATTTTATGGTTTGGTGATTGAAGATCCAGACACATTTATGTTTGAGTTTGATGTCCTATGTAGGATCTATGACTATACCTCTGATGCTCATAGGCTCAAGCTCTTTTCTACCACTCTAAAAGATGATGACCTGAGATGATTTATGGGATTAGGCATGTTGTTATTCTAGATTGGGATACCATGAAAACAATGTTCTTGGAAAAATACCAAGACTATTGTAGAGGAATTGATAGAAGAGATGACATTTTCAAAATTTCACAAAATAAGGATGATCCATTAGAGGACTATGTGGAGAGATTCCAATTCTCCTTGAAGAAAAACCCACATAATAAGCTACTTGAAGAATCCCTCAAGTTAGTATTTTTAATGGGATCCAATGAGGATTGTATGAATGCCCTCAATCTTATTGGCAAGGGGATGTTTCTCAACTACCATTTGAAGAAATATCCAAGGTCTACAAAAACTAATCTAGAACCTTCACTAAGAAGACCAATGGAGAGAGGACATCCACCATTGAAAAATCATCCATTGGGGTTTCAAAGATAGAGTTAAGTAATTTGTTATCCAACATAAAGTTGGACATTATCAGTCACCTAGAAACTCAGTTGGACACTCTCCATATAAAGAAGAAGCAATAAGAGGCTGAAGCAATGTTCACTGAATATTGCCCCAAGTGTAGACAAAGGAAAGAAAATTACAAATGCAAGAGGGTGGCTAGTATTAAAGAAGAAAAAATAGAGAAACCTGATTTTTCAGCCACTTGAAGGAGAGGATGGACAACTATTTTACATTTCTCAAAAAATTCCATGATATCCAAGGCAAGGTATCCCACAAGAACCTCTGAATTTTAATTCATCTTTTTTAATTAGAAATCCAATTTTTTCTACTTGGAATTCCTAGTCCTGGTGAAATAACCAAAATCAATGGAAAAACCCTCAACAATGGAGAAAACCTCAGTAAAATTGGAACCAAAAGCAACCAAATGCATGGTCACAACAAAAGTTTCAAGGTTCCAGTTATAATCCTCAATGGCCAACACAACAAAACCAATTGCAGTCACAATGACAAAAAGGCTAGTAGTGGGGTAAAAGCACAAACCTATGTCACTTTCAGCTAGATAAATAGTTCTGAGTGAACTGATTTTGGCTAGAAATTTTTCAGTCGAGTATGTTTCGGCCGAAACCATGTGGCGTATATGTGGCACACATGGTTTTAGTACAATAGGTTTCTGCTGAAACCAAAAAAAAAAAAACATTCCCCTTTCAACTTTCAAACTAGCTTTCAATTTGGGTTATTATACATGTGGGGTTTCTATAGGAAGGATTTCAGCTAAAACCCTTCCAATAGAAACCCTTTCAGCCAAAACTATCTAGTTGGTATCCTAGTTGGCAGCCAACTCAACATTTTTCAAAATTTTTCAAAATTTTTAACTTTAACTAAGTATTTCTCTAGTCAGAATGTTTTTTCTACAAAAAATAAAAATAAGTTTTCTGCAGAGCTCAAATTGGGAAATCCAAATATATATATATTGATTGGTTTTATTATATGTTATTTTTAAAATAATGCAAGTAGGTTGTTAAAATTAAAAAAAAAAAGAGACTGATTAGAAATTAAAAAAAAAGTTAGTAAAACATATATATTTTTTTTAAAACTTATATGGGGCAGTAGAGGAGAGAGTCTTCTTCAAAAGGGTATAATTTTTTTTTTGAAAATGATTAAAAAAATTGAAAATAGTTGACGGCCCATGAGAACTGTCAAATTCTGACATGTTTGACTTTAAAACATTATTACGAGAAAAATATACATGAAAATTTGTTTTTTTTTTTTCTTTCCATGTAGTATATATTGAAGTTACCTATGTGGAGAAAAAAAATTAGGGAGAAATGAAGTTTTTTTCAATTTGTTTATTGACAGCCCGTGAAGTCACTCTTTTCTAAAATTTTCAACATTCCAAAATTTTTCCTTAAATTAAAAAAAACATAATGATTTGTTTTATTTTTATTTTTAAAATTACAAGAATAAAATTCATCAAAAGTTATACATTTCATTAGTTTACACCATTTTGAATTTCAAAACATAAAGACCACTTTTATGTGGTCGAAGTTCATAATTTTTTTTGTTGTTGGTCGACTTTATAAAGTGTGACATAGGTTTGTGCTTTTACCTAGTGGCAACAAAAAAACATGAATTGCCAGTAGCCTTTACTCCCTCCTTAGCCACAAAAACAAGCTGCTATTCCTAATCCATCTAATCCAACATATCAACCACCAAGAGCACCACAGTTACCTACCCAGCCTACACCTAATCCTAACAACAAGCCTATCCAACATGCTTATACTAACGAGGCTATGCAATACCCCACCTATGGGGTAGAGGTGATTGATGTCCGCCTTAGTTTAGGAAAAACACTAGCTAGTCCTTCATCCCCACAAATTATTGAAATGGGAGATGAGAACCCTACAATTGAAGCTCTAGATAATTCATCCCTAGTGCCTAAGTCAAATCAAGTAAACCAAACTATCTCAAGTCTAGAGCCTTTGTTTCTTAAGCACTTAGCCATACCAAAACATTAGTGTCAAGATGAGACTGGCCTATTGGGTCAACTAAAGGATGTAAATATTAAAATACCTCTCATTCAAGCAATCAAGGACATCCCAATTTGTACCAAGACTATAAGGGGCCTTTGTCTTAAGAAACCAAGGAGAAAGAGGAAGGATCCTTAGATAGTTCATGTCCTAGGAAACCTTGTTGATATTATTCTAGGGAGCATAACTATCCCTAAATACATAGATCCTCATAGTCCAGTAGTGGATGTTAAGATTAATGGGACCCTTATCAAGAAAACCTTGATTGACCTAGGGGCAACAATCAATGTCATGACTAAGGAAACAATGCAACTCCTTTAGCTAGCCAACCTTAGCCCTACACCTACTATTTTATAGTTGGCAGATAGATCAACAGTAAAGCTTGAGGGAATCATTGTGGATTTAGCTATATCATTAGATTTCTAGGAATATCTTGTTGATTTCATAGCCTTATAGCCAAAGGTCAACCTCATGGGATATCCATTCATTTTAGGTAGACCATGGTTAGCTACAATTAATACATTCATAGAATGTGGGTCTAGAAATATGATAATATCTAATGGGACTATAACCAAGAAATTGGCTCTCTATCCTCTAGCCCAACCTTATGATGATATTGAGAAAACCAGATGGACCACCTTGGATTAGGATGGCCACTATTCTCTTTAGAATTTAATGACAATAGAATGTATCCCTTTGTTGGATGATTAGGATGAATATGATCTGATTGCTCACATAATAAAAAAATATTGTGGTAGGAACTCATAGTAATAGGATTATCTATCATGCCTTCAAGATCCTTTGCAAAACATTATACTTGCAAATTCATCAGAAGAAATATCTCAAATTTTCCATTCCTTACTGCCATAGTAGTGTATACCAAACATTCTTGGACTTGACCTCTCATCTATCCAAGAATCATCCACAACATTAGAACTTTTTCCAGGAAAAACACTAAACATAAACAATGCATTAATTGAAGAGAAACATAGTTCCTTGAATACAGTGTTGGATGCACATGAAATAGCCTTTGCATGGGAATACCATGACATGAAGGGCATATATCTTAACTTATGTATGCATAGGATCTATTTTGAAAGGAAAGTAAAGTGTGGAATACGCCTTCCTAATTCTAATCTTCGGGAGAGATACAAATAAATCTTTCAAAAATTTACAATTACCGAGCATTTAAGAAACACATACTAGAATATGTGATACAAACAATGAAATGAAAACATAGGGTTTACGTGGGAAAACCCTTTCAAGAAAAAACCCACACACCGAAGCAAAGATCTCTTGTATTATAGTAAAATGAATATTACATACAAGTTACAGAGCTATTCTCTTTCAGGTGTTAATCTATCAAATGAATCTGATAGCATTTCCTTACATTCAATTCAATCCTTACTCTATTCCAATGTGCTATGGAATTCATACAAACTTCACAAGAATTACAAGAAAAATATCATAACATACACTTCAACTTTTACAACCATCGAACAGTCATAACTGCAATCCCGTCGAATCATTCTTGAACTGTTGTGGGGTTACACTAATCTTTCATCACTCAGCCAATTACCACTATACCATGGGATACCTCTCTACCACAATTCATCCAAATGACCATAGTGGTGTCACAAGTTACTGCTATACCACAATCTATCACCATATCATAGACCCCCTCATCAGATTGTCATGGGGTTGTGGGTTCTATATCGCCATACCGCAAAACCCCCTCATGGGTTTTCATGGGGTTGTAATTTACATGCATCCATATCGCAGAACCCCTTCATGGACTATTGTGGGGTTGCAGGTTACCCGCTATACTGTATCCCACCGCCATACCATAGACTCTCTCATCTAACTGTCGAGGGATGACAAGATATCCTACACTACCATAAGCCTCCTCATGGATTGTTGTAGGGTGGTAGGTAGTGATTGTTCCCCGCAACACCACAAGCTCCCTTGTCTGTTTTTCATGAGTTGGAGGGGTATAAATTAAGTGAACATTTACTTCCAACCTACTAGCACTAATTTAGATCTATGTGGTACTATAGTGTAGAAGACTTTGACATGGCTAAGTGTTTTCCTAATTTCAGAGAGCCTTAACTAGTAAGTTTGAGACACCTTTTTCTCAACATTATCCCACTTGATGAAGAACTTACTGGCTCCCAATCAATGCTTGAAGTCACTGTATCACCCTAGGCCTCAAGGCCCATCGAATTTGCACACCATTTGAACTTCTTTGTGCTCACTAGATTTTTCAGTGCATCAATAACATTCACCAAAGTTTCAACCTTTTTCAAGTTAACCTTTTCATCTTTCACCATATCATGAAAAAAATGGTACAACACGTGAATGTGTTTTGTTCTGGCATGGAAAGTTAGATTCTTCGCCAGAAATATGGCACTCTAGCTATCACAACAGATAGTAATTTTCCCTGCATCAAAACCAACATCCAAACATAGTCTTCTAAGACAAATGCATTCTTTACAAGCATGTGTTTCTGCCATGTACTCTACTTCAATAGTGGACAAAGTGACTATAGCTTGTTGCTTGCTCATCCAACTTATTACACCACCAAACAACATAAAAACATATCCACTAGTGGATCTTTTGCTGTAAATGTTCCCCACCCAATCTGAATCCACATGTCCATGAATGCTTATTGAATTCGAAGATACAATAGAGTAACCATGATAACATAAGGCATACTCAAAATCACCCTTTAAATACTTGAAAAATATATTCACAATGTCCCAATGTGTCCTTCCTGGATTAGCCATAAACCGAAAAATAACTCCCACTGCTTGGGAAATTTCTGGAATAGTACAGACTATTTCATACATTAAAATACCAATTGCACTTGAATAAGGTACCTTGATCATATCCTCCATCTCATAATGAGATTTTGGACAATCTTCAACACAAAATTTTGTTCCCTACAACACAAAAATTATTAACTACTTGCAATATGTCATATTAAATCTCTCTAGGAAAGAGTTCACGTATTTTCTTTGACTGAGACAAAGATTTTTATTTTCTCTATGCCTTCTGATTTACATTCCCAGAATATATCTGTGAACCTAGATCCTTCATTTGAAACTGTGATGACAATTGAAACTTTAGCTCATAAATCATACCCTTACCATTCCTAATGAGCAACATGTCATCCACATGTAGGGAAATAATAAGAAAATGACCATTTTCAGTCTTAAAATAAATACAATGGTCAAACTTAGATCTCACAAATCCCAAAGACAACAAATAGGTATCAAAAAATTTGTACCACAATCTAGGAGACTACTTCAAACCATACAAAGATTTCTTTAACTTACATACTAGTTTATCTTTACCTTTTTCAATGAAATGCTCTAGCTGGGACATGCAAAGTTATTCCTTCAAATCACCATGAAGAAAAATTGTCTTCACATCCATCTGATCGATTTTTAAATCATATGCTACTGCAAGTGATAACAAGAATCAAATGGATGTCAAATTTGCTAGAGGAGAAAAGATTTCCCCATAATCAATTCCCTCCACCTAGGAATATCCTTTTGTGACCAACCTTGCTTTATGCTTCTCAACACTACCATCAAGACCTATCTTTTTCTTGAACAACCATTTACATCCAACATGCTTTTGTCCTTCAAGCAAAGGTACCAGATCCCATGTATCATGATTTTTCAATGATGTCATTTCTTCATTCATGGCTCCTAAGCAGGAATCTACATCAGACATACCCATAGCCTCTCTAACAGTACTAGACTCATAAGTGTTAGAAATCAAAGAAATGACATAATTGGAATCTAACATAGAATATCCAAACCTTTCAGCTTGTTGCTTAGAATGCGTAGACCTCCCCACAAGTTTAGGCTGAGGTTCTTCATCTTGATTAGAAATTTTAGATCTACTTGAGCTCTCCTCATTAATAGGTTCACTAGGAGTAGATAGTTCATCTTTATTGTGTGTAAGAGGAACTTCAACTACATCCTTTATTTTTTCTTTCATCTTTGGCTGTAGATCAACTATGGAAGGTTTCGGCTCACAGAATATCACACTTCTACTATAGAGAATCTTCTCTATAAATAGATTCCAAAGCTTGTACCCCTTCACACCGATGCCATAACTGATGAAGATACAATTCACTTCCTTGTTCTCCATTTAGATCTCTTTTCACTAGGCACATAAGCATATGCCTCACAAAAAAAGACTCTAATATGTCTCAATGAGGGCTTCTTATCAGACCATGCTTCCATAGGTGTCTTATCAATGAGCTCCAAAGTAGGAGATCTATTAATTGGATAAAAAATAGTGGCTACAACCTTAGCCTAGAAATTTTGTTCAAGACCAACACTATTTTTAGCATACTCTTTTCCCTCTCCATAAACATTCTATTCATCGTCTCCACAAATCCATTTTGTTGTGGTGTAGGGAGTTGTTTTATGTCTCTTATTCCTATGGTCCTTACATAACCTATCAAAATCTTCAAAACAAAAATCATCACCATTATCCATACTCAAACACTTTAATTTCCTACCAGTCTGATTTTCTACCAAGGTTTCAAACTCATTAAATTGACTAGATACTTGAATTTTACTTTTGAGAAAGTACACAAATATCCTTCTCAAATAATCATCTATGAATGAGAGAAAATACAAATATTTTGATAATGAAGGAATATTATTGGGCCAAACACATCAGCATGAATATAATCTAGAATTATAGAAGATTTATAAGGACTGGAATAAAAAGAAACATGATGTTGTTTTCCATATATACAATGTTCACAAAAATCAAACTCGAGATTACAATCATCAATCCCATCAACTAGGATTTTATTCTTCAAGGATTTTAAACCTTTTTCACCAATTTGGCCAAGCCTCTGGTGCCACAAATTTTTATTCTCCATTGGGAACTTGACCTCTAAATAATTAACACCCACAGGAACAACATCCTTCTTCTCTATTTGATCAGATGAAGAAGCCCTTTTCCCAGACTTCATAGAAGTACTATTGCATTGAATTATGAAAGCTGCCAACTTATATAGAGTGCCAATTCATGCACCCTTAGCAAGCACCATAGAACCTTTATTAATCTTACAAATACCATTTGAGAAAGATACATGCACACCCAAATCATTCAACTTACTTACATAAAGTAAATTTTGTGCCAAAATAGGGATATGCATCACACCATTGATTCCCTTTATCCTTCCATCAGGAAATAGGATCCTGACTCTTCCGCAGACAATAATTTCCAGGTGAGAATCATCACCCAGATACTAAAGGGAAAAGAAAGGATCAACTAGTGACCCAACAGTATGGAAAATTTCCCTTAACACTAATACAATAAAGGAGGAGAGCTTAAAACAAGTTTCAATAGAATCTAAAAAATACTTGAGATAAAATACATGCAACATAAAAGAGATTACACACATTGAGCATTCAAAGATGACACAGGTATTTAACATGGGAAAACCTTTCCAGGTAAAAAACCCACCACACCAAGTAAAGAATATTTTGTATTATAGTAATAACAATATTACATAGAAATCACAGTTTTGCTTTTTTTCAGCTCACAACAACAACTCACCGTTAACTCTCACTGTTACAATGTTCATAGAACATACAGTTCAAACAACCACCCTCTTGCAATAACGTGTTCACCTCACATAAGTCATACAATGCAATTAATTCTACTCAATCAACTGTCGATCACAAGGTACATCAAAATTTGATCAAATCGCACCAAAGATCTGCCCATGTCGATCTTCCTTTATTGAGCCACCCAGGCATTAATACCACCACTCAAATCATGTTTAGTTTGCCAACGTAAGTCAACTTGCACCTGCTACAATAACTATTTTTGGTTTTTGACCAATCATCGCTCTGACACTTAGCCACATGTTTGTAGATTATTTGTCAACCATTGTTGACTCTAAGCCTAGCTCGGTCAACCCTATCAATGAGCTCATTTGAGCTCTCCAAATTCCTTACCGCTCTACCACCGAGCTTGTTCGACCCGTCTGCGGTATGGCGGTGAGCTCAACCGAGCTCACCCCAACTTCACTGGGCCTTGAAATTCCTTCCCACTGCACTACCGCAACCAGCTTCAAGACTCACCATGGTATGGCGATATATGACCTGGCAGACCGCTGGCAGTCTTATTGTGCTACTGCGGAGGCCATCGGGCCACCTCATGGTAGGGTAGTAACCGTCAGCTTGAGCCTCTAGCGGTCTTACCATGACCACTATGGTGAGTGAACTCATCGATCGTGGTGGTGGCAGTAACCATCAAGACCACCACAGGCAATCTCACTGCGGCCACCATGGTGAGCAGATCCACCACTTGTGGTATGGCGGTAACCGCTAACAAAGCTATAGGTGGTTTCACCGTAGTGAGGGCCACAACCAACCGTGGTAAGGCGGTGGTAGAGATTCAGACCACCAACAATCAAGAGCCGTGGTTTACCATGCTACCGTAGTCATAGAGAGTGACCACCACGGTAATGAGGTAACCGCCAAACCCTCCACTACAGTATCACCAGAGCATAACGGAATACCGTCGCGGTATGGCGGTAAAGGCAAAAAACTGAATTTTTTCACCATCTGAAAAGGCAGAGGTCCAAGCTGGTAATTGAGGCATCATTTTTCAATAGATACACCTTTCCACCAACATACTTTTTGTATTTTGAAAAAAAATCCCTATGAGAGGTCATGTGAAAAGACACATCCGAGTCAATTAACCACACATATTTTGATGCATGTGTTGCTAAGGCTGCTATGAATGCATCTGCATCATCCTAAGAATATTCATCATCATAAGAATTATTGTATTCCTTTTTCTTCTTCTTCTCTTCTTTGCAGTCCTTCTGGATATGTTCGGATCGCCTACAAATTTAGTATTTCACCTTGGACTTCTTACTAGGAGACTTTTATCTCCCCTTTGACGTGGATTTATACTTATTTTCTTTCTTCTTTCCTTTCTCCTTTGATCTTCCTTGAACAACAAGGGCCTCCTTGGCCATCTGAGAAGACTTCCTTTGCATTTCTTCCGATACCAGTGAAGCAACCATATCTTCCATCTTGAAATTGGTTTTTTTACTCCCAATAGCTATTACCAGGTGATCCCATGTGTCAAGAAAAGAACACAATAGGAGCATGCAATGATCCTCGTCATCTATCTTCACACCAACAAACCCCAACTGAGAAATGATCATGTTAAATACATTCAGATGATTTGCAATGGACACCCTTTCCTCCATCTTCAAAGTGTATAACTTCTTTCTCAAGAATAAATTATTTACCAAGAATTTCCCTTGATAAATGTCACCAATATTTTTCTAAAGAATTTTTGCAGCTTTATCTTCATGGATATTAAAGTGAACATAATCGGCCAAGCATAATCTGATCAGACCCTTGGCTATCTAGTCCATTGCATCATAGTTAGTTTGCAAGGTTGTTGATGGTTTTTTACTAGATACCACATCCCAAAACTCTTAATTTATGAGAAAATATTCCATATTGAACTTCCACAACTAAAAATTATTGCCATTGAATTTTTCTATTTCTATTCTTTTGGATGTGCTCGCCATCTACAATCTGCAATAAGATTACAACCAAATTTCTTTGAAAAGCTCCCATTGAAACCATATTAGTACCAAAAACCCTTGTAACCCACAAGGATAACAAAACTAGCTAGGCTCTGATACCATATGAAAGGAAAGTAGAGTGCGGAATATGCCTTCCTAATGCTAATCTTCAAGAGAGATACAAATACATCTTTCAAAACTTTACAATTATAGAACATTTAAGATGTACATATAAGAATATGAGATAGAAAAAATGAAATGACAACATAGAGTTTACATGGGAAAACCCTTTCGAGAAAGCCCCTCACAACAAAATAAAGATCTCTTGTATCATAGTAAAATGAATATTACATACAAGTTATAGAACTATGCTTTTTCAGGTGTTAATCCACTGAATGAACCTGAAAACATTTCCTTAGATTCAATTTGATCCTCACTCTATTCCAAAGTGTTATGGAATTCATACAAACTTCACAAGCATTACAAGAAAACTATCATAACAAACACTTCAAATTCTACAACCACTGAACCGTCATAACCACAATCCCATCGAGTTATTCTTGAACTATCATGGGGTCACACTAATATTTCATCACCTAACTAGTTACCATCATACCACAAAATACCACTCCACTATAGTTCATCCAAATGACCATTACAATGTTGCAAATTACTTCGATACTACAACCTACTACCATACTATTGACCCCCTCATGGAACTGTCGTGAGGTTGCGGGTTCTATACTGCCATACCATAAAACCCCCCCCCACAAACTATCACAAGGTTGTGATTTACATACCACCATACTGCAGATCCCCCTCATAGACTATCATGAGGTTGCTTCTTACCCACTATATCATAGCCCACCGGCATATCACATAATCTCTCATCTGACTATCATGGGATGGTAGGATATCTCGCACTACCACAAGCCTCCTCATGAATTGTTGTGGGGTGGTGGATAGCGATTATTCCCCATAATACCACAAGCTCCCTTATTTGACTGTCGCAAGTTGGTGAGATATAAATTAAGTGAACATTTATCGCCAACCTGTTAGCACTAATTTAGATCTTTGTGATACTGTAGTGTAGAATACTTTGACATGGCTAAGTATTTTACTGATTTCAGAGAGCCTTAACTAGTAAGTTTGAGACACTTTTTTCTCAGCATATTTATCCTATATCTAACAGTGAATGGGTATCACCCTTATTTATTGTCCCTATGAAAGGTAGAAAATGGAGGGTGTGTGTAGATTATAGGGAGTCAAACACAATCACTAATAAATACCACTTCCCATTACCCTTCATTGATGAAGTGCTTGACTCCTCAGTAGGGAAGAAGTATTTTTCATTCCTAGATGGTTTTAGTGGCTATAATAAGATATAGATTGCTCTAGCTTAGATCAAGACAAAACAACATTCACATGTCCTTGGGGTACTTATGCCTATTATATTCTACCCTTTTCCTTATACAATGCCACAAGTACTTTCTAGAGGGAAATAAATAGCATCTTCTCTGATTATGTTCATGAATCTATAGAGATATACATGGATGACTTCACCACAAATGGGGAAACTTATGAAGAAGCCCTTGCCAATCTAAAAAGGTTTTCAAAAGATGTAAAGAACATAGCTTGTCCTGAAGTAATGGAAAGTGCTTTATGATCACAACCCAAGGAATTGTTCTAGGGAATTTCATATCTAGTGAAGGGATTCAAGTTGATCCACATAAGATAGAGATTGATGTAGGAGCATCTAAAAGATTCAATCAGTTGGGACAAAGAACATTTAGTTATAGAGAGTGACCTTGGAGTTTATTTTGTTCCTTAGTATGATGGCTAGTTCATAAGTTGTGGATTGAAGGGTTTTTTGTCAGGTATATTTAGTTTATCCACCAGAATTTTTAGAGGTCTATATGAAGATTTAATTAAGTTGTGAGTATTTGTGTTCTGATAATGGTTATGTTGCTATAGTTGGTGTTCCTGAAAGAAGATGATGTGATTCTAGTAATCTAATTTGTTGCAATTTCTTCTATGGTGATTCATGATGCTTGTGTATGTTTCTAGATTGTGATCTATCTATGTTGTCAGTTCACATTGATTGTTGTGCTCATGATTGGTGATTTTCTTTTGGGAGTTCATGTTTTTCCTATTCATGGCCAATAGGGTGATGGTAGCATGTTGTGGATCTTCGAGGCTAATTGTATAAGTTGTTTCATGTTCAAGATGTGTTTTTTTAGGTCCCTACTATATTTTGCCCAATATTGGCTGATTCAAATTGATAATTGCTTATTTATTTGGTTTGATAGTTTGTACACATTTATATTTTGTTGGGTCGACATGTAGTTGATGTTATCCTTAGATGCTTATATATATGATTGATTGTATTGAGGATATTGACAAGGCATGAAGGCAGGGTGTGAGATGTGCAAGCTTTGTATGTGAATAATGTTCTAATCAATCGAAGAGAAGTCAATAAAACAGTCATATGGTGATGAAATGTTTTGATCCGAAAAGATCACAGAGCAGAGAAATCATGGAGTAGAAGTAAGAAGTGATGGAAGAAAATTATTTTATGAGTTGTTTGTAATTCCTGGGCTACGGCCTAGCATCTGTAAAGCTCGAGTGGCATATGTAATGTGTTTTGAGATCATAATATAATGAGTGAACTTTGAAGGCTGGTTATTTCCCTTTGAGGGTTTTCCCAAGATAATTATTGTGTCATGTGTTATTGCATCTTCATGTTGATTATCTATTAGCTTCCATTATATATATATATAAGACCTGAGTGTTAGTTGTTTAAGATATGAGGTGGGACAGTCCCTCATTGTACCCTCCTACCTTGAACTGCTATTGAGAATATGTGTCTCAAACTCACTGGTAGAAACCCTGATACTGTCACCAAGCAACAAATTTTCTTGAGTGTTTTGTTTATTCTTTTACCTATATATCACCAAGTGATTAAGAGAGCCAAGATAGACCTGGTATATGCATTACACCATCAATTCCCTTAATTCTTCCACTGGGAAACTGAATCTTGACTCTTCTAGAACCAACAATTTACAGAGAATGAATCGATCATGGTTGTTTCTATACATTGCAACGTATTGTAACTGTGAAGGGGTTCGAGATTTTGATGGTTGGATGGTCAAATGATAGTGGGTGTTGTTCATTGTATGTTGAATATGCATTTTAATAGTGAAACTTTGCTTCTTTGAGATGATTATCAGAAAGGAGAGTATGTAACTTGTATGCAATTCAATTATTGTAATACAAGAGGTTTTTTTCTTTGGTGTGGTGATTTTTTCTCCCATAAGGGTTTTCCCACATAAATTTGGTGTCAATTGTGTTTGATTTTATTTATCCATTATGTTATTTCCTTCATGTGCATCTTAATGAACTTTAATTGTAAAATTCAAAGTCATATCTGCATTCTTCTCTTAGTTTTGAGATTAAGAGAGTTTATTTTGCACTTTAATTTTCCTAACAAGTGTTATCAGAGACTGGCCAGTTGTGTTATCCTTGTGGGTAGGTTGGATTTTTTGTGTTAATTCTGTTCAGTGGAATTTTTGTAGAATTTCGGTAATTGTCAAATAACAGATTGAGGTGGCAATGGTGAGTACATTAGGAAGGATTGAAATTGAAAAATTCAATGGCAGCAATTTTGAGTTGTGGAAACTTAAAATGGAAGACCTATTGGTGGATCGAGATCTTTGGCTTGTTGTGTCTAGAATGAAACCTTTTGGCATGGAGCAAGAAGATTGGGACCTCACAGATAGTAAAACAAAAGGGTTGATAAGAATCTATTTGGAAGACTCTATTCTCCTGAATGTTCATGAAGAGCAGATTGCATCTTCTTTGTGGAAGAAGCTTGAAGATATTTATCAGGGTAAGTCCTTGGTGAATAAGTTGTTCTTAATGAAGAAGTTATACTCTTTGAAAATGGAGGAAGGGATGTTTGTTACTGATCATCTGGATACATTTAACATGTTGATTTCTTAGTTAACATTTGTGAGCGTGAAAATTGGTGATGAAGATCGTTGTATGCTATTGTTATGTTATTTGTTGGATTCTTGGGATCACTTGGTGATGGTGATTGGGAGCACGAAATTTTTTTTCAATATGGAATTTGTGTTTGCTTATTTATTATCAGAAGAGATGACAAGGAAATATTTTGAGATGGTGAATGAGGCTCTTGTTGTTTGAGGCAGATCGAAAAAAAAAGGCAAGAAGAAGGACAAGAAGTCCAAATCAAAACTAGAAGGGAGATCAAAATCTCCTAGTAGGAAGTCCAAGTTGAAGTGATAGAATTATGGGCAACATGGTCATGTTCGAAGGGATTGCAAAGAGGAGAAAAATAAAAAGAAGAAGAACTCTTTCGACAATGATTCTTCTTAGAGTGATGTTGATGCCTTCATTACATCCTTGGTAACTCAAGCATTTGATGATGTTTGGTTGAATGATTTTAGAGCATCATTCCACATGACATCTCATAGAGACTTGTTCACAAAGTATGAAAAATACAATGGTGGAAAGGTGTACTTGGCAAGCGATTCATCTCTGAAAATTTTCGGTCGTGGAAGAGTTGGGATTCAGTTTCCCAATGGAATAATTAAGGGAATTGATGGAATAATGCATATACTAGGTTTGGCTTAGAATTTACTTTCTATAAGTAAGCTAAATGATGTTGGATTACAAGTCTCTTTCTCTAGCAATGGTTGTAAAATGACTAGAGTCTTGATGGTTTTGACTAGGGGTGCCCGTATAGGTACTTTGTATAAGTTGGAAACACTTTTTGCTCAATTTAATAGTGTCTCTGTAAAGACACAAAAGTTTTTTCATGAAAATGAGACTTAAGTCCCTATAGAGACTAATTATTTTGAAGCTAAAATTCCTACAGAGAATACTATGCTCTGGCATCAAAGGCTAGGTCATATTGGTGAGAAAGGATTAAACTCCTTGAAAAATAAAAACCTAGTTGAGGGGCTTAATGATTGTAATCTAGAATTTGAATTTTGTGAACATTGTATATATGGAAAACATCATCATGTTTATTTTTACTCTAGTCCTCATAAATCTTCTGGTGTTCTGGATTATATTCACTCTGATGTTTTTGGTCTAGTGAATTTTCCTTCATTGTTGAATTCAAAATATTATGTATCGTTCATTGATGATTATTCAAGAAGGGCATTTGTATATTTTCTAAAAAGTAAATCAAAAGTGTTCAGCCAGTTTAAAGAGTTCAAGAACTTGGTTGAAAATTAGACTGGTAACAAAATCAAATGCTTGAGGATAGATAACGGTGGTGAATTTTGTTCTACAAAATTTGAAAGGTATTGAAAATACCATGGAATTAAGAGGCATAAAATAACACCTTACACTCCACAACAAAATTGAGTTGCTGAAAGGTTGAATAGGATGCTGATGGAGAAGGCAAGAAGTATGTTGAGAAATATTGGTCTAGAGTAGAAGTTTTGGGTTGAGGCTTTGGATACAACATGTTACTTGGTAAATCAATCTCTTTATTCAACACTTGTTGATAAAATGCCTATGGCAGCTTGATCTGGTAAGAAGCCCTCTTTGAGACATGTTCAGGTCTTTAACTATGAAGCATATGTTTATGTGTCAAATGTGAAGAGATCTAAATTGGATAACAAAGTTGTTAAGTGTATCTTCATTGGCTATGGCATTGGTGTGAAAGGATACAAGCTTTGGAATCCTGTAACTAAAAAGGTTGTATACTGTTGGTGTAATTAAATATTTTGTACCTTATCCTAGGTCATAATTACACCTTAGTTAAGTTTTCTTAGGGATCATATAGGAGTTGTTGGAGAATTTCCACCTTTGGTGGACTTATCTTCTTATTACTTTATCACCTCCACCTTTCATGGACATATCATGTGATTAGGTTTCCACCTTTTGTGGGAGATCCACTATTTGTGGTGGTTATCACATTATCAATTTCCACTTTAGGTGGAGTGATAGCTTTTCATTGTTGTCTCATGTCATAATATTACGACACTTGTCATAATATTATGCACTCCTATGTTCTCACCTTGGCTATATAACCAAGGGGTCTCTACTACATTTACACACATTATTGATATCCATTATCATTGACATTGAATACAGTTTATTCTTGTCATATTATTTTCTCTCTTTTTTGTGCTTTCCATTTGGTCCATAGATCTTGGCATCCATAGCCAATTCTAACATGGTATCAGAGCAGGTTGGATGCCATTGGAGAGTCTTTTTTTGAAGAGAGGTACCAGATTTGGAGAGGTTCCATTTTTTACTCTTTATTGTAGGTTTATATCAGAGCTTGCAGGTACAAATCTAAGCTCACCATTGCCTCTGGAAGGTTCGAGAAAGTCGATTTTTCCTTTTGTTTTGTCCAAATCAGACATATGAGGCCAAATCTATGAGGGTTTGAAGTTGCATTATGGTTGCCAGATCCAAAAGGTAGCTGCATTTTTGGAGCATTTTGGGTCAAATCCGACCCTGCCATCATGTCCAGAAGGGCCAAAAACTCTAAGATTGACTATCCATTTGTCCATTTTAGAGCAAGTCATCCGGTGAGGCAAAAAATTTTGCCCGAAGAGGCGTACGGCCCCCCAGGTCGCCATCATTGCGACGGTACGATAAAATATATATATATAATATTATTTTTTGTACGATTTTTTAAAAATATTTTGTATTTAATCGCATTTTTAAAAAAAAAATGTTTTATGGAAAAACTTTTTGATTTGAAAAATCTTTGAAAAATAAAAAAAAAAGAAGGGGAAAGCAAAGTTCTAAGTCTGCAATTCGTAGACTATAGTAGGTACAAACCTGCAAATTGTACCAGCAGGTACGGGCCTGCCCATCGGTGCCAAGTGGCAGCCC
Source organism: Sequoiadendron giganteum (assembly GCA_007115665.2). Taxonomy (NCBI): domain Eukaryota; kingdom Viridiplantae; phylum Streptophyta; class Pinopsida; order Cupressales; family Cupressaceae; genus Sequoiadendron; species Sequoiadendron giganteum. The sequence goes on from CM021109.1 coordinate 553,261,867, forward strand.
ATCGTTCGTCCTCCACTGGCTCACGTGGCCCCCGTGGGAATTTCTTCATCCATCCGGTAGCTCTATCGGTCAAACAAATTCCGGGTAGTAAAAAAAAAAACCGACGAACATTCAAAATCCGGCAGCGAATATTCCTTCTAATATTCCGGTAAAGTATATTCCGAAAGCATCCAAGGAATATCCCGACACGGCCATTTTTTACCGACAAAAAGGAGCGATGGCCATTTTGACAACCAAACGGCCATCAAATTTAAACCTGTGACTTGCTGACATTCGCACCATGTCAGCGCTCAATTGAATTTTTTTCACCCCTCACGGATTGCATTTTGGTTTTTGCAGTCGATCTTCAAAGGCTCATAACTCAGTCATTTTGGCTCCTTTTTTGAGCAATTTTTTTGATTTGGGATACTTTTTCGTGATCTACATAGTGGTGCAATAAATTTTTGGTTGTGGCTTCTAGTTTTTCCAGAAATTGCAGATTCTCACAAGTGTTGTTGCTTCGTCCTCATTTTGGGCACTTTGGGAGCTCATAACTTGCTCCTACGGTAACATTTTTGAGTGTCGTTTTGTTTGAAAGTGCATAATTTTTCATTTAATCCTCATTAGTATGATCAAATTGATCTCATTTTGTACCAAAATTGTACTTGAATCTATGGCCTATTTTGGCATCTGCATGTACCAAGATCAAAGTCCACTTTGCTATTTTTGGCAATGAAAATTGTAAATGAACTAAGTATAAAGTGCCAAATCAGATATTGCTTTGGGGGGGGTAATATTTTTCCTTTGTTGGTTTATGTCTCTTGATTGGTCTATTGTGTGACTAAGTTGAGGATTTAATATGGGCATAAAAAAAAATCCTGCTGTAATAAGGTTAAATCCATGGAACTTTAACTCTTGGCAAGATGGAATCCTAATACATTGTAGGTGGCTCAATCTTTTGCCATATCTTTATGGACTAGTTCTTAAACCTTCATCAAAATGGAAGAGAGTTGTGTGGGACATAAAATAGAACATATTATGGGATTAATTGGTTGTAATATTGATATTGATATACTAATGGCCATTGATGATATTGAGATCCCTCGTGATCTTATGACCACACTTTGGGAGATGTATGGAGACTCCAATGAACCTCCATTTCCCGAGGATCCTGTTGTAGACTGTCTTGTTCCACTTGTAGAGTTTCGACCTATTGATGATAAAACAGCTGAAACACTTATTGATTGGGAAAGGTATGGTAGTTTTGATGACACAAAACCTTCTCCTTCTCCTCCTATAGAGACATCTATTGAGACTTCAGTTTTTATGGCTCCTAATCCAGATTTAGAGGGTTCATCTTCTTCATCTATGAGTCAACATCTTGAGGTTGAAGATTCTTGTGATCTAGCATTGGTAGATTCATTACTATTGTAGTTGATGATACTTGTGATTCCACAGTTTGGGTTCCTTGTGATTCAGTGCAACAGGATATACATTGTCTTCCAGATATGACTACTTTGGATGGCTTCCTGACAGGTATTTCAGACTTGTTTGTGGAGTCTCATCTTGCAGATTTGGGGGACACTATTGATGACATTCATCTTCTCTTTGATGAAGATGCTCCTTCTTCAGTTGTTACGAGGGAACACTTTGACCCTCTTGTTCATTCTCTACATGATCATTCTTTGCAGTTTGACATGAGTGTAGATACTTTTGGACAACATTTGGAGGATGATTCTTTGTCTTTAGAGGGGATATCTTTCTCTTCGGATCATGTTCTACATTCTTCTCTACTAGATGTTGGATTGTACTCTTTAGTAGTGTGGTCTAGAATGCCTGTTTGGAGTGTGTCAGCTTTCGACATCGACATGGAGACACTTGAGCATGCTTCAGAGACATCATTCATCCTGCATACATTCTTGGTTTTGTTTCTTCCTAAGGGGAGGAACGTTGTTTGGCGAAATTGGATCATCTTCAGCATTCAATGTCAAGCTTCTACCATCATTGTAGGAGACTCAACATTGAGGGGGGGCTGCCTTGTCTCTCTTCTACTTATCTCTTATGGGGGGTTCTTTTTCCTCACATGGGGTTTTTACCTTCTCATGCATCATTGAGAGCATTTTTATCTTGTATTTCATCTCTCTTTTGGGGAGGAGTTTTGTCCCACTGGGTTTTCTCCTTTTCTCCATTTGTGAGAGATTGCATTGCATTTGTACATGGGTACCTAACATGGCCTAGTTGTCGAGACCCATCTTGCATGGTTTGATTCTCCCTAAGTTACACTTAAGAGGGGGTGTTGGTGTAATTAAATATTTTGTACCTTATCCTAGGTCATAATTACACATTAGTTAAGTTTACTTAGGGACCACATAGGAGTTGTTGGAGAATTTCCACCTTTGGTAGACTTATCTTCTTATTATTTTATCACCTCCACCTTTCATGGACATATCATGTGATTAGGTTTCCACCTTTTGTGGGAGATCCACTATTTGTGGTGGTTATCACATTATCACTTTCCACTTTAGGTGGAGTGATAGCTTTTCATTGTTGTCTCATATCATAAGATTACGACACTTGTCATAATCTTATGCACTCCTATGTTCTCACCTTGGCTATATAACCAAGGGGTCTCTACTAAATTTACACACATTATTGATATCCATTATCATTGACATTGAATACAATTTATTCTTGTCATATTATTTTCTCTCTTCTTTGTGCTTTCCATTTGGTCCATAGATCTTGGCATCCATAGCCAATTCTAACATATACAATAGGAGCATAATCTTTCAAGAGTTGAAACCTTCTTCAGTGGAATTGCAATCAAAGATGAAAGAACAAGAAGAGAAAAATGATGTTGTTGAAATAATTCTAACTTCTGAAAAAAAGGAACAACATATTGATAGTGTACCTGAAACTAAGGAGATTTTGAGCAGCTCTAAGATTTCTTAACAAGAAGAAGAGTTGCAACCTCAGCCTCAGCCTATGAGGAGGTCTACACATGAGAAGAAGAAACCTGATAGGTTTGGATTCTCTTTGTTAGATTCTAGTTGTGCCTATGATTTGATTACTAACATAGATGATCCTAGGAATATTAAAGAGGCAACTGAAATGTCTGATTCAGATTCCTACTTTGGAAGCCATGAATGAGGAAATGGAATCTGTAAAGAAAAATGATACTTGGGATCTGGTTCTATTGCTTGAAGGTAGGAATCCTATGGGTTGCAAATGGGTATTTAAGAAGAAAATTGGTCTGGATGGCTATGTTGAAAAATATAATGTAAGGTTGGTTGCGAAAGGATATTCCCAAGTAGAGGGAATTGATTATGGGGAAATTTTTTCTCCAGTAGCAAAGCTGACATCTATCAAATTTATTTTGTCACTTGCAACAACATATGACTAGGAGATTGAGCATATGGATGTGAAGACAAAATTTCTTCACGGTGATCTTGAAGAAGAAATTTATATGTCTTAGCTAGAGAAATTTGTGAAAAAATGTAAATAAAATTTAGTTTTTGTTGTGCCCTCAGCACACACGCCCCATTCGGAACGGGGACCCTCTCTTTTCTTTCACCTTTTTGGGTCATTTTTCCACCACCTCATTTTGCATGCCCCCATTTTGGTATCCCAAATGGTTAGTGTACCTTTGAAATCTCATCTCATGTTGACCATGTTTCACCCCTCAAATTTTTCTAAGTCTTGAACCCTCACAGAGTTCCTTTGGTGGTTTGCCTCTACCAATGTCCTTGAGGTCCATCAAGTCCAGCATGGCAGGTTCCCCTTGCCAAAATTTTAGGTTGCATTTTCTATTTTGAAATGGTTGTTGGCCCATGTCCTTTTGACCTTTGGGGCCCGCCTTCATGGTCATTGTTCTCATAATTTTGAGAACCAATCGACTGTCTTTCGGTCGTGCTAGACCTGCTCTACCAGATCTCCCTTCTCGAAACTCCATTATGCATTTTACCTTCCCAAAATGGTCGTCATCTGTCTGAGTTCCACCCATCAGACCCCAGGCCCCTCTTTTTGGATGATTTTCTACTTGATGTTTGAAACGGCCTTGGGCTCGCGTCCTTCCAACCTCAGGGTTCTAAACCCTACGCCATCATTTTTGAAATTTGAAATCATGAACCTTGAGCCTATCATACATGCATTAATTGGGTGCATTAAATGCACTTAGGGGTATAAATAAACTTGGTCGACCTATCATTTTCACATGTTGGGATTAGCCAGAGTGGTTGCAGTGACCCAAACCCTTCTTCAATCGTCGCCTTCCTTCGTCGTTCTTTGTGAATTCAATGCCACCCTTCACTAGATTCTTGTGGTAAGTTTTTCATCTACCCTCCCACTATCCTTTTGGTGATTTCATGTTAAAATAATAGATAGAAAAGGATGAAAATGCATTCATTTGATAGAGGGAGGCTAGTTCTATAAAACCCATGTGATATAATTTTGAGAAAACTCATCAAATAACCAAGTAGTTGAATCTATAGCTTCATTGCCCTAGTACCATTCTTTCTACAGAGCGATAGCGCCCTCCGGGTCCAAGCCTCCCTGTCGTCATCATTGAAATTGAATAAAAATTGAACTCCCTACCTCCAAGCATGCTTGACAGGCCCACTCCCACGGGATTCCGTCCCTAGGATGTCGTCTATCATTTGTCATTTCCAAACAGAGTCTTAGCCGCATCCACCCAAGACTCAAGATCCGCCTTTTCCTTCAGCACTAGAATGGAAAAATGAAACTCACGTCCTTAGCAGTTTTTGAGTCCCGACCCAGACCTCTGTCGAAACATTGCCATTTCTAACGGCCATAAGATGACCACCTCCTGCCACTCGGACCCTGGACATATCAAGGCCACATGAACAAAAACAAGAAAACTTAAGTACCTTCGCCTTCACTGAGTCTCGTTGGCCTAGACTCTACCCCATTTCAGTCGTCACAAAAGGAAATTCAAGCCCATCCTTCTGACTTTCGAGCCCCGATACTCCACCCGCTAGTAGAACTCTAATGAAGAAAACATGGGGGTGAAGTTTGCATCCAGGTTCGGTTCGTTGAGTTTCTCCCACCGGACTTCTGCTCATTGCTCAACATTCTAAATGACCATCCTTGGATAGCTTCCCAAACTTCTTGTTTTGAACACCCAAATAGTTAAGGTGGTTATCCCAATCATCCTCCAACATAGTGGGTCCTAGATCTCGTAACTCTACTCCTGGTACTACATTTTATCAGAGTTGTTCCAAATGATGAACTCTTGACAACTTTCTCGCATAACTCTAGGTTCCCCAATGATGATCCAAATGCCTCCCAATGTGGAAACAAATATTGACCCACATGCTCAAATTAGATCCTCTCCTGCATGGACCTTTCAAGTCATCTAAAAATAAAGATGGGAGAAACCATGCAGACTTCCCTACCCTGTTCACTCTTCAAAACAACCATCCTAACAGGGAAGCCCAACCCCTAGGACCTGGAACATCCAAAGTCCCTTTAGTGAATGACTAACGATCACCTAGAATAAATTTAAGATTCCTTGATTGTTGTATTCTCCAATCTAATGATGTTTTTTAGGGATTCTAGCTAACATTTGTATCTTCATGCTTGATTATGCTCACTATGCCTTTGTCTATAGAATATATGGAATTGGGTGCAGAACCCTCGAGGGTAGTTATAAAGAAACACAAGGGGAAGAAAATAGGCAAGGCTCCTCATGGAAAAGAAGACAAAGACCAAATGAAATACCTTTTCTAGGGGGGACCGTTACAATCTAAAGTCACCACATATTGAAAAGAGGTCTCTAACACCAACATAAGACATGTGAACATTGACGAATTCACACAAAGGATTAGGATCAAACCTAAGACAAAGAATTCATGGTGATCACAAGTAGCGGGATAGCCAAAGCTACAAGTTTCCCTCTCTCTCTCTTGTCACCCCCAAACTAGTGATGGCTTGCAAGGAGGCATACCAGCCATAAACCAAAACAGTATTAGATAGGGATGGAAACATGTTGGCTGACATGTGAGCCAGAGGAATAACAAAGATCTTTCATATCCCTACCTTTGGGGAGATGGAATAACCAACCATAAAGGAGTGCAAGGAAATGTGGGACAAAGACCCAATGAAATTTAAGAAACTTATAAATCAAGATTGGGTCAAGGAGAAGAGGGGTAGCGCTGCAAAGGTTCCCCAGGAGCTCTTTTGCAGTGACTTATATGGAGACTATCATGGTCTAGTAACCCTGCAAAGCATAGTGATGGCCCTTCTTGTTGCGACCTATTTTCAAGAATGGATGGTCTACTTTGTTGAAAAAATTATTTGTGAAGAAGAGAATACCACATTTTATTGGGGTGAAATAATCAGTGATTGCTTTCATGAGCAGTTCATGGCTATCAAAAATACCTCCAAATTATACATGACATCTTACCTGGTGTAATCATTGGTTTAATGGAGGAAATACAGTGGTTTGTTTAGAGCTCCAGATGAAGAACCTGGTAAGGAGCTCAAGGTCTATGATAGGTACCCTCAACTACAATTCAGGTATTTTAAGAAGGACTACTATAGGGTAAATGATGGTTTATAGGTTATATCATCAGGTTGCTTAGGGGTGACTTCGAGAGGAGAGTATCCCTTAGTGATCGAGATTTCCTCAAATAGTATGCTTTCTTGTTCATTAAGTACCCAAAATTTACATACATCCATGCTCAGGGCTTCTCATAAAGACCAAACAAGCTGCCCTGGTATCCCAATGACCAGATAATATTGTTGGAGCTTTCTAGGAAGTTGCGATATGTGCACACTCTCTTAAGAAGAAAACATCTAGTGATGATTTATTATCCCCTTTCTTTCCGTTAGGGGATGTATGAGCTCCATATGTCCCAATGTGCCTAAAACTTAGAAAAGGAATTGGCTGAGTATCATTCCAGACTCCACACGACCTAGCCAGGAATGGATCCCTATGGCCACATTAGGAAGGCACTTAGACATGAATATGCCCATATTCATAGCATTGAAGATTTATGGGTTGATTTTAAGGATGACCATGAGGTGTGGATAAGGCATTATACATGGATGACCACATACTTTTTGAGTAGGGTGAACCTGTTCCTAGTGCTTGATTAGGTGGAGGAAGATGAGAGCACAGTGATAGACCCCTAGTATAATGTAGTTACCAATCTACCACTACCACTAATCAATTGGGATGAGCAAGAGGTCAATGACCTCGAAATTCTCACCAAGCCCGTTAAGGCTCACACAAAAGAGTGGATTAATGGGAAAGTTGCCTGATTGAAACAACAAGGGATCATCTTGACTTATAAGGGACTTGAAAGTGAGCCAAGTGGATCACACGGTGGGGTAGCTACTACACCAACAAGAAATCCATCAGAATCCCCTCCACTCACTCACTAAAGGAAAAGAAAAGATACTGACGAGCAGTAGTCCAATCCAAAGGTCTATGCTAGAAAGGCCTCAGAAGGTGAGCCTTCCAAGAAATATAAGAAATCAGGCAACGCCACTGAAATGCTTGTGATTCAAGAAGATCCACTCCATGAGGGAGAAGAAATGGAGGTTGATCAACTAGAGTTTCCACCTATCATATCCGCTGCTACAACCACTACTGTTGTCACTACCACCTGCTTATACAACATGCAAAAATTCCTACTTCTCCACCTACAGTAGACATCTCCATCCACCTTGTCTCTACCTCTCTCATGACACAAGTCATATCAGTGGATTCCTCGTTAGATATCATCTCGCCAATTTCCTTATCATCCATGTCTCCATCATTTTCTCTTCCAGCTTTTGCTACAACAATCGCAATACCTGCCCTCACCCTTCAGGAGTCCTTTGTTAAATATATGCAAAATATGCCATCAAAACTCTCTGGGATGTTTACAAACCTAGCAGTGTAGGCTACCATTGTGCAAGCAATAACTAGTCTCCCAGTTCCTCCTCCTACTGAGCCACCCTCAATGGAGTCCACCATATATATTTCTGAGGAGTTGAGAAGACAACAAAGGGAGGCAACCAAGAGGGTGGAAGAGGAGGCAGATGACTATCATGAGCATCCTATGTTTGAGAATTAAATAATTTACGAGGTCATCTATGAATCCTTTAGTGATGATAGTAGGGATTCAGGTGCAAAGATAATTGAAGAGACCTTTGACCCTGAGCTCGATGAGGAGTTATCTAAGAAGCTCAAGGAAATTGAAGAGAAGGAGGTTGGGAGACTTCTTATCATTGAAGAGAAGGCTACTTACATAGAGGTAGGGGATAATAAGTCCCCAATAAAAGAACATGACCACATCCCCAAACATAATGAGGAGGTACTCTATCATGGTGAAAAGGAAGATAAAGAAGAAGATAAGCCTGAAGAAGAGGTTGAAACTCATAAGAATCCAAAGGCTGAGCAGTCTAAGGAGCTTGGGCATGATGAAGAAAAGGAAGAAAGAGATACTGAAGGGGAAGACAACCCCAAGGAATTCCTTCCCACTAAATTCCCCATCAAATGCATGTTGTTCATCCAGGACTCTAATGAGGAAAAGGAGGATATGAGAACTGAGCAAGAGGCTCTTAATGATAAATATATTGAAATCAAAAAAGATGAAAAGGAAGGTGACCAAGAATCACCCAAAGAAAGGTCCTCAATACCCGATTGGTTGGAAAAGCAACTGGAGAAGAAAGCTCCTGCTCCAAAGGATCTAAGAACAAGATTGGAGGCTAAATTGGCCCGAGCTAAGATAAACACTAAGAAGGAAAAAAAGCCTAAAATTAGATCAAAGGTGACAATGGATGCCTCTAGATCTAGAACAATGCAAGTAGCTATGCCAGTGGTGGGAGAAGAAGTGATAAGCTATAATGTTTCCACTATTGATTTAGGAACAAATACTAGAGAGCAGAAAGTGGAACACCTTTTGGAGTCCATCACCACCGTAGTACATCTAATATAGCAAGATAAGATTTCAAAGGAAGAACTCGAGGCACATTTGGATGATCTAATGACGTATATCCAATATTTTTCATCAAAAAAGGAAATTCCTACCACATCTTTTTCCCCACCATAGTTATTGTCAAAAGAACAAATAAACAAGCTTGAAAAAAGGAAGAACTTGGCTAAGACCACATAAGACTAGTTTCGGCAGCTCTTGTATACTAGAAACATGGGAATTAGTCATGCCATTGGGACAACAAAAAAGTACCTAGATTTATAAAATTCCCTTGAAGGCACAAGGAAGTTTTGTACAGACTTCCCAAGGATATATGGGTCTACTTGCTTGAAGATTGAGGCTATCCTCAAACTGGCAAGTGTGACTTGGAAAATAGAGCTTGCATTCAAGAAGGATGATCGTTGGTTGATGGATGTATGAAAGTGGGATTTCAAGAACTGAAAGGAAAGGCCAGAGCAAGTGCTTGACAAGGTGGATCTAGACACTGAGTGGGCTTGGGAAGTTAGAGCAGATTTCCTTCGATACCTAAAGCTAATGAAAAAAAATGATATGCATGTCGCACAGATTGATCTAGAAAAGATAAATCCCCACTTATAGAAGGAGATAGAGGATGGGATTTTGGGTGATATTGCCACTGATTTCATGAGTTTTTCTGCCCAAGCCTTCATCTAATCAGAGTTGTTTAGATACCATATTGCTAAATATGATGAAGATTGGGAAAAGCTCTCTGACAAATCCAAAGAATGGAGTTACCAAGTGTTGCGATCTGAAATCATAGAATTCGATAAACTATAGTCGTTGATTATGAAATTCATGGAGTATACTACTTTGAAGAAGTAGGAAGGAAACCTTATTATTGGTGAAGAGTTTCTTACAGAATAGCTACAACAAAGGGAAACTAGCAAAAAGACAAAATGCTACAGTGCTGCCACTAGAAGACAAAATAGGGATAAGGACAAAGATGTATTTTAAAATGTAATATATTTGGGGGGTAGGTAGAACCCTAGTTTGTAGTGAATCTTGGCCACACAATGAAAATCAATCTTGGCCATTCATTCTACTTTTTGAACACTATAAATAGGGGATCTCCTCTCATTTTCAAGAGGGAGATGAGTTGTTTTAATGACATGCAGCTGAAATTATAATAGAAATACATTGAATTTGGTGCATTTTTGAGTATATTTGCATGTTTCATGGTTCATCTCTCATAGTTAGTTGATTTAGATAGATTTACTTTTTTGTTTCAGTTACTTTCATTTTTCTTTGATAGATTTAGTAATGTTGTTCAGTGGTTGTTAAGATTTATGCTATGTAGATGTTTTCTTAGTCCATACTTTTGGTTGTTTGTTGTTGGTAGATGGTGGTGTAAAGTTAGTATGGACTTAAATTCAAAGTTGCATCAAACCTTTTATCTTTGTTCATGCATGTATATGTTGAAGGAATGGTAAAATATTTGTAGTCCTTAGAAGATATCACAAATTTCATGATACTGTAAAATTTATGGTTAAGTGAATTTTTTTTTTAAAGAAGTTGTCCATAGTAGAAACCTCCATGATCACTATTCATTCATAGTTTCAGGTCTAGGAACCTCTTCTCTTCCTTATCCTTTTTTATTTATTTTTTAATAAGTAACCTATGCTAAGGTTCATTGCACATTGTAAAGACAAATCTCAAGTCAAAAGAGGAGTTCAAGATCATTGTCTGAACCTACAACAAAGTGTGCATCAACTTCCCACTTCAAGAACTCCTCCCAAACAATCAACTTTCTTCCAACCTAACTTTCGTAAGTACGCCCTATGATTACCAACAAGATCACATCAAACATCAACTGAGATATTCCATACAAGTGATGACCTGACACCCTAGAGACCTTGGGGTAGGATTTTGTAACTTGTCTCTATACTTCTACCTTTCAAGAGAGGTGATGCACCTATGCATTACTTGTGTTGAGAGGTACATAAAAAGACATCAAAAAAATTGGAGCTAAGCTGGATCAAATTGGGTCCTTCTCCCCTGAGAGATTTTATATAATACTAAGGTTTACACCAAACAAAGGGGAATTTAAAGAGTTTTCACCCCCTACCCGAGCTAAGAGAGCTAAGAAAAGGGAAGCATCCACCTCCACTACATCTGACCTACCCATCTCACTTTCACCATCATCTTCTTCTTCTTTCCATTCACCTTCGCCATCTCCTTCATCTTTGGAAGCACTTTCTCCCACTCATCTACTTCAAAAAAACTTCTAGGTTGTTGTTTCCCAAGGGTTGAACGTTGCCTTCCAGCCCAATGGCTTCCCATCTCCGGGTGCTATCCCATCAGTTGTTGTCCCTCTTCCGTAGCCCTAAGTCAATTTGGCACGTCCACCTCCACCACCATATCCCATGACATGGTTGGGAAATAATCTATCTCCTTTGACCTTTAACCTTTAAAATGACATGCCAAAGAACCCGAAGAGCTTTTGCATAAATTCAACTGTCGGGACCCACAAAGGACAGCAGCAAAGCATGTGAAGATCTTCTAGATAGCCTTGAAGACCATGAAGATTATACCTGAATATGTTGCTTGTCAACTCTTTCCTTATTCATTGGGTGAAGAGGCCTTTTTAATGGTACATCAACTTTTCGATGAGATTAATCAACACATGGGTCCTTCTGAAGGATGCTTTCCTATAGAAATTTATGATCCCGATCAACCTTCAGAATTGTATTGATAGTTTATGTTTGTCCAAAGGGAGGTTAATGAACCAATCAGATCCTTTAATGACTTGTTCCACAAGGCATACACTTGGTTATAGGCCCCATATGCATTCAATGATGTTGTTGCTCTGCCAGTTTATTATGCAGTATTAGACAATCTCATGACAACATTAGTGAAAAGGATATGACTGCCTCCTGCCTGATTAGTGGATGCCTATGCAGAGGACGTCATAGACAATACAGACTTGGGACATAATATTTCTGGCTCACTACCCTATTTTGGGTAGGCTACTCATCCCACATAAATCCAAGGGCTGACCCAAGCTCTACAACATCAAATGCCCCTCATGAATCTAGTGCCAAATCTACCTATAGTTCCTCACCTACAAAAACCAATGAACCAGGAACCTTCGGTCCCTCATTATTTGTTTCCTCGATAGCACAAAGTCCCTTCTCAACCACCCTAGGTATCGACATACCTTCAAGCCTCTGAATTTCCACCTGCTCACCAAAATCAGCCACTCACAGAGCCGATGTTCCTTCAAAATTCAACATCGCAGCCAAGCAACACGAAAAAGGACCGGATCAATGAGCTCACAAAGATGATCAAGAAAAGGTCTACTTAGATGACATATTTGAGGAATCAGAATAATTAGCTGCAGGATTTGCAAAGAATTATTCAAGCCAATCTCAACTGTGATAGTCATGACACCGTGACAACCTATACAACTGTGATTCCAACACATCTTCCAAACAAAATTATGAGAGGAATCAAAATTCAGGGCGAAAATTTAGTAGAAGGCCCTCCCAAAGGTAGAATCAGACGTGGAACTTATGGCCAAAATATGGTGGTGTCTCCACACCCTTGGACCAACCCAACAATAATGAAAAAACTACAAGTGGGGTTTACTTGGTTGAGGTTGCCTTGTCCGACTGGTGCCGTATTCACAAAACAAGTCGACATTCAGAACTAGATTGTCCAAAATTGTAGATAGTTGCTGAAATTTTTTAGATCAAGGTTCAAAATGCCATAGATAGCTCAAGATGTAGGGACATCGTCCCTTCTGAACCATATGACTCTTTGGTGCTGGTGGTCAACTAGGCATCCTTTCCAAAGGCTGGGAGCAACATGTCAAAAAAGGAAGATGCCACCCCAAACAACAAGAAAGAAGAGGAGGTAAGTACCAAAATTCCTTTGGCTCAACTTTTTAATTCCACAGATATTGGTCTAGTGGACAAGGAAGAGCCTACAAAAGATGAAGTTCATATGTTTCACTAGAGGACTACTCTGTATGACCTTAGGAATAGGTCGACTAGTGGGCATGCTGGTGGTCCTTCTATGACCTCCACCCCACCTAAGAAATTCAGTACCCCTTTGGGCCCACTTGATAGCAACAATTTGAGCTATCCCCATGTACCCATGTGGTACTTTAACAAGAATAGGCAGTAGAACCAAAACCAAAATCAGCCCACTCCCTCCTCCCAAAGTACCACTTATGATGTGGAAATTGAACAGATGGGAGAATATGTTGTAGAGGAATTTAAGAAGGTTAAGATAAGTGTGTCCACCTTTGAGCTGCTCAAAGTCCCAGCTATTAGGAATGCCCATTTTTAGAATGATCAATAGGAATCCTTCACCCAAGTCAACTCAAGAAGCACCTGCCAAGAGGGTCTCCTATGAGGATTCATCGAGCGAGCCCGTTGCTCAACAGGTTTTCAATAGGAAAACAGATCCACCTTCCAGTCAAAAATCAAACAAGTCACCCACTAAGGAAGTGGAACATGGCCAAACCCCAAAACAAAGGTAATGACAAAGATAAAGGCCGAGTTGCCCAAGTAGATGTGTCTAGAGGGTTGTTTTAGGGGAAGTTGGAAACTCCTCCCTTCCTAGCTACCATTAGAATCTTTGGGAAGAATTTGCATAATGTTTTGATCGATTCAGAGGCTTTTGCCAATGTCATGTCCTTGAGTGTGTACAAGGCACTGGGAATTGTCCCAACTCCTTTCTGATGCAAGGTGCCACAGCTTGAAAAAAAATAAATCAACATAGTTGGGGAGATTAACATAATACCCATGAAAATCACTGCTTATCTGTGGATTCAACAAACCATTAACATTCAGGTTGTGGATTTCCTAGACACTTATGGTATTATCTTGGGTAGGGACTTCACATGAGCCCTCAATGGGTATGCTGCCACAGACTACTCCCACCTATGGCTGCCATGGAAAGGGATGAAAAACAAGATCCGTATAGACGGGGAGCCATGCATGAAGTTCATGATCACAAAATACAACAACATGAATTAGGTGTTGCTCGCTAAAATAGAGTTGGGGAATTAGTGCCCAGTTTCATATTCAAAAGGGCAATAATGCTATGAAGAAGAGGGAATCAGGGAATTCCTTCTCATACTATGTAGTCCACCTCTTAGCTTGGACCACACTCCTCAAAGTACATAAATGTTGGTTGAATAAGATGATGAGGATTCCTGTGAAGATGGTAGCCTTGGATTGTTGGATGGATTTCAAGACTTCATGAAAAAATGCATCCAAGATCAGCTTAGTTTGGGGGAAAGAATGAAATTTCAAGAGCTCTTGCTGCCTAGTTGGTGCAGGGTACATAATGTTGATCATTCATAATTTGAATGTTGTTTATTCCAAAAAACAATTGAACACATCAAGGGACAAGTTGCTCCAAAAAAATGGATTTAGTCAACACCATCGAATCAAAGCCACCTTGGACGTATGCCACCTCCTATATTTGTTGAGATAAAACCATCATCAGAGGTAAAGATCAGGCCTGTTGATTTCGAAGTCAAGAACTCCTCCAAGTTCTAGATGTTGCATTTTGATGGGTCCAAGTCCAAACAAGGAGCTAAAGCTGGTTTTGAGTTGATCATCCCCATAGGCAAGTCATATTTTTCTGCTCATAGACTTCAGTTTTATTGCACGAATAATGTAGCAAAATACGAGGCATTGATCCTTGGCCTCCTAATGGCTCTGAAGAAGAAGGTGAAAATGTTGCAAGTCTTCAAGGACTCCGAGTTGGTCATGAATCAAGTTATAAATATTTACTCTTGCAATGACCAAAGGCTGACCAATTATAGACATCAAGTATGGGATCTATTGGAAATTCTAGATGCATTCAACATTCAATTGATCCCATGCTCCCAGAATCACACTGCTAATGCCTTGGCCCAGGAAACTAGTACCTTGCAGCCTCTATCATTTTCTAGCCTCAAGAGATTCACCATCAATCTCACCTCCATTCCATTTGTTCCAAACAATGTATCAAATTTCTATGTGTTCAATGATGACAAACATATCTTAGATTTCATTACCAGCCCCAATGTGTTTTCTACCCAAATAATTGATGAGACTGAGCTTGAAGAGGCCGAACTAGATATAGAAGGAGTGATCAACCTTAAGACCAACACTATCTCAAGAGGTATGGTCCAACTTGAGAAAATATTTGACCTGGATCATATCAAAGATCAGGATCATTAGGTCAAGAAAGACTCCATCACCACCCAATGCGACACCCACAACCTCAGAACAATCGAGGATGCAAAGAATGTGTTTATTGGCAAGGTGTGCATGACTGAAGAAAGGAGAGGCATCATTTATGCCGTATAGAAGTACCTCAATGTGATTTCCTAGAGCTATGAGGATTTGAAAACCTATGATACATCAATTATCACACACACTATCCCTCTCAGACAGGATGTAAGGCCATTTTGACAGTGGCACCGCCTCATCAATGCTCTATTGGAACAAATCATCTACAAGGAAGTACAAAATTTGTTGTCTGTAAGGATTATGTTTATAGTTAGGCACTCCACGTGGGTAGAAAATTTGGTCCCAGTCAGGAAGAAGAATGACAAAATTAGGTTGTGTGTTGATTTTTGCAATCTAAACAAGGCTTCAGAAAAGGATAAATATCATGTACCTTCATTGGATGAGGTGTTGCAGATAGTGAATGGATCTCATATGATGTCCTTCTTGGATGGGTATTCTGGATACAACCAAGTCATGGTGTTGTACAAAGACCGACATAAGATGACATTCACCACCAAGTGGGGCATCTTTGCCTACAGACGAATGCCATTTGGACTCATCAACGTTGGCACTACCTTTCAAAATACCATAGACATTTCCTTCAAAGATCTGATTGGAAAATACATAATCATCTACATGGATGATTTGACTATATTCTCAAAGCAACAGAGCGATCACATGATTGATTTATGCAAAGTTTTCTAGAGGTGCTAGGAATTTGAGGTTTCCCTCAATCCGAACAAAATGCATCTTAGGGGTCACCGAGGGAACGTTTTTGGGGCACGTCTTATCAGAAAAGGGGATTTGTATAGATCTCAAGTGTATCTAGGAAATCATGAAGATTTAGCTACCAAGCAACAAGTAGCTAAAATATTTCTTCAAAAAGATAAATTTTGTCATAAAATTTATTACGGGCTTTGCTGAAATTGTCAAGCCTCTCAATGCTATGCTAAAACAAGATGACAAAATTGAGTCGAATCCAGAGGTGAATAAAGCATTTGAATAAATCAAGAAATCAATTGTTAATGCACTCGTGTTGGTTAGTCCAGACTACCTGAAGGGATTCTACATCTATTCATTCACTTCAGACCACTCATGTGCTAGTATATTGGCTGAGAAAAATGGTGACGAGAATGAGAACTCCATTGTATTTATGAGTGCTCCATTAAAATATGTTGAACTGCAATACCACAATGTGGAGAAATAGGCCTATGCTCTGGTCAAGGGCATCAAAAAAATCAGACATTATATTTTGTGCAACAAGGTGTTTGCTATAGTGCCTGGCCCAATAGTAAAGACATTGCTCATGCAAAATGAGTTGGGAGAATGTAGAGCCAAATGGGTGACCCTCTTGCAAGAATATGATATGGAAATCCAACTAATAAATTTGGTTAGTGGACAAGCCCTTACCCGAACACTAGCTGAAGCAGTAGCCAAAGCCGGACCTGAACTTATAGTTCAACAATACCAGCTAGAGGATGTCTCTCCAAGAGAGTGGTATGATGAAATAGTGTACTATCTGCTGAATAAAAAATGTCCACCATGCTTGCAGGGGGTACAAAAACATTCCCTTAGACTAAAGAGCAGCAACTACATGTTGCAAGGATCCATATTGTGCAAGAGGAACCATGAAGGCATCTATCTAAGATGCCTTGGCAAAGAAGCAGTAGATCAGGTATTGAAGGAGTTCCATGAAAAATTTGGTATTGGTCATGGTTCCAGTCTTTCCATTGCACATCAAATCTTGAGAGGAGGATACTACTATCCTATGGTCTTCAAGGATGCTCATAACCATGTCTGCGTGTGTCATGTTTTCCAAACTGCGGTGAATAGAGAGAAGAATTTTTCATCCTGTTGCAACCAGTCCTGGAGGTAAGGTCGTTTGTGCAATGGGGTCTTGAATTCATTGGTTTGGTAAGCCCTCCATCATCTATAGGACATAGGTACATTCTAACTACTTCTAATTACTACACTAGATGGACTAAAGCCATTGTTTTTAGACAATGCACAACTGAGGTAGTTACAAATTTTCTTGAAATCTTCATTATAAATCGGTTTGCTTGTCTGTATGCATTAGTATGTGACAATGGCCCTACCTTTTCCTCACTTAAATTATCTAGTTGGGCCTTTGAATATGGCATCACCCTCAAGTTCTCATCTAACTACTACCCTCAAGGCAATGGCTTGGCAGAATCCACCAACAAGAATTTGATGACAATGATCAGGAAAACCTTTGATAGGAATCCCAAGGATTGGCATACCCAGCTTATTTTTTCCCTTTGGGTAGATCACATATGCCATAAGGCTTCCATTGGTGATTCCCCATACCACCTTATCTATGGCTTAGAGCCTATTTTTCCAATCCACTTGAAAATTTATACCTTCCAGTTCATTAATGATTTTTATGAAGGAGGGGATCATAAAGAAGCTCACCTGGCTTAGTTGTTACATTTAGAAGAAGTGCATGACTGTGTAATAGAAAATTTTTCCAAACATCAAGGAGTAGTCAAAAGATGGTTTGATCACCAAGCCAAAATCAAGGCCTTCCAAATTGTTGATCTAGTCTTAAATTGGGACAACGCCCACAAAAAAGAAAGGGGGACATAAAAAATTCAACAAGCTTGAGCTTGCCCCCTTTTAGATTGCTGAAATTATTGGAGACAATGTTTTTCTCTTAAAGACATTAACTGGTGAAGATGTCTCATTGCCTCTCAATGTGTAACACCTAAAGAATTCCTTACAAGCCTAAGCTATTATAGAGTTGTTCTTGTAAATACTTGTATATAGGTTAGATTAGCTTTCCTTGCTTTTCTTTCCCACTTTTGCTTTGTTTTTCTCGTTTCCTAATTGTGTTTCCATTGATGAGAGTCTCTTTGTCTTTGTTGCAGTGGCCATTCTTGGTTTGACGAATGGTTCACTTTGCTGCCCACCCTTGTCAGTTATCTAGATAAGCCTTCATTCCCTACTACCAATTTTTGAACACCCTAGGCATTTGTTTCCTCTGTTGAACTCTAGACTAATCCAGGATTGTATCCTTGTTTGAATATTTTTATGCTTATCATGGATCATTCACAAAACAAATTTTAAGAGTTTCCAAAGAATTGGGTGGTAATTGCTGAAAGGGATGGACAAGTGAAAAATCTTAAGTTGGCTCCAGTGACCACTATGATTTCTAAACCTTAGAGAGCTTTAATGCTTACATGGTTGAGAAAAATAAAATAAAGTACTAGAAAGCAATATGAGAAAAGAAAAGAAAATTCAAAATTATGCAATCGTATGGGTGTACGAATATCCCTACCAGGGCTATGGATGCCTGACTAGTAGTAGAGCTATGTTCATGGGGTTACAATGACAACTCCATCGGGGCTATAGATTCTTGACTAGCAGCAAAGCCATGTCCAGGTTACTTTTGGGGTTAGAAAAATTATGTAGCTTGTCCCTCCTAATCAATAGTTGTCTACATGGTTTCTGAGGAGAGGAAATGAACTCACTATGCACACACTTCCATGATGACCCTATAATGTGATTCAACCTAGGTTCCCATCCTTAACTTGCTTCTTAGTTCATCCTTTGAAACTGACCTTTGGTTTGTGAAACTAGAGATATTGGGTTCAAAATGAATATTTATCATTAGAACACCAAGAGCGTTCTCCCTAGATGATTCACCATTTGTTGTGCCCTTAGAACACATGCCATGTTCAGAATGGGGACCCTCTCTTTTCTTTCACCTTGCTGGGTCATTTTATCACCGCCTCATTTTGCATGCCCCCATTTTGGTATTCCAAATGGTCAATGTACCTTTGAAATCTCATCTCAATTTAACCATGTTTCACCCCTCAAAATTTGCTACTAAATCCTCATGGAGTTCCTTTGGTGGTTTGCCTCTACCAGCACCCTTGAGGTCTGTTGGGCTTGAGATGGTGGGTTTCCCTTGTCGGACTTCTAGGTTGCATTTTTTGTTTTGAAATGGCCATCGGCCCACATCCATCCAACCTCTAAAGGCTCACTTCCTTGGTCATCGTTCTCATAATTCTGAGAACCAATCAATTGTCTTTTGATCGTGTCGAACCCGCTCTACTGGATCTCCCTTCCCAGAACTCCGTTATGCATTTTCCCTTCCCAAAACGACCGTCATCCACCAAAGTTCTACCCATCAGACCCCAAGCCCCTCTTTGTCGATGACTTTCTAATTGGTGTTTGAAGTGACCTGGGGCTCACATTCTTCTAGCCTGTGGGTTCCCAACCCCGCGCCACCGTTTTCAAATTTTGAAATCACCAACCTTGATCCCGTCGTACATGCATTAGTTGGGTGCATTAAATGCACTTAGAAGTATAAATAAACTAGGTTGACTTGTCATTTTCATATGTCAAGATTAGCCAAAGTGGTTGTAGCAACCCAAATCCTTCATTGATCGTCACCGTCGAGCCCGTCGCCTTCCTTCATTGTTCTTCGTGAATTCAACACCTCCCTTCACTAGATTCTTGTGGTAAGTTTTCCGTCCACCCTCCTGCTATCCTTTTGGCAATTTTATGTTAAAATAATGGATAGAAAAGGATAAAAATGCATTCATTTGATAAAGGGAGGCTAGTTCTATAAAACCCATGTGATAGAATTTTGAGAAAAATCATCAAATCACCAAGTAGTTGAATCTAGAACTTCATCACCCCAATGTCATTCTTTCTACAGAGCGATAGCACCCTCTGGGCCTAAGCCTCCCCATCGTCATCATTGAAATTGAATAAAAATTGAACTCCCTACCTCCAGGTATGCTTGACGGGCCCGCTCCCACAAGATTTTGTACCTGGGATGTCATCTATCATTCATTGTTTTCAAATGGCTTCTTACCCCCATCTGCCTGGGACTTAGGATTCGCCTTTCCTTTCGCCGCTGGAATGGAAAAATGAAACTCATGTCCTTAGTGATTTTCCGGTCCTGATCCATGAAGTTCCTTCCTTGGATCTCTGTCGCAACATTTTTGTTTCTAACAACCATCAGATGACCACTTCCCACCACCCGAACCTCAGACATATCAAATACACATGAACGAAAACAAGAAAACTTAAATGCCTTCACCTTCACTGGGTCCCATCTGCCAGACTTTTTTCCATCTGGACTCCACACCATTTTGACTGTGACAAAAGGAAAATCAAACCCATCCTTCCGACCTTCGGGGCCCGATACTACGGCTGTTGGTAGAACTCTAATGAAGAAAAAGTGGGGGCAAAGTCTGAGTCCAAGTCTGGTCCACTGGGTTGCTCCCACTAGAGTTCTGCCCTTTTCCCTCCGTTCTAAATGAACATCCTTAGAAAACTTCCTGAACTTCCTGATCTGAACACCCAAATAGCTAAGGGGGTTATGGCAACCATCCTTCAACATCATGGGTCCTAGATCCCAAACTTCCACTCCCAAAACTCTGTTTCACCAGATTCGTTCCAAACGATGAACTCTTGATGGCTTTCCCTCCTCATAACTCTAGATGCCCCAATGATTATCCAAATGCCTCAAAATCTGAAAATAAATCTTGACCCACATGCTCAAATTGGACCCTCTCCTACATGGACCTTTCAAGTCATCTAAATCTGAAAATGAGAGAAACCATGCAAACTACCCTACCCTATTCGCTCTTCAAAACAACCATCCTTCTAATGAATTCCGGCCCCTGGGACCCAAACCATCCAAATTCCCTTCATTGAATGGCTAACAATCACCTAGAATAAATGTTAGATTATTTGATCATTGTATTCTCCAATCTAACAATGTTTTACAGGGATTCTGGCTAACATTTGTATCTTCATGCTTGATTATGCTCACTATGCCTTTGTTTGTAAAATATATGGAATTGGGTGCAAAACCCTTGAGGGTAGTCATGAAGAAAGACAAGGGGAAGAAAATAGGCAAGGATCCTCATGGAAAAGAAGACAAAGACCAAATGAAATACCAGTTCCAGGGGGAACTGTTACAATCTAAAGTCACCGCAGATTGCAAAGAGGTCTCTAACACCAACATAGGACATGGGAACATTGAAAAATTCACACAAAGAATTAGGATCAACCCTAAGACAAAGAATGCAAGATTGATCAGAAGAAGCTGGATAGACAAAGCTGCAGGGTTCCCTCCCTCTCTTGTCATCCCTAAACTAGTGATGGCTTTTAGGGAGGCATACCACCCAGAAACTAGAACAATAATTGATAGGGATGGAAATGTGTTGGCCGACATGTCAGCCAAAGGAATAACAAAGAACTTTCATATCCCTACCTTTGGGGAGATGGAATTTCCAACCATAAAGGAGTGCAAGGAAATATGGGATGAAGACCCAATGAAATTTAAGAAACTTATAAATCAACATTGACTCAAAGAGAAGAGGGGTAGTGCTGCAAAGGTTCCCTAGGAACTCTTATGCAATGACTTCTATGAAGACTATCATGATCTGGTAACCCTACTAAGCAAAGTGATGGGCCTTCCTGTTGTAGCCTATTTTCAAGAATGGATGGTCTACTTTGTTGAACAGATTCTCTATGGAGAAGAGGATACCAAATTTTATTGGGTTTGGAATAATCAGTGATTGCTTTCACGAGCAATTCATAGCTATCAAAAAGACCTCCAAATTCTACATGAAATATTACTTGGTGTACTCATTGGATGAACGGAGGCAATACAGTGGTTTTTTTAGAGCTCTGGATGAAGAACTTGGTAGGGAGCTCAAGGTCTATGATAGGTACCCTCAACTGCAATTCAGGCATTTTAAGAAAGACTAATACAAGGTAAATGATGATTTATAGGTTATATCATCAAGTTGCTTGGGGGTGAATTCAAGAGGAGAGTCTCCCATAGTGCTTAGGCTTTCCTCAAACAATATGTTTTCTTGTTCAATCAGTACCCAAAATTTGCATGCAACCGCACTCAGGGCTTCTCAGAAAGATCAAACAAGCTGCCCCGGTATCCAAATGACCAAATAATATTGTTGGAGCTTTCTGTGCAGCTACCATATGTGCACACTCTCTTAAGCAGAAAAAATCTAGTGGGGATCTCTTATCCCCTTTCTTTCGGCTAGGGGATGTATGAGCTCCATACCTCCCAATGTGCCCAAAACTCAGAAAAGGAATTGGTTGAGTATCATTTAAGACTCCACATGACCCAGCCATGGATGGATCCCTATGGCCACATCAGGAAGGCACTCATACATGAATACACCCATCTTCATAGCATTGAATATTTTTGGGCCAATCGTAAGGATGGCCATGAGGTGCAAATAAGGAATTATATGTGGATGACCACATACTTTGTGAAAAAGGGTGAACCTATTCTTAGTGCCTGATCGGGTGGAGGAAGATGAGAGCATGGTGATAGACCCCTAGTATAATGTAGTTTCCAATATACCACTACCACTAATCTATTGGGATGAGCAAGAGTTTGATGACCTCGACATTCTCACCAAGCTCGTTGAGGCTTGCACAAAAAAGTGGATTGATGGGCAAGTTGCCTGATTGAAACAACAAGGGGCCATCCTGACTTATAAGGGGCTTGAAAGTGAGCCAAGTGGATTATATGGTGGGGTAGCTACTACACCAATAGGAGAGATGTTGAAATCCCCTCCACTCACTCGCTCAAGGAAAAAAAAAGAGATTGACGAGTAGCAGTCCAATCCAAAGGTGTATGCTAGAAAGGCCTCGGAAGGTGAGCCTTCCAAGAAGCATAAGAAACTAGGCAGCATCACTAAAATACCTATGATTCAAGAAGATCCACTCCATGAGGGAGAAGAAATGGAGGTTGATCAACTAGAGTTTTCCCCTATCATATCTGCTATTGCAACCATTGTTGTTGTCGCTACCACCCCACTTATACCACATGTAATAGTCTCTACCTCTCCACCCACGATGGACATCTTTGTCCACCTTGTCTCTACCTTTCCCATGGCACAATTCATATCAGTGGATTCCTCTTCAGCTATCACCTTGCCACTTTCCTTATCATCCATTTCTCCATCATTTTCTCTTCCAGTTGCCACTGCAACAACCGTAATGCCTGC
This sequence comes from Sequoiadendron giganteum, assembly GCA_007115665.2. Classification (NCBI taxonomy): domain Eukaryota; kingdom Viridiplantae; phylum Streptophyta; class Pinopsida; order Cupressales; family Cupressaceae; genus Sequoiadendron; species Sequoiadendron giganteum. Next base: position 553,285,069 of record CM021109.1, read on the forward strand.
CCTCACCCTTCTGGAGTCCTTTGTTAAATATATGCAAAATGTGCTATTAGAACTCTCTGGGATGTTCACAAACCCAGTAATGTAGGCTATCATTTCCCAAGCAATAACTATTCTCCCAATTCCTCCTCCTCCTACTAAGTTGTCCTCAATGGAGGGCACCATGTATATTTTTGAGGAGTTGGACATAAAACAAAGGGAGGCAGCCAAGAGGGTGGAAGAGGAGGAAAATGACTATCATGAGCATCCCATGTTTGAGCATCGAATAATTGATGAGGTCATCTATGAATCCTTCGGTGATGATAGCGGGGATTCAGGTGAAAATATTATTAAAGAGACCTCTGATCCTGAGCTCGATGAGGATTTATCTAAGCAAATCAAGGAGATTGAAGAGAAGGAGGCTAAAATACAACCTATCATTGAAGAGAAGGATACTAGCATAGAGGTAGGGGACAATAAGTCACCAAAAAAGGAATGCTACTGCAACCCCAAACATAATGAGGAGGTGCTCCCTCATAGTAAACACGGAGATAAAGAAGAAGATAAGCTTGAAGAAGAGGCTAAAACTTATAAGAATCCAAAGACTGAGTAGTTTGAGGAGCCTAGGCATGATTAATAAAAGGAAGAAAGAGATACTGAAGGGGAAGTTATCCCTAGGGAATGCCTTCCCACTAAATTCCCCATCAAACACACGATGTTCATCCAAGACTCCAATGAGGAAAAGGAGGATACAAGGATAGAGAAAGAGGCTCTTAATGATAAAGATATTGAAATTGGGAAAGATGAAAAGGAAGGTTACTAGGAATCACCCAAAGAAAGGTCCTCTATACCCGATTGGTTGGAAAATCAACTAGAGAAGAAAGCTCCTGCTCTGAAGGATCCAAGAACTAGATTGGAGGCTATATTGATCCGAGCTCATATCAGCACTAAGAAGGAAGAAAAGCCTAAAATTATATCAAATGTGACAATGGATGGCTCTAGATCTAGAACAGTGCAAGTAGTTATGCCAGTGGTGGGAGAAGAAAGGATAAGCTATAATGTTTCCACTATTGATTTAGGAACAACTACTAGAGAGCAGAAAGTGGAACACCTTCAGGAGTCTGTCGCCATGGTAGTACATTTGATACAACAAGATAAGAATTCAAAGGAGTAACTCAAGGCACAAGTGGTTATCTAATAGTGTATATCCAGCAGTGGTCATCAATAGAGGAAATTCCTACCACATCTTCGGCCCCGCCGTAGTTACTATCAAAAGAAAAAATAAACAAGCTTGAAAAAAGGAAGAACTTGGCTAAGATCATAGAAGACTGGTTTTGATAGCTTTTTTGTATATTGAAAACATGGGCATCAGTCATGTCATTGGGACAAAAGACAAGTTCCTAGATTTACAAAAGTCCCTTGAAGGCACAAGTAATTTTTGTACGAACTTCTCAAGGATATATGGGTCTACTTGCCCGAAGACTGAGGTTATCCTCAAACTGCCAAGTGCGACTTGGGAAAAAGAGCTTGCATTCAAGAAGGATGATCATTGGTTGATGGATGTATGGAAGAAATATTTTGAGAACTGAAAGGAAAGGCTAGAGTAGGTTCTTGATAAGGTGTATCCAGACATTGAGTGGGCCAAGGAAGTTAGAGAAGATTGCCTTTGGTACCTAAAGCTAATGAAAAAAATTGATATGCCTGTCACATAGATTGATCTAGAAAAGATAAAGCCCCACTTAGAAGAAGATAGATGATGGGATGTCAGGTGATATTGCCACCGATTTCATGAGTCTTGTTGCTCGAGCCTTCACCCAGTCAGAGTTGTTCAAAGACCACACTACTAAATATGATGAAGATTGGGAAAAGCTCTCCGCCAAATCCAAAGAATGGAGTTACCAAGTGTTGCGATTTGAAAACATAGAAGTCAATAAACTATAACCGTTGATTCTTAAATTCATGAAGTATGTTGCTTTGAAGGATCAGGAAGGCAAACCTATTATTGGTGAAGAGCTTCTTACAAAATAGCTACAGAAAAGGGAAACCAACAAATAAACAAAATGCTACAATGTCGCCACTAGAAGACAAAATAGGGATAAGGACAAAGATGTATTTTAAAATGTAATATATTTGGGGGTAGGTAGAACCCTAGTTTGTAGTGAATCTTGGCCATTCATTCTACTTTTTGAAAACTATAAATAGGGGGTCTCCTCTCATTTTCAAGAGGGAGTTGAGTTGTTGTAGTGACATACTACTGAAATTATAATAGAAATACATTGACTTTGGTGTATTTATGAGTGTCTTTGCATGTTTCATGGTTCATATCTCATAGTTAGTTGATCTAGTTAGATTTACTTTGTTGTTTCAGTTACTTTATGTTTTTTTTGATAGATTTAGTAATGTTGTTCTATGGTTGTTAAGATTTCTTTTGTGTAGATGCCTTCTTAGTCCATACTTTTGGTTATTTGTTGCTCGTAGATGGCTATGTAAATTTAGTTTGAACTTAAATTCAAAGCTACCTCAAACCTTTTATGTTTGTTCATGCATGTATATGGTGAAAGAATGGTAAAATATTTGTAATCCTTAGATGATAGCACACATTTCATGATACTGTGAAATTTCTAGTTAAGTGAAATTTTGTTTTAAAGAAGTTTTCCATAGTACAAACCTCCATAATCATTGTTCATTCATAGTTTTAGTTCTAGGAAACTCTTCTCTTCCCTGCCCTTTTTTCTTTTTCTTTTTTTAATAAGTAACTTGTACTAAGGTTCATTGCATATTGTAAATCTAAATATCAAGTCAAAACAAGAGTTCGAGATCATTGTCCAAACCTACAAAAAAGTGTGCATCAACTTCCCACTTCAAGAACTCCACCCAAAGACTCAAGGTTCTTTCAACCTAACTTTCATAAGTTTTCCCTCTGATTACTAGCAAGATCACAACAAACATCAACTGAGATATTCCATGCAAGTCATGAACTAACACTTGAGAGACCTTGGGGTAGGATTTTGTAACTTTTCTATAGATTTCTACCTTTCAAGAGAGGTGATGCACCTATGCATTACCTATGTTGAGAGGTGCATAAAAACACAACAGTTTTCAAGCTGAAAAAATCTTTGTATGGATTAAAATAGTCGCCTAGAATGTGATACAAGAAATTTGAAATGTTTTTTCTATCACTGGGTTTTCTAAGATCAAAATTAGATCATTGTGTGTACTTCATGACTAAAAATGATCGGGTTCTTATTATTGCACTCTATGCTGATGATATGTTGTTCATAGGGAATAGTAAGTCTATGATTTCTGATCTAAAATCTTAGTTGTTTGCAAAGTTAGAAATGAATAATCTTGGTGCATCTAGGTATATTCTAGGAATGGAAATAACCAAGGACAAAAAGAGTAGAATTTTTTTCTCATTTAGAGTAATTATATTAACAATGTTCTAGAGAGATTTTTTATGACTGATTGCAAGCAACTAGTTGTTCCAGTTCTGCAAGGAATGAAGCTATCTATTTAAGATTGTCCAAAATATCCTACTGAGATGGAGGACATGACAAGATTTCCTTATCCAAGTGTAGTTGGAAATTTAATGTATGCAATTGTCTATAATAGGCCTAACATTGCCCAAGCAGTGGGAGTACCTAGTCGGTTTATGGAAAATCTAGGAAGGACACATTGGGATGCTGTGAAAAGAGTGTTTAGATATCTAAAGGGAACTTCAAAATATGTTTTGTGTTACCATGGAAATTTGGTTGAATCATAGAGAACTGTCAATATTCATGGGTATACGGATTTTGATTGGGCAAGGGACATTGGCAGTCGAAGATCCACCAGTGGATATCTTTTCATGGTGAATGGTGGTGTAGTTAGTTGGATGAGAAAGCGACAGGATGTAGTCACTTTATCTACTATAGAGGTTGAGTACATGGAAGAAAATCACACCTGTAAGAAAGCCATTTGGCTTAGAATATTGTGTTCTAATATTGGTTTTGATGCAAGGCAGGTTATTATTTTTTGTGATAGTCAAAGTGTCATTTGTTTGGCAAAAAATCCTACTTTCCATGCTAGGATGAAAAATATTGATGTGTAGTACCATTTTGTAAAAGATATGGTGGAGGATAGAAAGGTCTATTTGGAAAAGGTGGATACTTTGAAGAATGTTGTTGATGCATTGGAAAAGCCAATGAGCATGGAAAAGTTCATATGGTGTGCAAGTTTGATGGACCTTGGGGTCCAGAATATTCAATGACTTCAAGTATTGAAAAGGGTTTAGTGAGTTCTTCATCAAGTGGGAGATTGTTGAGAATATGTGTCTCAAAATCACTGGTAGAAACCCTGATACTGTCGCCAAGCAAAAATTTTTCTTAATTTTTATGTTTATTCTTTTACCTCTATACCGCCAGGTGATTAAGAGAGCAAAGCAGTAGTGTGGAATACTGCCATACCGTGGGTACCTTCTCACTGAGGTGTGGTAGTGTGGTTAACACCATACTCCAAGAGTCTCTTAGTTGTTGAGCGGTAGTATAGTGGACACCGCCATACTATAGGTTTATTTATATTAGGGTGTGGTAGTGCAGTTACCGCCATACTGTAGGAGCTCATTGGACGTGGAGTGGTATTGCGGTGTATACCACCATACTATGGAAGTTTGTCAACTATCTAGCGGTAGTGTGGTTACTACCATACCTAGGGAGCCCTCCACCTGTCTAGAGGTAGCACAGTTACCACCATCTTGTGGGAGCCAATTAACTACGCAATGATAGCTCAGTGTAAAGTGAAGAGCATAGAATTGATGAATTGCTAAGATGTAAGTTGTTAAATGAAGGATGTTACTGACTTGGAAGGAGGTTGTTTGAATTCATAGGAAGTTTGACGTTTTTTCAATAGAGGAAGTTGAACTGAATTGATTATACAAAGAATGAATTGATCATGGCTCTTGCAATACATTGCAACGTATTGTAACTATGAAGGGGTTCAAGAGTTTGATGGTTAGATGGTCGAATGATTAGTGGGTTTTGTTCATTCTATGTTGAATGTGCATTGTAATAGTGAAATGTTGCTGCTATGAGATTGATTATCATAAAGGAGAGTCTATAACTTGTATGTAATTCAATTATTGTAATACAAGAGGTTTTCTTCTTTGGTGTGGTGAGTTTTTCTCTTGTAAGGGTTTTCCCACGTAAATCTGGTGTTAATTGTGTTTGAGTTTATTTCTCCAATCTATTATTTCCTTCATGTGCATCTTAATGAACTATAATTGTAAAATTTAAAGTCATATCTACATTCTTCTTTGAGTTTTGACAGTAGGAGAGTTTATTCAGCACTTTACTTTTCCTAACAACTACATCAATTGGTATCGTAGCTGGTTATAGATTAGGTTGAAGATATGGTTGTGAGTTTATTAGATTTTGTTGTGAATCTGTTGCAAAATGGGGAAGATTGGGAAAAGGACGAAGAATGAAAAATAAAACCTAATATGTGAAAGGGATACTTTGGAGGAAGAATTATGCAAACTCAGGAAGTGTAATTCAGAATTGATGGAGAGGATGAAAGAACTGGGAAAGAACAAGTGTGATGCTCTTGAAGAAGAACTGGAAATCAAAAGAAGGAGAAATGAAGAACTAGAAGCAGAGCTGGATAAGTTTGAGGATATTGAAAAGTAAATGGAAGAAGGATTCAAGTTGTTTAAGAAGTTGGACAAGAGGAGCATAGATCTGGAGGAAATTTTGAAAGAGTTGAACAAGGAGAATAATTTGTAGAAGAAGTAAATATCTAACTTGAAGGAACATGCTAACCGGTTGGAGAAGTAAAATGATAATCTGAGATCTAAACCTGAAGTGTGTGAGGTTTCTTGTGATGCTGATGATTTGTGTGATATTGTAGAAACTTCTTTAGAAAATGGGAATGAAGATGGAAGTGCGACTAAGCTTGTAATTGTTGGAGATAGTATTGGTTTCAAAATCATGCAAAAAATGGGATACAAAGGAAAAGGATTGGGAAGACATCAACAAGGAATCGTATAACCTATTTTACCAGTAAGGAGAGAAAGAAATGAAGGCCTTAGATGTGACAAAGGTAAGGATGTTATTGCAAATCCAAGAAAATCAAATCAGGGGGGAAAAGGTATGTCATGTTCACATTGTAATAGATATGGACATAAAAAGGAATTATGTTGGAATTTACACCCTTGTAATTTACACCCTTGTAAGTTTTGTGGATTAAGGAATCATTCTAAGAAGATGTCCTGGAATAAAATGAGAGGGAGAAAACCTAGGAAAAATTGTATACAAATGAATTATGAATGGATTGATGGATCAAAATTGAAGTATGTTGCTCATAATTTTAGAATTCATGTGTTGAGGGAAAGGAAGGATCAAGATGTAGAGAAAGAAGAGCTTATGTAGAGCAGAATAAGGAAAATCATTCAAACTATAGAGGGAGCGTTTTTAGGAGTCATAATAATTATCACAATGAAGGGTACTAGAGGAGTGAAAAAAGGATTTGATAGAGGAGGAACTTGTTTTCAAGTTTGGAGGAAAAAAGAATCAAGCAATGAATGTCATCAAGAACCTAATACAAGGGAAGCTAATGAAAGAGAAGTATTAAAGGATGCAAAGATAGTTTGTGTAGATGAAGAAGATCCCAATGATACAAAATTAGTTAATGCAGAGGAAGGGGAACCTTTGGAGGTATCAAATTTCATAGAGGAACCCAAAGAAGGTGAAACATTAATCTTAAGGAGAAAGTTTATGTACCAAAGTGAAGTAAAAGTGAATGAAGGAATAGAAAAAGACAATGATCTTGAGGAAAATTATGGAGAAGGCTTGCTTAGATCATCGATCATTGAGGCAATGCAAGGCTTGCAGGTAGATCACCGAATCCAAATTCCACTTGAGGCAATTTTGTAGGGTGGACTTGAATAGACCGCTAACCTTGAGGCAGTTGCAAGTACCTATGAATAGACCACCAAACCAATTCAAGAGACAAAATTAATTTTAACATAACTTAGCCCAAAGTGAAGAGGCTCACTTTTCAAATAACCCTGAGAGTTTGATGTAGGAGCATCCAAAAGAGTCAATCAGTTGGGATAAAGAACATTCAGTTACAGATAGTGACCTTGGAGTTTATTTTGTTCCTTAGTATGATGGCTAGTTCAGAATTTGTGGATTAAAGGGTTTATTGTTAGGTATATCAAATTTATCCACTAGAAGTTTTAGAGGTTCGTAAGAAGATTTGATTAAGTTATGAGTATTTGTGTTCTGATAGTTGTTCTCTTATTGTAGTTGGTGTTCTTGAAAGAAGATGATGTGATTCTAGTAATCTGAGTTGTTGTGAATGCTTATATGGTGATTCATGATTCTTGTGGATGCTTCTATATTTTGATCTATCTGTGTTATTGGTTCACATTGATTGTTGTGTTCACGATTGGTGATTTTCTTCTAGGAGTTCACGCTTTTCATGTTCATGGCCGACATGGTGATGGTAGCATGTTGTGGATGTTTGAGGCTAATTGTTTAAGGTGCTCCTTGTTTGAGACATGTTGTTTTGGGTCCCTACTATGTTTTGGCTAATATTGGTTGATTTAAATTGATAATTCCTTATTGATTTGGGCCAACAATTTGTACACATTTCATATTTTGTTGGGCCAACATGTAGTTGATGTTATCCTTAGATGTAGATATATATGATTGATTGTTTTGAGGAGATTGAAAAGTCCTAAAGGCAAGGTGTGATATGTGTGACTTATGTGTGTGAGTAATGTTCTAATCAATTGAAGAGCAGTCCATAGAATGAAGTCATGAAGCATGGTGATGAAATGTTTTGATCCAAAAAGATCACAGAGCAAAGAAATTGTGGAGGAGAAGGAAGAAATGATGGAAGAAAATTATTGTATGAGTTTTTTGTAATTCTTGGATTGTGGCCTAGCATCTATAAAGCTCAAGTGACATATGTAATGTGTTTTGAGATCATAATATAATGAGGAGTGAACTTTGAAGGCTAGGTTTTTCCCTTTGAGGGTTTTCCCAAGATAATTCTTGTCTCATGTGTTATTGCATCTTCATGTTTATTATTTGTTAGCTTCCATTGTATGTATATACATATAAGACTGGAGTGTTAGTTTTTTAAGCTACGAGGTGGGATAGTCCCTCACCGGACCCTCCTACCTTGGACTACATCAAAGTTAATTTCTATATTACTTGTTCCACAAAGGAAGATAAATGTTAGAAGCTTCTTAGGCCATGTAGGCTATTATAGGAGGCTTATTAGAGACTTCAACAAGATTGAAACACCATTTTTTGTTTTGCTAACTAAAGATATAGAATTTGATTGGACATCAAATTGCCAACATTCTTTTAAGGAACTTAAGGAAACCTCGACTAGAGAACCTATTTTGAGGGGACCGAATTGGACATTACCCTTCCATATACACATTAATGCTTTAGATTTTTCTATTGGAGCAGTTTTGGGTAAAAAATGAGGTAATAAAGAATATGATATTTACTATATCAACAAGAACTTGCAAGGAGCAGAGCTAAATTATATTGTTAAAGAGAAGGAAATGTTAGCAGTAGTATATTCCATCAAAAAATTTAGGCATTACATTACTAGATGTGTAGTTTTTGTCCACACAAATCACACAACTATAAGATAATGAACAAACTTGTGGTAGGGGTAGGCTAGTTAGATGGCTTCTCCTACAAGACTTTGATATCACAATAGTGGACAAGCCTGGGAAGGCTAATGTACTAGAAAATTTCTATCAAGGTTGCCAACACAATCAACATAAGGGGTAGTAGATGACTCATTTCGAGATGAGTATTTGTTTTCTCTTAATGTACATAGATTGTGGTATGTTGACATTGCAAATTATTTAGTGACAAGGTAGATACTGACACATTTTTCTCCAAGGGAAAAGAGACAACTAGTGCACAAGTGTTTCCCATATTCTTGGGTATTTGGTTACCTATTCTACATAGGTCTAGACAATATCATGAGAAGGTGTATAAGAGAAGATAATTTTTTTATATAATGAAGGCTTTCCATGATGAACCTTGTGGGGGTCACTTAGCAACCAAAATGATAACATTTAAAATCCTCACAATAGTTTACTATTGGAAAAATCTACACAAGGATTCTATCAAGTACACAATAATTTGTGACAAATTCCAAAGAATGGGTAAGCCAACCAAGACTGATGAAATTCCCTTGCAACCACAAGTGAAACTAGAACCCTTTGAAAATTGGGGTCTAGATTTCATTGGTCCAATTTCACCTACATCTAACAACAAGGAGTACATTCTGGTTTGCACTGATTATCCAAAAAAGTGGGTGGAAGTGAAGGCATTACAGTTTTCCAAAGATGGAAATGTTGCTAAATTCTTGTATGAAGATATTTTTACTAGGTATGGAGTACCTATGGAAATAGTAATTGATCAGGGTCCACAATTTACTTTAGAGTTCATTACATAATTGGTTGAATAATATGAAATAAGGCACAAAAGTCCACACCTTATCACCATTAGGCCAATGGCCAGGTGAAGGCTACAAACAAGGAAATTGAGAGTATTCTGACCAAGATAGTGCAGATACATAGGAAAAATTGGGCTTCTAGATTACCAGAAGCAATATGGGCATATAGAACAACATGGAAAATGACCATTGGTTTCACCCCCTATGAACTAGTATGTGGAAAAACAATAGCTCTCCCAATATAGTTTGAGTATAGAACAATAAGAACAATAGTGGAATTGGACATGAACCTTACATCACCACAAAATGAGAGATTGCATAACTTAAATTGGTTGGATGAAATTGGGATGGATGCAATGCATCATATAGAGATAATAAGAAATAGAGGACAAAATGACATGACCAATATATAAAGACAATGGAATTAAATGTAGGAGACTAGTCATTATTGTATGATTCAAGATGTAAATATTTTATAGTAAAACTCCAATCTAGATGGTTGGGACCCTATGAAAAAAGCCAAGTTTTTCCTAATGGGGTAGTCAAGTTAGAGAACGTATATGCAATAAGGTTCTCACTTTTGGTTAATGGCCAAAAGATGAAACTTTATAAAAAGCTAGTACAGAAAGATGATTTCATTATTTCTCTCATTTATCAGTATGGTATTATTATTGATTGAGATACAAGTACAAAACTACATAGTGATGACTTAGCAATAGATGTACCAAGTTCTTCAAGTGACTCAGTGGTTGAGCTACACATCTCACCCCTTGAAGTCACACAAGTTTAATTTACTAATCCACCTCACATGCACACATAACACAATTACAATGATACACACTTGCTTTGCCACATTATCCATATTATAGTAGGGACATGTAGCTTCATGTGATAAAATTGTCATGTTCCAGTTAGGGACCTATAGCATATAACACATGAGTTGTCAAACTTTAGTTTGGGACCTATTGCCGAAGGAACCCACAACACTATCTATCAAAGAATTCAAAATATGACACGACATTAATTACAGCTCATCACTTTTTACTCCACTTATTCATCACACATACAAAATAAACCTTTCATATCAGTACATTTAAAATTATCATTTCATTTCACAATGCATATTTTGAATTTCAAGAATTCAGACTATCACTTCAACTTCCCTCATCCATACATTTTACCTCATTTCAAACTACGCACTAGCCTATCATTAATTTCACCCTTTATGGATTCATTCATTGCAATTAAATCATGTCAAATAATAATCATATAGTAGATAATATTCAAATAATCCTCACACAAGTGGTGTTAAGTTCATAATATTTGACAGGTCATAATTAACATCACTTTTCATTATGTTCAATATGTATTTGCATTAACTCTTGCATAATTTCTATTCATTACTTCTATTTTCATTCTTTTTAATTATTACATTCACCTATGTTTCCTAACTTGAAGTGCAAACTCTTCAAGAATTTAAGTTGGGGGAAAGGTAATACATAATCCAAATTTTAGTTTCCACCACTGCCAAAAATCCAAACACAGAACCAAGAAACAAATGTACAAACATTTTTTCCAAACCCTGTTTTGTAGCTACAACCTTTTTCTTGTCAATTCCAGTTAACAATTTCTTAAATTGAAGCTAATTTAGATCCTTTCAAGATTATAGAAGCTAAATAGAGGAGAAAGGGGCAAGGTGGTTGGATTTGTTGAAGGAAAGGTGCATGCAAGAGTAATAGAAACTTGGGTTCGTGGACTATTGAGATTGAAATTTGGGTTAAATTTTTAGAATTCTTGAAGAGTTTTTTATTAGAAGTAGAATGCATCACCATGGGAGGTGATATTATTCGAAGGGAGCCAAATACACAAACAAATATTGGAATATGCATTAGTGTTACCCATTTTCACAAGGGTAGGATGGTTGGATTATTTTTTAAAGTTGATATAATTTTATTATGATATAACAAGAAGATTTGTAGCTATATCAGAGCACGATGAAGTTGTTGTAAATGGATTATCAATAGATGCTTTAGAAGGAGAAATTGCACAATTATTTGGTTTGCCAAGGATTGGAGCTGAATTTCAAACTCAAGCAAATGTAGTGGCAGTAAGAGAAGAATTTTGTGAGTGGGGAAAAATTGGATTCATCATCCTAGGGTGCTAAAATAATTTCAATTTTTTGGGTATGGGATTCTTGTGCCTCATATATCATTAGGTACCTTGCATGTGATGGTGGGTTATCACTTCTTTACACTTTGCATTTCAAATTATTAAGCCATCTTCATCATAATAGACTTTTTACTGTGCCAAATTACCTTTATAACTTGTTAAAGAGGAGGGGATCTAGATACCAAAGGAAACATAATGATTCAACTCTTTCCCATCATTGTTTAATAGCCTTGTTAACAAAAATGAGTATTAGAATTCAATACCCACAAGTATCTTGGGAAGAATTTTTAAAATTTTAGGACACTAACAACATATTAGAGCAACCTATAGTTCCTAAAATTATAGAACCATCAATTGTTCCTATAAGAGAAACCCCTCTTGGTTCACCAACTACTTCACCTACCTGCAACCAAGGTGAACTTAAAAAGAATAATGTGTAGGAATCATCACTTACAACATCTGGGAAACCTACAACAAAAAAGACTCCATCCACCTCTAAGACACCTAAAGCTAAGAAAAAGGGAGGTAGGCCTTCTACACCTTCAAAGGTGTAGAAAAAAAAGGATACATAGAAAGATACATATGCTACACCTAAGTGTTTAGGCCAGCTAAAACATATAGGTGTTATGAGGTGAAGCATAGGAAAAAAAGAAGAGGAATTGAAGGGTAAGGATATAAAAGAATAAAACATTATGATGGTTGACACTGAATCAAAAATAAAGGAAAATTCTCTTGGGAAAGTGCATTTTCCTACCAAAATAAAATGGTATATATCCACCTATAACTTAGATTCAAAGGATATCTTTGTTTCTCATAAAAACAAGAGGAGAACCCTAGACAACCCTGACAATGAAGGTTTTGAATACATAGGGGGTTGTGATGATCAGACTTTAAGGGATAAGGAGATATTTTTAGAAGAAATAAATGTTAGGAGGGAATTAGAGGAATCATTAGAAATAATTAAGCAGTTGGAAGAACAAGTGAAAAATTATGAACAAAGGGATAAAGAGAGGAAGATGAAGAATCAAGAGATGAAGGAGAAACTACATAAATATGGATATGGGGAAAAACTAGACCTCTTGGCATAACTTACCATAGTTAAAGTAGGAGATACACAAATTATAGGAAAGAATAGAAAATCCCTCTTATAAAGAATCTAACTCATCATACCACTCTATCCCTTGGGTATTAGTTATGGAAAGTTGTTAATCAATTTTCAAAAGAAAAGGAAAAATGGAGAAAATAAAAAGAAACCCTAATTGTAGAGCATACTAAAGTGCTAGAGGAGGACATTGAGCTGAAAAATTTAGTAGTTAGAGTGGAGGAGGTACCAAATAAAGCTTCCCAAATTATTAGATGTAGACCCTCAATAAGAAATTATGCATTTTTTTGCAAGAAAAGTTTCTAAGCTTTCATTTTAGTAGGCTATAAGTAACCAGTGAGTTGGAATGAGTAGGAAATATGATTTCCTTAATTTTTTTTTGACTCAACACTAGATGAGAAAGATCAACTTTGTGAGTACTATTTGTATAACTATATAGTGCTTGAGGAGATAGAATGGAACATTTACAGGTCAAAGCACTAGCATAGTACTTTAGGAATGAAGGTTTTAGGGGTGAAATTATGGAATATGAGGAAATATAGAAATTTATTAATGCCCCAGTAAGGAAGGAAGAAAATAACTTTGATGTCATCATAAATGAATGGTTACAACTTATGGAGTACAAAGGACCTAGAGGAAAGATCATGAGATTAAGGATGCAAGATTATAATAGAATGCAAACATTAGTAGTTGGATTGGTTCATCATAGTTATAAGTATGTGTAGTAGAGATGAGACAGTTTGAATCTGGAGCTACAAAGGAAAGATCTACATTCAGTGTATAACTTCATGGCTATGCTTGAAAGAGTGTGTAGGTATACGAATATTGCGAATAACCTTGCACTTAGATGGATGTCATTAACATTTCAACCACCTATTATTCTTTATCTAGTGCCACATTGGACAAGGCATAAGATGGAGGAATGTGAGCTGATTGAACTTACCAGGATGATGAGGCTTTCATGTTACAAGGGATTCTACCTAAAGCATATCAAGGGAGTAAATACTATCATGGACCTTAGGGAGATTACACTACACCATAATCTATCCTCCTAGTTCATTTGCTTGAGGGCAAGAAAAAGAGTAGTTGAGGGGAGTGATGAGCCCATTTATTAGCTAGTTTTATGTTATCTTTATGATGCTTATAAGCCATTCCTAATATAATTATTCCTACAATAAACCATCTTTTATGTTTATTATGTAGAACTTGAACTTGGTTAAAGTATATGGAAATGCAACTATGATATGTTGTTGTTGCTTGATCTGTATGTAAATATTTATGAATTATAATTGGTATCTATGTTCAATCATGGTAGTTTGTATTGTGTGCATGTTTTATGAACTAACCCCTTGTAGCCTGAGAATACACTATAGCCCGCAGCAACTAAAAAATTCAACCCGCAACTGAAGGAGTTCCTGGACAACGAAGCAGGGGATTTTCCTGAATACATTGAATATAATAACTACAACATAGAGTCACATGTTGAAGACAATCGTGCATCATTATGAAAAAAAATAAAGGCAATGAAGGAGGAGAACCTTGTTATCATTAGGATTTTGGTGTAATTGATTCCATGTTCCATGTTTTAGTTTTTTTATTGCAAGAGTTCTAATCCTATATGAATTCTTATCTATTTTTAGTTATAGTTAGGATAACTAAATCTTAAATATTCTCTAATAACTAGGAGAGTTGTAATTAATGGTTTCAGTTTAGAGTTGTGTTTTGAATAAACTCCCCCATGTGTAACGCCCTGTCACACAAACCCCATAGGATAACTAAACAAAAGTAGAATAATTTTTTTTTTAAAGTAACAATAACACATTTCAACATTTAAATATTAATGAAACATACAACATTAACCTAATCCTATGGGGTACATGGTGCATTACTTAATGAACCCAACAAAAGATGATAAGCAATTCTAACTAAAGTGGAAAAAAAAAGCATGATAAATTACATCAAAGAAAGACACAATCTCATAAATATAAATCATATAGTGTTGTATTTAACTTAAAAGTTCAAATTACAAAGGTGGAATATATTTCCATAGATACAACACAATAAAGAATTCCAAGTTATAAAACAAAGCCTCTTCTCTTATGACAATGGGAAGGGTAAAATCCAATTACAAAAGTACATAGAGGAAAGAGAAATCTTCAAGGAATAGTCTTTTCCATGAACAATGTGATCATTGTTGCTACATCCATGCCTCGATCAAAATTGGGGACCCAATAAGTGCATTGCACATTTCCACCCGACCATGTGAACTCAAAGGAACACCCCCTGTGCAAGGAGTCGGTGAGAAAGAAGCCTCAAAACTGACTCAAACATAAGGACACATATCACAAGACTCAAGCCCATGAAGAAGCATAAAAATAAATAGTAAAATAAACAACTAACACAACTCCAGAGGTAAAATAAAACAAGGCAAAAAAAGAGCACAATGGGAGAGTGTCACCACATGGCCTTCATGGATTCACCAGACTACCTATAATCTAGGAGCCACCTCCATCTACAGTTAACCAAACACCCTTTTTCAAGGTGTCACCCCATAGGGTGACTCATGCAGAGCCAACTACCTTTCATGAGGAAAAGGTAGTGACTTACTGCCCAGGTCTTCCCACCCGTCCTTAGCCTTAGGGAGTGCTAACGTTAGAGGTGAGGTGTCAATTTTTATCTTATTATATGACAACTAATCCCAACCCACTAAGTAAATTAATTAGGTTTTCACTTGATTAAGGAAACTCTACCATGGGTGACCACTTGTACACTAGCCCCGAGAAGAGCCACTCTCCCCTATGGTTTCCCTAAAACCAAAACCCAAGAGATGGGTACCACAATGCCCAAACCAAAGAATCAGAACCACAATAGGGTACCTCCCACTAACTGCCACATGGTAACAATATGAACCAAATAAAAGCAAACATAGAAAAAAATACATATTTTACCTAACCTCAGGAGATACGCTAAATCCACACAAGACATACTAAAATTATTACATTTAATTTAATAACACAATTTCAAACTATACAAAATTCAATCTAAATAAAACACAAGACATATCAATTACGAATTTCCATCACTCGAAGTCAAGTAAGAAAAACCAACTCATGCAATTAAAACTACACATCATATAGCCCTTCATTTTGAACAAATAAGAAGTTAAGGTATAGTCACATAAACCTTGAAATACACTATACAAAGAAATTCACAATAACTGGTAATTGCAAAGGCATCACTTCCACATTCTATATCAAACATTAAACATGACCATGAAAACATTCACAACTCATAAAAACTTAAATATAGAATACAAAGTAATATCAAATAAGGGATAATTCGGGACTTGTATGATTAACATAAAATCCACATTGCAAACTTGCTTAACCCATTAAAATTGATTTTGTATAATAATATCCTTCTAATTAATCCTTTAACCACTATAAGTATGACATAGAGATAATCTAAGAGATAACATCATTCTACCTTAGTTGGTTTCACATTAAGGTCTATTACCGATTATGAATGACCCTAATACAACCTAATACTACAATGAATGCAAGTTAGGGAGCAACATAACAATCACCTAATAATACTAGACGTAATTAGTTGATCTGGAAGTATCTATAACTTAATTACTTACGACCTTAAACCATCTAGGTACATTTTCCCTCTTAATACTTGATCTATCTTAACCTTTTAATTCTCATTCACTCCATATTTCAGTCGAGGGAACAACTATCTATGAAGGAACTAGATTAAACCTTTCCAAGGAAAAAAGTTGAAGTAAATCAATCTATTTACATAGAATAATTAATACCAAATTAATGCATAACTTCAAGAGTTATAAGAACACAACTTAACATATAATATTTATGAAGATATTCCAAAGTTAATAGCCTAAGGGACTAATTTATTTTGAATACACTCCAATTGAAATTATTTAGCTTAACCTTACTCAATTAAATTAACTAACCTATCTATTTTAATGAACCCTAATTCTCAAAAATATAAATAATTAAATCATTTTTCCCTTAAGGAATATTTCCCAATTTCATTATTTACAAAACAATTAGATTCACATGAGTAGTGTTATACTTTCAAACTCACCCTAATATTTTTGCTACTCCATATATGTATGTATAAAAATGTATACACAAAAAGAAGAACATTTCCAATTATCTATTACATTCTAATTAAATATATAATTTAAAATATGGCAATCACATAGTTAAACATATATAATAAATCAACACCAGTCACCACACTAGCACTAACTAAAATATCTCATACTTCTAATTAACGCCACATCATCAATTATAAGAAATTTAAATTATAAATCACACAAGTCTCAATCAAATCACCATTTTCCTCTAATATAATCAAAATAAGGAAATTCACTAATATCTCTAATTTAATCAAAATCCAATATGTAATTTAATTAAATATCTTCCCACATTTAAATAATTCACTAATTAAATAACTAAGTCTATAAACTTGCTAAAAAGCTAATTTGAAGAGAAACAATGATAATTCCATGATTAATAAACATAATAAAATATTATTTTAAAATTCACATTAGTAACTTAATTTATCAAACCCAAAGTATAAATTTTATTTACTAAATCCAAAATTTCAAATCTTTTATATTTCTGATTTTTAATTCATTCACACAACAATATCTAAGCTTTGATTTTCCTAACTAAATGAAATCAAAATTATAAATTAAGAAAATCAGTTGCAACACAAAAAGAAGATTAAGTCTTTATTTGACTAAGTACAAGAAAATCAATTTTGAACTATATAATTAAATTTTACACTAAATCTGATTTTTCCATAATATAGTTAAACTAAAAAGATAAAAAACCAATTTCCAATTCACTCTCAAAATGCAATTATTTCTCTATAAAAGGGAAATTATTTTCAAACAGAATATTAAATCCATTACATTTCTCCCTTTAAATTTTTCCTTAACAATTTAACCAAGTAATATTTACATTTTCTAGCCTATACATCATATGTATAATTATATATAATCATATATATATATATATACATATGTGTATATATATCCATACAGAAATAAATACATATTTTAAATTTAATCATATATTTCTAAAAGTCAAAACTTCATAATAATAGATTATGCCAATATTCCTAGAGAGTGTATATATATATATTAACACTTTTTTAAAAAAAAATAACATACTGGGATTGCCAAACTAAAATTGCTTTATATATATATATAAATCCAAATACCACATAAACCCGAATTTAAAAGAAGTCATAGTGGCAAGGAAAACACATGGTACACGACTCACACAAGCCACAGTTTCAAGTGGTTGGTGAAGGGGTGGTTGTATGCACAGTCGTACCCTCCCCCCTCCAACACTCACACATAAAGGAAAGTGGGGAGGCAGTGGAGGCTCTGCCTCCACATCACCATCCCCATATGGGGGCGGTAGTGGGAGGCAATGCCTCCCCCAATCTTCCCCAATGTTAATACAAAAGGAATAGAGGTAGTGAAAATATTAAAACTATCTTTGCACACATTCGATGTAAGATGTTCCAAGTACAAGGGGAAACAAAATAAATACAATGACATATATATATATATATATATTTACACAATTTTTTTATCCAGATTAGAGAAGAAAATTGCAGCAAACAAAGGATTAAAATAATATCCTTGATAATTTATATATATTTACCCATCAAATCTTCCAGGCAATAATTTACAATGAAATCATAGGGAAGACACATGAATTTTCCATAAAACAATTTGGGAGAAAACAAACAAAATATTTCCAAACAAGAGGGGTTTGCAATTTTTTTTACAAACTAAGAAGGAATCAAAAAAAATTCTAAGGGATTATAGAGAGGGAAAGAAAATAAGGAAATCCTTGAATAGATAAAGAAAATTTATAGAGGAAGAGGAAAAATATTATGCCATTTTCTTTTTCTTGAAAATAAAATAAAATTACAAAGATCTTATGAAAATAATAGAATTACCCAGAGTCCAACACAAGCTCGATTCAAGGATGAGTTGTGCAAATCCAGCCAAAGAGAATTCTTCAAAACAGTGATATGAACAGGTGCCCGCAAAAGTGGATTCATTCAAAATCCCATTGCAAAAATAACCAACTTTTAGCTTCAATGATCGAATTGATGAAACATTTTCAAAATTTCATGACCCTGCTATAAATTTTTCATCAAAATTCAGTTGAGGCATTTTCCATTTTTCCCCAATTTCTTCCCACTTTTTTTTTTGAAAAATAAACAAATGGGAAATATATCTTTTCTCATAAAATCGAGTCAAAAATTGTGATATAATTTCTAGAAATTTCTCATGCAACAAAATCCATTAACTCAACATTATTGTCTCTTTCTAAATTTGGGAGAGAATCTTCCAAATTTAAGTTTGCACAATTAAATGCCTTTTAAAATACTTTAAAAAATAATTAAATAAATCCATTTTCAACAATTAAATTTACTTAATAATATTTTTTTGCCAAATCCCCACTTAATTAATATTTTAAACTCAAAGTTTTTTTTATAAGAAAAAATTACTTTTTATTTTAAACATGGGTAATTATGATAATATTTCCCTAACTTAAGTTTCATTTCGAAATAAAATTAAACTATAATAATTTATTCAACAATATTATTTAATTTAATTAATTTAATTAAAGAATCACTTAACATTATAAAATAACAATAATATACTAATGTACTATTATTCTTCCAAGGTAGAATTATCATATTCAATTTAGAACATCTCATAACTTAATATTTTGCATCATGAAACAACATTTAATTAAAGCATAGAACACTAGATCAAGTCATTAATATACTTGTAAAATTCATAATATAAACTGATTAATTAACAACCATACCCATACAAATGCAAAATAGACATGACAAGAAAAATCCCTAAACCAACTACTAACATAGGACCAACTCCCTAACCACATCAATCCATTGGGTAGATAGGATGTGCTCAGACCCGACAATGCAGGTGGAGTTGGCATCTGGTACCTACATTCCTGCATAACACAAAACATTGAACAATATATATGCATATAGCTCATAAAAAAACACATTGTGGAGGAGAGTTACGGTGAGGCAAGACACTCATGAATGAGCGATGACACCCCATCTCCTTCACCCAATCAAATCAATAAAGCAATATCTAAGCATCACATCATCAAAATATACCCACAAAGTAATATCATCAAAACATGAGTATCTCACACATAAGTGTATCTATCATAAAAAAATGAGCATAATTGTCTACCATGCCCAACACATGGTAGAAAAGATGACGAACAAAGTACAATGAATGCATCAAAACATGTTAGAAAATCAATTGAAGAAAACACACACACACCAAAGCAATATCAGAGTATCGGAACATGAGAGACACTACACCATGCATGTATATAGCTGGTGTTTGAGTCTTTAGGACATTCAATTGATTAATATTTTAGTTGTGGATTTAGTTATCAAACACTTTTATAGTTTTCAGTTGTTATTACACAGACATGTTGATTTTTTAAAAATGGTTTTTTTGAATACAATCTTTGAGCAAGATTTCATGTGATATTTTGGAATGTGTAATGAATGATTTTGAGTTGAAATGAATGTTTAGATTTGGTTTAGTTTAGTTAAGATAACCACCTGAGAAAAGGCCACTCAAGGTACTATCCTTCACTACATTTGCAGTCTTTATTTTTGTTTGTAGTTACTACATAATTACATAATTACTTAAGGTAGATTCTCATTTCAAGTTATCAATAATTGTTGTTCATGTTCATGCTTGAATTCATTTAACTTGTAGTACTCTAGAGTGTAGAATAAGTTTAATTAAATCAATTTCTAGTTAGTTTCAACATTTTACCTATTAAGAGTAGTTTAGTCACAAATAATGTTGTAGGTACTTGTAGCCAAAGCACCAGCTTCACTTCTTTCACTGTTATGCGTTTTTATGATTTTACAACAATTCTAATACCTTTACTAAGATAATTAGGTAACCTCAAGTCTTTGAAAGCACATACAATTCCAATAACATCACAAGCCTACTAGCCCTAGTCGATAATTTAATGAAAGTCTTTTCAATGTCAAGTGGACTATTCAACCAGGTTTTTCCCTGAATTTAGTGATTTCCACCAAGTTTATTACACATTAGAATGGACTCTACATTACCAAATCATTATTTTACTAGTTAAAACATGTCCACATGCAACAAGTATATTATGTCCTTTTTTGGGAGTCCCCCATCTTTCGAAAGCTATAATTTTTTAATATATTTTTTCTAAATTCCATAAAATTTGAAGAGTAATCCAAACATGAAGGATATTTGACTTTTGATACCATCTACATATTAATTTATCCTCTAAAATACCTTGAATTAGCAATAGGCACAAATATTTCCCAAGTTGGTTTTTTTGCCAATATTTATCTCTTAACATAAGGTTTTTACAAATACTAGTGATAGAAAAAACAAGAACTTGTAACAACTAAAGTTTAAGTGAAAAAATTTCTGCATGGATACCTCATCTTGGGTACATTCACAAGTCATAGTTATAATAATGTGAAAATTTGGGCATTTTTTTAATTCATGCATGTCATAATGATTTTGTTATAATAGGAACATTTTAAATCATTTGAGCAATTGATAAAAGCTTTTGGTCACATTTTGCAAGTATGAAGGTGTTTTAATTGATGTCAACTTCTTTTTGTTGTCACTAATGTTGGTTATTGGTTGTATATTTCTTAAGGATATTGAGAAAATTGAAATAAAGGAAGGTTGCAGGTATTCAATGTTTGCTTCGGGTTTTGCTCTGGGATTTGATGGTATGCTAGTAAGGATTTGAGGTATTGTTTATGGTTGTTGGAAGTTTCTATATCCAAATTTTGGGTTTCTGGATCATTGTATAGTGTGATTTATGTTCACTAGTTGTGAACTATTCTTTTTATGTGTATTTAGCTATGGTCTAGGAGAAATGTTGTTGATCCAGATTTTTTTTTTTTATGGTTTCAGGACTTGTGGTTTAGAAAATAAGCTGATAAGATCATGTTCAATTTAATTTTGTTATCCAGAGATATTGGACTATGTTATGCTGTTTGTGCTTAAATTTTTTATGTGTTTTGCACAAGTATTGGTCGACCTTGTGTTAAGAACTACTCACAAAGTTCATGGAAGCATGTTGAAGAGTGTTGGGACATATTTAGGTCCTCATTAAGTGTGTGTTTGGGTCTCCCTCATTTTAATTCCATCATAGAATGTTTTGGAACTGACCTAATTTTAATTTATAAATGCAACTAGTGTGTGGCTGACTTTGGATGAGTTTCAAAGTTGAAGATAGTATAAATACAATTTGAGATGTTTGTGAAAGGTGAATGCAAGAAAGATAGATATGAGATAGATGTGATACAGTGTGTGTGATGAAATTTTTGTAGATCATTTCAAAATCTAATTAAAAGTTTTTTGAGGCAGTGAGCTGAAGGTGTACTCTATCATTCAAGCATGTCTATAAGTGTGTGAGCGAGTTGTGGTGGAAATCTCCATTGAATTGAGATTGTTTTCTCTTTGTAAAAAATATCTTCTATCTTATTTGTAATTTTTTGGTAGTGAGCCATCTAAGTGCTTGGCCCTTGTTGGACAACGAATCATTTTCTTGATACAGTGAGCCTTTGTATTTTCTTTTGATACTCTATATTGTGAACTAATGCTCACCATGATTTTTCCCTCATAAGGTTTTCCATGTAAATATGGTGTTAATGTGTGTTTGGTTTTGCTTCTTTTAGTTTCTGCTTTTGCACTTAATGATTAATCTCATTAGTAGAGTAAAGAATTTGTGAATGATAATTGATCTAATCTTTGGTTGAAGCTCTAAAAGGTTAAAATTTGCTACAATTTATTCACCCCCCTCTCATTTGTCTTGTTCAAAAATTGGTATTAGATATAGGTTCCTTGGAGAAGAGCTTAATTGCTTAAGGAAGGTTCTAGATGGTGAGCAAGATCACTATTGAGTGTCCTAGGTTTGATGGGACTGACTATGCCTTATAGAAGACAAATATGGAATAATATCTATAATACTATGGATATGATGTTGAGAAATATTATAAGAATACATACACTTCTCTTGCTAATCGTACAAGTACAACTGTTGAGATCAAGGCACATGAAGCAAACAATAAGGTGAATTTTATTTTGAAGAAAAATATTTCACATTCTGAACTAATTAAGGTGTGAAATCTAAAGACTACTAAAGAGGTATGGGATACATTAGAAAATATGCATGAAGGTGATGAAAAGGCTAAAGAACTAAAGTTATAGAATTGAGAGGCACAATTCAAGATCCTACATATGTTTGAAGATGAGAACATTAAATACTATGTACAAAGAGTGGATGAGCTGGTAGGTGGAATTTAAGGACTTGGTGCAATAGTGGATGAATCAAGGATTGTAAAGAATATTCTTAGAACTCTCCCTGATGCATACAATGAAAAGGTATCTGCTATTGAAGAATTTATAGACTATAAATTTTATACTAAATATTAGTTATTGGGTACTCTAACATCATTTGAAATGAGAAATCCTAGCTTAATAAATTGATCAAAATCAGAAACTACTTTTAGGGCTACAAAAGTTGAAGATCGAGATGAAGAAAACATTGATGAAGTGGAAGCTAACTTTTTAAGAAGGATGAGAAAGGGCTCCTATAAGTATGAAGGTAAATTACCCTTTAAATTATTTAGTTGTGGAGGAATTGGTCAATATGCTTTGAGATGTCTGGAAAGAGCTAATAAGAATAAACATAAATAAAGCAAAGAGAACAAAGGAAATATGATTAAGAGAGAATATTATGTAAATGAAGATGTTGGAATTTTTGGTGAAGAGTCTGATTATGGATATTTTGATGATAATCAATTCTTGTTCTTGTCTATAAAAGATGAATCTACTCTTGCTAAGATTGAAAGACAGGTGAAGGAAAGTGATTCGGAGAAAGTTGAAGATAGTGTGATGTGTGCACTACATGCTAAGCAATAAAATAACTATTGGGTTGTTGACAGTGGCTATTCACATCACATGACTAGTGATACGAGTAAATTTTTTAAACATAAAAAATGTGATGGAGCCTTAGTCAATTTTGGAGATGATACTAGTGCTAAGATTTGTGGGATAGGTTCAATAAGTTATGATGGAAAGCATAATACTGATGATGTCTACTATGTTAAGGGTTTAAGGCATAATCTCTTGAGTGTTGGAAAAATGTGTAGTAAGGGATATAATATTTTATTCAAGGATGAGAGATGTGAAATTAGGAAAGGATCCGAAAAAGTTATTTCTGATTGTAAGAATTTTGAAGGAAATATTTCTCAACTTAAGGGTGTTGATGGAAATTGCTTTATGTCTCAGATTAATGATAGTTGGTTATGTCACCGAAGGATGTGTCACATGAATTTTGATAATATGGTGAGAATCAGTGTAGTACAAGTTGTGAGATACTTAACGAGGATTAAACATATTGTTAATGTTATTTGCAAGATTTTCTATTTTGGAAAGCAAGCTGGAAACTACTTTAGGTTGAAGGAACAATCTACTACTAGACTATTGGATTTGATTCATACAGATGTCTATGATCCTACAAGAGTGAGAAGCCTACAAGGTGACATGTATTTTATGCTTCAAATTGATGATTAATCTAGATATACATGGGTTACTTTTCTTAGAGATAAATCTAATGTATTAAAATAGACCTTCAAGGCATTTAAGGCTATGGTTGAGAATGAAGAAAATTTGAGAATAAAATATTTAAGGTCTGACAAAGGTAGCAAATTCACCTCCAATGAGTTTAATATGTTTTGTGAGGTTCATAGAATAAAAAGATAGTTATATTCTCTGAGAATTCCTCAGCAGAATGGAGTTGTTGAAAGAAAGAACAAAACGATTCAAGAAGCTGCTAGATCAATTATTACAAAGGCAGGTCTAACAGAAGTTTACTTGAGAGAAGCTATTCAAACTATTAAATATTTTAAGGTATTTGGAAGAAAATGCTATATTAGAAGGTATGAAGAAAATTTAGGGAATTTTGATGCTAGATGTGATGGAGGTATCTTCCTTGGATGCTCTACTAGAATCAAAGCTTACAAATTTTTCAATAAAATATTGAGAAATATTATAGAGAGCATAAATGTTAAGGTTGATGAAACATTGAAGAATTCAATTGAAGTTGATGGATATGTATCTGATGAACCTGAATGCATAGAAGTAGAAGAAGTTTTGGAAGAATAGGAAAAGAAAAATTAATAAGAGGCTTCGTTGGTGTCCCCAAAGACACCTAAATATGTGCAAAAGAATCATTCAGAAAATCAAATCATTAGAGACAAGAGAAAAGGAGTATTGACAAGAAGCAGAACTGTTGTTGAAATAAATCTATGTTTAATTTCTAAATTTGAACCAAAGACAATGAGTGAAGCATGTAATGTTGAGCAGTGGATGAGAGAAATGAAAGAATAATTTATGTAGATTGAGAAGAATCAAACTTGGGAATTGGTCCCTAGACAAAAAAATAAAAAACATAATTGGATCAAAATGGGTATTCAGAAAAAAGTTGACTAAGAATGGAGAAGTGGTTAGAAATAAAGCGATGCTTATGGGTAAGGCCTACTCACAAGTAGAAGGTATTGATTTTCAAGAGACCTTTTCTCAAGTGGCAAGGATGAAAGCTATCAGAATGTTTTTAGAATTTTCTACTCATAAATATTTTCAAGTTTATCAGATGGATGTTAAGTATGCATTTTTGAATGGTGAGTTAGAAGAAGAAGTCTACATGGAACAACCAAAAGGATTTCAATTTTCAAATCAGCCGAATATGGTATGTAGATTAAAAAACAATTTAAATGGATTGAAGCAAGTTCCTAGATCTTGGTATGTGTAGACATGAAAAATGTTCAAATTTGGTTTGGCACACTTGATCTTGATTACTAACAAAATTTCCTCCTAAATCATACTCTCAACATTTCATCATATTTTGTCTCTTAATTTAATAAATCATTATTTATTTGATTAAGTCTTTCTCCTCGAGTAATTAAACTAATCAATTTAATTTAATTAACCTTATATCTTTGTTTGATGAAATAAATCATTTTATTTAATTAAAGTCTCTAAATTTGTCTTATTAAATTAAATAAATTAAACCTTATTTGATTTAATCTAACATTTTCCCACTTATTTAAATAAATCAAAATCATTTATTTAATTAATCATTTCCTTTCAATTCTGATTTAAATCAATTCATCAATTTAAGTCAAAATTGTCAAATCATTTAATCTCTTATTAAATTAATCAAAATCTTGATTAAGTTAATCCCTCTCACTAAAATCCTCTATAGAATGCAACTTTCACATGAAAATAGATTTAATTCATTTATTAAATCTCTATTTTCCCTCACATGGCATCAAAAGGGAATATTCCCTCAAGTTTGAATTCAAAAAGTTCAAGTGGGCTTGGTCCTTCTAACAAGGCATTTAAGACCTCTTACATGTCCTTTGCATTGAGCCAAGTGACATTAACTTCATTTTCCTTTCCTCTTCGACAAGTCATTTCACAAATTTCAAATTCAAACTAATTGCATTTATTGGCACTTTGGCCAAAATGTGCACAACCATCAACCATTCACATGGTGACAAGTGGCATTCAGCCATTGGGTGAAAGTTAGTCCCACATTGCTCAAATATTTCTCTTTCTTCCAAATTAAAATCTATAAATTGGAGACTTCTCTCCTCATTATTCATCCATAATTTCATGCAAAGTTACTCTCTTGACATTAAGAGCTAATTTTGTGCACATCATTCCACACATTCACAATTTTCATAATTTCATAGCTAGGTTATGCTCAAATCTCATCATGGAGATTTGATCAATCCACAACCATTTACATTTTCAATAAAGGAGTTGGGAAAGGGCCAATTTCAACATTCAATTGGCACCAATTCCCCATGGGATCACTATTTTACTTGCTTAATTAGGATTTTCTATCATTTATTTAAGTTTTGTTCTTCATTTTTTTCCTAGTTTAAGTTTAGTAGATGGATTTCATGGGGAATCCCTCATACTTGTTTGCATTTGATCTAATACACTAATTTTTTTGTGTTCTTGTTCAATTGTAGGTTTAGGGGTTCACATTTTTGCGCTAGAAGGAGGGCTAACTCAAGAATCTCATCATGTTTTTGTGAAAATTTTGTGGTTTTTAACATTTTTTGTCTACACACAAGAAACTACATCGCTGATAGCTCATGTGACTCTATATTGCACTACATACTCAGATGCAACGCTTTATTACACTGCACCCATTGTAAACCGCGACACTATATTGGACCGCACCCATTTCCTGCCTTTGAATTTAAAATTTTTCCAAACTTTGCCGCTTACAAACTGTGTCGCTTGCCAAATTGCACTGCACCCGCGATCTTTTTTTCTGTAGAGCGCCACACTCAGTCAAATGCACTGCACTATATAGCGCCACCTCTATTCCAAACTGCACCGCACCTACTAACTCTGCTGCGAAAAATAGTTAGGTTTTAAAATTTAAAATGTGCTTTTTGGTTTTTGGATTTTCTAACTTTTGACCTGTTTGTTGTATTTGTGCTCTTTGGTTTCTGTCATTTTGTAGGTTGGAGCAATAAAATAAAATAAAATTAGGAGGCTCATCGTGGAATCATGTTCATTATGCACAAAGTGTTTTTAAACACTAGAGTGTTGTTCAACACTCTTTAAGGATTTGAAATTATGTTTAAAAGAGATTTGTTAATTTCATTTTCCTTAGAAACACTAGATTTCTTTTGGGTTTAAAAAGAACAAACAAATTTCTCTTTCAAAGTTTGCAAAAGGCTAAAAAGAACTTAGAAACAATCCACTAGATTTTGCTTAAAGGTTTAAAAATTGAACATGGCAACTCTCACACTTCAAAGTTGGTGCTTTAAAAATAACTCATTTCTTGCTTTGAGGATTAAAATTAATATTTGTTCTTGATGTTTTGTAATCCTTTTAACAAAGTAATATCATATAAAAGGTGTATGCGCTTCTCTTGCGCCTCACAACAATCTTGAGAATCAAAAGTCTTTTTGTGATATTAATTTGTCAAAAGTATTACCTTCACACTTCATTTTTTGGGTTTAAAATTGAACAAAACACTTTGTGAGTGTGAGTAGACTTATGGTGTGTTCTCTCCCTTTGTTTCTAAACAAAGGTTGATCGAACTACAAATAATTTTACTCGCTTTTGTTATCCTAGCGGGCCTGCCTTGTGGGAAAAATTACTCACCCAAGGGAACGACCCAACAGGTAACACACTAGGGACAAGTGTATTTCCAACCGAGATATAAAAGTGGGTACTAGAACAAAAGCTAGTATCACATGGTTGGCTCCAACGAGAAGGGAAAAAATGGTCTCTTGCTGCATGGGTCAGCCTCCACGAATAGAAAAAATGAATTAAAACCCTTGTTTAGAAGGCCAAATCCCTATCTATTTTTTTGGTGCAAAAGGTCATGTCCTTTGAAGCTACTCCATGCTATACATGCGGTTTTGTTGTAGAGATGAAAAGTATGCCATGGGAGATTCATGGGTACTGATGCTTGGCTGACTCGAGAAGTGTGTGTCATGGAGGGGAGATAGTGTGGTCAAGCATCTAGTCATCCACACAGAATATGTGCAACTAGATTCGTCCAAGTGGGAACCCAACAAAATATTATCTCATCATCCTAGGGTTGTACATGTGCTTGGAAATAAAAAATACATTGCCTGTTCCTCAAAATGATTGAAAAATAAACATTCACAAAGAACTCCAAATTTTAAACCCCTTGGAGGAAACAAATACCTTTGACGAATTTAAGTACTTTTTCTTTCCCTAGGGATCATATTCTTAGAGGTTTCTAAGTGCTTGGATTTTATCATCATTTGTTTTCACTAAGGTTAAACCTAGGAAAAATTTTCCCTAATTTCCTTGATTTCCACATAATGGACTTTGTGGGATGAAAAATAAACTGGGACATTAGACATACAATTTGAAACATAATCAATCACGTGTTTTTGGTAAAAGGAATTCACTAAGCCAAAATAAAAGACAAATTGAACCTTATATGTGTTTCTTGAAATGATTTCCCGAAAGGTCAAAATCCTGAAACCAAGGTTCAAAAGGATAAGTCTAAAAGCCCATGAACAACGTCTTGAAATGCTCCTTGAAGTTAGAGAAATACTAGTGTACAACTTCTATAAGATGGCTTCAAGAAATAACCCAACTTTGTATGCTTTCTACTATCAGCAAAATCCTGAGCTTTTTGAAAGGTTTGCTTTCCTTACATGGGAAGTATAGCACGTTCGTCAATACCGAGGTTTTATAAAAAAGAGTCGTGTCTAGGTCAAGGTCTAGGATCAAAGTCTTCACTCTCCTCCATCTCTCCATTAATCAAAATATCATCCCATCAACAATTTTTTTGAGAACTTTAGAAAAATAATTCATGCTAAACTTAAAGGCTAAATCAACATCACTATATCTTGGCTTAACACACCTAGCAAAATAGACAAATCTCTTGAACAAATCTACCTCTAGGATAATGCATCTTCTTGAGGTTTTAATAGTTCATGATCACCTTGGTTGGCTTAACACACTTAGCCAATCCATTCTCTTATGTTAATTTTCACTAGGATAACACAACTTCCTAGGGTCTACAAGCTTCACCACAATCTTGTTTGACTTAATACACCTAGTAAAAATGGTCACAATCAACCCAATCCCTAAAGTTTAGCATAAATCCCTAAAAATTTCTTCAAAAATTTCACTCATTCACTTCATCCACTTATCTCATCATCATCACCACCCCCTTTGATCCTTTTCTTTTTCTAGTTATTCTCTTTTGGGCCTAAAGATTAAGATCAAGTGATCCCTATTTTTATGATCCAAACAAGATCACAATACAAGAAGAACATGGAAAACATCACCGAAATATCAACTTACAATGACTTGGGTCAAGCAACCACTGAAACCAACCTTGCGTGATCAAGCAATCTCCAAAATAGCTCTCTTCTACCATCTTGAAATCCTCAAGAGGAAAGCTATGAAGAGGACATCACAAATGAGGATATGGGGATGGCATAATTAGAAATGCTAGAAATGGTTCAAAATCTAGAGAATCATAAAATTATCAATGCCATGTTTACATACTTACACACGTTAACGGAAGGAGGGATCCTGATTCCTTTTGACCTTGACGTAGGCACTAGTATGGACATGCCTCTTACCAACATATCCCTAATGTCAACTCTGAACATCACTCAAGAAATGCCTCAAACCATATCAACAATCACACCAACCTCCCCGATTGTGAACAAAGGAAGTGCTATGTTTCGAGAGTTACAACAACACCGCCTTGTGAATAAAATAACGAAGAGGTAAGTATCAACACCACACCACAAAACTCCATCTCGATAAATCCATCACACCTTTACATCCCACTCACCTTCCATAATCATATGGATTCATCCTCATTCTGTGTGATACCCACCTATCCGTTAAACATACAAACTTCTCTACCGCAAGGAGAAGATAGTTTATTCAAAACGGCAAGAGTTACTAATCCATTATTCATCGGGGGAAATTACCACCTTTCCCACCATTACCACTCACATCCACATCATATTTTGGATTGGGCCTTCCCCCCCTACCCACATCTAGTTTCTCAAATCCAGGAAATCCAAGCATCACATCGAATCCTCTCTTTTTGCTGGTAACATCACAACAGCAAGTGGAAACCATTCAAGCCACCACAACCAGTACATTAGTCGGTCCTCAAATATCTCAAACCATACCTTCTCAAGGAGCGAGCATCTCAACCACACCTCCAGCAACCCAAATCCCGACCACCAACACAACCATTTCACTTATCACCATGGTTAGCATCATTCCCAATCCAACACCAATCCCACCAAAAGCCAACATAACAAATTCATTCACCACCCTGATCCAAACCATCCAAAAATCTAATTAGCAGAGGGTGTTGAAACAAAACCAACAAGCTACACATTAGGTTGCCCAACAAGAACAAGCACAACTAGCTGCCCAACAAGCTGCACAAACTATACAAGCCCAACAAGCTGCATAAGCTATGCAAGTTGCTCAAGCAACCCAACAAATGCAAACCCAAGCTCAAGCCTAGTAACAAGCACAAGCACAATACCAAGCGCAACTGCAAGTGATCCATTGACAAGCATACCAACAAGACCTACAAGACTTTCAAGCACAACAACAAGCATTATCAGTGTGACAACAACTTGACCAACAACAAGCTTTGTTGGCGCAACAACAACTCGACCATCAGCAAGCTTTATTGACGCAACAATAGCTTGACCAACAATAGGCTTTATGGGAACAACCAAGGAAAACTTTAGTGGTGAATCTTCACCAATTAGCGAATATTTGAAATCGGGACCTCCAAAAATGGTGAATAATACAAGCTAGAAAGGATGTCAAATCGCTAGGTTTTTACAAAAAAAAAAATTGTCTTGATTATTTGCCAATGCAATATTTTTTAAATGACACGTCATCAGAACGGATTTGCTAGTAGTTTATATTGTAAATACAAATATTACTTATGTTCGCCAGTATTTTTATATTATTATTATTTTTTTTTGGGAAATATCGCCACTAATAATAGTTTACCATTTCATTTCAGGGATATTTTAGCCTTGAATAGGTTTATTATTTATTGCCATCGATTATCTTTTTAATTGAATGGCTGCAAGTTAATTTCATGACTTTATTTGCACGTGCCTTTTAAAAATGTTGTTGAGGCCCAAAATTTGTTTTGGGCCACAAGATTAGATTTGATCATGTGGCCCAAAACAAATTTTGGGACTCTTTCAAAGAATCTAGTGTTGTACTAAGGCTCTTTCTAAAGATACTTTCGAGTATCTCTAGGAGAATTTTGGGGTAACTATTTCCCCTCCTTTCTTGAACTAGATGCATATGGAGATCCATCAATTTGATGGGTCTATGGATCTATCTTTCTTCTAGACTAATGTTTGGTGGCTACCTCTCTGGGGGGTAGGTAATGTCATGGGTTGTCATTGAAAGAGTATTTTCTACTAGTAATTTTTCTTGATGTTAAAGGATAAATCAGTGTAAAACATATTTTTCCTTTTCCATCATTGTCAAAAGGGGAGAAGGTATCATGTGAAAAGATATAAAGCAAGGGGGAGAAATCATTCTTGGATATTGATGGTTCAGATTTGTTTTGTTGTCTTTGATGGTTTTTCACATCATGTGTTGTCATCAATGACAAAGGGAGAGATTGTTGCAAGTATGCAGGCTTTGTCATTGATTTCAACTGGTTAGATTTATGTCAACTAGTTGTAATTTTTATTGATGTTGGTTATTGGTTGTATATATCAAGGATATTGAGAAAATTGTAATAAAGGAAGGTTGCGGGTATTTAGTGTTTGATCTAGGTTTTTATTCAAGATTTTTTGGTATTCTAGTAAGGATCTAAGGTATTGTTCATGGTTGTTGGAAGTTGCTATATCTAGATTTTGGGTTTCTAGATTGTTGTACGGTGTGAGTTATGTTCACCAGTGTGAACTATGCTTTTCTATGTATTTGGCTATGGTTTAGGACAAATGGTGTTTCTTTGTATTTCTCTGTTTTGTGGATTCAAGACTTGCAGTTCAAGAAATAAGCTGGTAAGATCATGTTCAAGTTAATTTTTTTATGCGAAGAGATTGGATCATGTTAAGGTTGTGTATGCTTAATTATTTTATTTTACTACTTACAAAGTTCATGGAAGCATGTTGAAGAGTTTTGGGACTTATTTATGTCCTCATTAAGTGTTTGTTTGGGTTTCCCTCATTCTAATTCCACCATAGAATGTTTTTGTGCCGACCTGTTTTGAAT
The DNA here is from genome assembly GCA_007115665.2 of Sequoiadendron giganteum. NCBI lineage: Eukaryota > Viridiplantae > Streptophyta > Pinopsida > Cupressales > Cupressaceae > Sequoiadendron > Sequoiadendron giganteum. The sequence goes on from CM021109.1 coordinate 553,317,738, forward strand.
TTGTAAATACAAATAGTGTGCGTCTGAATTTATATGAGTTTCAAAGTTGAAGATGGTATAAATACAAGTTGAGATGTTTGTGAAAGGTGAATGCAAGAAAGATAGATCTGAGATAGATATGATACAATGTGTATGATGTGAGTTTGTGCAGATCAGTGCAAAATCTAATTGAGATTTTTTTGAGGTAGTGAATTGAAGGTGTACTTTATCATGCATATCTCCAAGTGTGAGTGAGTTGTGGAGGAAATATGCATTGCATTGATATTTTTTTCTCTCTGTAACAAATATTTTATATACTCTTTATAATTTTGTGGTAGTGAGCCCTCCAAGTGGTTAACCCTTGTTGGATACTGAGTCATGTTTTGGCAGTGAGCCTTCTCTAGTAGTGATCCTTTGTATTTGGTTTTGATATTCTCTATATTGTGAGCTAATCCTCATCGTGGTTTTTCCCTTATTGGGTTTGATGAGCCAAGTTTTTGGCACATTTTGTCCATGCTTTTACAAATACTTTTTTTCTTTTCATTATGCTAAAACAGACATTTAGTGCTGATTATGGGACAAGACATAAAACTTTTATGCTTAAAATAATAAGTATATTATGCTAAGTCTTTCCATGATTATTATCTTGAAATGTTTTATTAGATTGATGAATGCCTTATGACTTTAAGTGATGACAAACCCTTCCTGCAACCTCTACTGTTGAAATTCATGCAACCATGTCTGAAATAATGTTTGCCTTAGTTTAATGCTTAAAAAATGTATAAATGAAGTGATGGATCATCTTAAAGGTTGAATTTGTTGAGCTAACTTTCTACCACAGAATTAGCTATTAAGATATTTTGTGGGTACCATGTTTGAGGAAGAAATTCAGTTTCCACTTAAAGGCTGAAGAATAATTCAATGAAGACCAGTTTAGTAGCAAAGAATAAGGAGGTAGTTTCAACTCATCCGCCATGCAAGAAGACTGTTCCATAAATCTAGCTCAGGCATCTTGATGGTGCATGAATCTAGGATGGTGGCACTTTAAGACTGATGAACCAATTTGACTTAGTTCTTGTATTTACATCCACCTCTTTTACTTAGTTAGTTGAATGTAATAAAGACTTCCCATTTTATAAGGGAAGGTTAGTTAGTCGTTAGATTCTATTTAAATAGCCCATTCTCCTTTAGAGAAAGGGTTGGAAGATCACTATTGTAACACATTTTTAGTTTTCTAGAAATATAGTCAAGAGATTGTGTGCTATGTACTTGTCTATCTTGAATCAATAAATTTTTTATGAGGTTTACCACCTAATCTGTTGTTTACCTCTGGCATTTGCTAAGGGGGCCCACTTAGGGAACTTTCCATTATTTCATTCTTCAAGTTATAATAGTTGCACTTCCTTTCATATAGGTTAAGGTGATTGTTCCTGCAGCTGGTGGAAACACATAGCTGTCAACTGCTCCTGCAGCCACTAGATGCAGAATAGTATTATATTTCAGTTTTTATTTCTAAGCAAATTTATTCAGCAAAGTTGTTTCTAGTTACTAAAATTATAGTATAAGTATCTTTAGGAAGTGATGCATGTCTGGCAAAGGTGATTAGTGCATATATTGTGTTGACCCATTTCAAGTTTACATCCTTGGGTTGATGATTAAATGAGGTTCTTTAGCAGGTTATGACTGCCAGTTGTGATGTTCAAAGCCCTGGGTAGAGGAATTCATGTTCATAGTTATTAAATTGATGAAAGGACACTACATTTTTGGTGCCATTGTTGGGGATGGTGTCAAACTAAGTACCTATTACATGTATTCTTAATAGAGAGTTAAATTTCATTCCAAGTACTTAGTTTAGAATTGTGCATTCCACCATTTTCATAGTTAGTTCACTTTTTGCTGTATGCGTTGAAGAAGAGACCAATTTGGAAGATTCCTTCCTAGAATAATAGATATTGAAGAAATTGAACCAAACCTTTTCCAAGAAGACCCATATCTGGATGCTGGCCAAGATTTAGTTACCTCATCCTCTTCCTCGGACCAGATCTTAAACTTATTTGATCAAGTTGATGATCTTAACCCACTTGTCTAGCATCTGAATAATTTTCAAACTTCCAATAACTAGGGCCCATCAAATAATCCACTTGCCCTTGTAGTTCATCAGCCAGGAGCTAATCCAGGGACACAACCAAGGATGGCAACTCCTACTTTTCCATTTCCAATTCCTGACCTACATGACAATAATAATCTCAAGAACATCCCTGCCTCATTACTTCCAAAGTTCTATGGACTTATTACTGAGGACCCTCATACCTTCTTGTTTGAATTTGAAATCCTTTGTAGGAGCTATGACTACACAACCTCAACACACAAGCTGAAGTTGTTTCCCTCCACTCTAAAAGAGTCAGCCTTGAGATGGTTCATGGGATTGGGGAGCAATGCAACAACTGCTTGGGATGTAATGAAGGATCTGTTCTTGAGAAAATATAAAGAATATTGTAGAGGGAATGATATGAGAGGAGATGAAATCTTCAAAATGTCACAAAAGGAGGATGAAACCTTGGAGGATTATGTTTCAAGGTTTTTGTTTAGCGTGCAAAAGAATACTCGGCACGAGTTGAATGAGGAATCACAAAAAATTCTCTTTATAAGAGGAGTTAATGATACCTGCATGGAGGCACTTGGCCTCATGGCAGGAGGTGATGTCACCCAAAGTGATTGGGATCATATCAAGAAATTTTTTCTCAACTACTCTAGAGTGGCTATAAAGAAAGGCAGGGGGTTTCGACCCTCTGTGACAAAGGGAAGTGGCTCTGGAGTGTCTAAAGGGGAGATTTATAATCTCTTGTCCAAATTCAAGCAAGATATTATCAATGACATAGCTACTCAACTAGATACTATGCAAGCTAGAAGGAAGAAGGAGGAAGCTGAGGCAATGCTAGCTGAATATTGCCCTCATTGCAGACAAAGGAAGAAGGATTGCAAATGCAAAGCAATGACCAATCTGGAGGTACAACATCTTCCCACCGAATTCAAAATCATTGAAGGAGGGGAAGAAGAGTTCTTTATTGCTTAGCATGGGCCATGGGCCCCAAGAAAAGGTATGCCTCAAGACCCTTTGCAAAATTTTGGTTTATATAACAATCAATGGCAGAACCAATACTCTCCAAATTATTGACCCTACTCCCAATCTTAATGGAATAGTCCTTGGTCCAATGCTCAACAAAATCATTAGCAACCTCCTCAAGGGAACTGACAGTCACCACAGCAAAATCAATGGTAGCCTCCACATGGGAATTGGCAGTAGTCTAGCCAATGGAGGGGAGGCCAGCCATGGCCAAATCCACCCGCTGGTTTCCTGCAACAACCCCAACAACAATCAATTATGCCACCTCCTGTAGCTAGTCAAAGCTAGAATCCAAAGCCAACCCAACTGCCTGATCAAGAAGCACCCAATCCAAATAACCAACAACAACAATAGTAGCAGAAATTCTATTTTACTAACCCTAATCATTAACCTGCCTATGCTCTCAACCTAAATAATATCAATTTACATTCAAGAGTTGTGTTACCCACACCATCTCCTCCCATAATCATAGAATTTACATCTAAGGAGAATGAACAAGAAGATACCATTGACCCAGTCCAACCCAATGAACCAATGCAAAATCCATCATTACCTAAGGTATCCAATAAACCCTCACCTCCTTTCCCACAAAGGTTCGAAGGTGAAGTTGTGAAAAATCAAGAAGAGCCTACCTTTGACATCCTTGATCAACTAAAGCACATATGTGTGAAAATTCCCTTGTTCCAAGCAATCAAAGAGGTACCTATTTATAGAAAGGCTATCAAGGAGGCATGTTTGAAGAAACCAGGGAGGAAAAAGAAAGACCCACAAATTGTCCATGTTTTAGGTCAACTCTCTGACTTAATGCTAGGGAAAATTACCATCCCAAAATATTCAGACCCTAGTAGTCATGTTGTGGAGATCAATATTAATGGGGTGTAAATTAAGAATGCTTTAGTAGATTTTGATGTGGCTATCAATGCCATGGCCAAGGACCTTATGGTAAAACTTAGTATTTTAGACCTAAGGGCTACACTTACAATATTGCATCTCGCTGATAGTTCAACTGTCAAACCTGATGGGGTAGTAGAAGACCTAATAGTCACTTTGGATTCTTGGGAGTATCCTGTTGACTTTATGATTTTGTCTCCAAAAGAATCATTAGGAGGATATCCTATTAAACTAGGAAGACCTTGGCTGGCCATTGTTGATGCTTACATTGGATGTAGGTTGGGTGACATGACAATCTCTGATGGGTATAACACAAAGAAACTTACCCTTTATTCTCCATCCTTGCCTCAGCTAGAGTCTGGATAGGTTGTTTGGCCAAATTTGGGAGAAGATGATGAAGTGAACTCTGTGGCCAATATAATGATGATTACTAGAGGGCCTTTCATTTCCAAACAAGAAGAGGAAGATATACTATATAATTTCCTCCTAAATAATTATGGTACTAATTACCCTCATTGTAAAGAAAATCCATGCTCCTTGTAGGCTATTCTTCCTTCGCCCACATCAGCTCATTATCCTACAACAATTGATTGCTTGCACACCTTATTGCCCCACGAGGTAGAAATTCCTTTCCTAACTGAAGTGTCTATGGTTGAATTAACCTCACAAGTGGAGGTAGTTGCAGGAAAAACATTGAATATCATCAATAACCTTACCAGTGAGCAACACGAATCTATTGTCAAAATGCTTACTAGTCATAAGTTAAATTTTTCTTGGGAATATGGTGATATGAAGGGCTTAGATCCAAAGCTATGTACACATCGCATATTCATCAATAGTGAGTTCAAACCTGTCAGACAACCCTAAAGAAGAATCAATCTAGCCTTGAGATAAATTGTCAAAGAAGAGTTGCAGAAGATGTTGAATGTTGGCTTTATCTACCCAATCTCAGATAGCCAATGGGTCTCCCCACTGGTTATCATTCCTAAGAAAGGAGAAAAATGGAGAGTGTGTGTGGATTATAGAGAGATCAACTTAGCCACAAAGAAATATTAATTTCCTCTTCCCTTCATTGATCAAGTTTTGGATAATTTATCTGGGAAAAAGTACTTCTCACTCCTAGATGATTTCAATGGATACAATCAAATCAAGATTGCTCCAGAGGACCAAGAAAAGACTAATTTTACATGCCCCTGGGGAATGTTTGCTTAATCAGTCTTGCCTTTCAGTCTCTATAATGCACCTGCAACATTCCAAAGAGTTGTTATTAGTATTTTCTCATATATCTCCTATGACTATATGGAAATATACATGGATGACTTTGCTGTGTATGGGGAGACATTTGAGGAAGCTCAAGAAAACTTGAAAAAGGTATTATAGAGGTGTGAAGATCATAACCTATCACTAAATAGCCAAAAGTGTTTCATGATGATGCAAGAGGGGGTAGTGTTTGGGCACTATATTTCTGCTGTAGGAATACAAGTTGATCCTTCTAAGATTGAAGTCATCTCTAATCTACCCTTTCCTATCAAGAAAAAGGAACTAAGAAGATTTTTGGGACATGCTGGATATTACCAAAGATTCATTAAGGATTTCAATTAGAGAGCAGGGCCCCTATACAACTTATTAAGGAAAGATGCAAAGTTTTCCTAGACAATAGAATGTCAAAAAGCATTCCTTAATCTAAAAATTGCCCTTACACAAGCACCTATTTTGAAGGGACCTGATTGGTCACTTCCATTCCATATTCATACATATGCATCAGATTATGCTATTGGTGTTGTCTTAGGACAAAATGGTGGTTCGACTGAGCATGCGGCCTACTATATCAGCAAAAACTTGCAAGGAGCCGAACTCAACTACACTGTTATAGAAAACAAATGCTAGCAATCATCTATGCCCTCAAAAAATTCAAGAATTATGTTACAGGCTATCAAATATTTTTCCATACCGATCATGCAACAATTAGGTATCTCATGAACAAGAGCTCCATTACAAGGAGACTGGCAAGGTGGTTGTTGCTGATGCAGGAATTTAATATTACAATTGTGGACAAGCCAGGTAAAGCCAATGTGGTTGTTGATTTCTTGTCTAGAATTCAAAGGCAATATGACTCTGCACTTATTGCATATTCATTTCCTGATGAGCATCTATTTGCAATAAAGGTCATTCACCCATGGTATGTACATATAGAAAATTATCTAGCTGTAGGAAGAACTCCTCCTCAATTCTCCCCTAAGGAAAAGAGGTTGTTGGTAGAGAAAAGTTTTAACTTTTCTTGGATTGTAGATTGCATGTTTTATACAGGGCCCAATCAAGTAATGAGGAGATGTGTAAGAGAGGAGGACACTCATGACATACTGCATGCAAGTCATGATGAGTCTTGTGGAGGAAATTTTGCTGCTAAGAGGACAACAATGAAAATTTTAAATACTGGCTATTATTGGCCAACATTACATAGAGATGCAACCAAATACACCAGGAGATGTGATAGATGCCAAAGGATGGGAAGGCCGACCAGATCAAATGAAATGCTTCTATTTTCACAAGTTATTGATACACCCTTTGAAAAATGGGGACTGGACTTTGTAGGACCAATTGATCCACCTTCAAATGGTAAGTCTTACATCCTTATATGTACAAATTATGTAAAAAAATGGGTAGAAGCTAGACCTATGAAGCATGCTAGGGATAATAAGGTTGCAGAGTTCCTCTATGAGAAAATATTCACCAGATTTGGTGTTCCTAGGGAAATAGTGACAGATCAGGGAGCACAATTTACCTCTACTCTAATTACAACCCTAGTCAATGAATATAACATAAGGCACAAAAAATCAACTCCTTATCATCCACAGGATAATGGCCAAGTAGAGATCACCAATAGGGACATAGAGGTAATTTTGACAAAAAATATAGATTTGCATAGAAAGGACTGGGTTGCAAGGTTACCAGAGGCTATATGGGCCTATCGAACTACATGGAAGACTACTACAAGATATACACCTTTTGAAATGGTGTATGGTAAAAAAACTATGATTCCAATAGAGTTTGAACATAAGACTCTCAAAACAACATTGGAAATGGACATGGACTTAACAAATTCACAAAAGGAAAGAGTCATGCAGCTCAATACCTTGGATGAGCTCAGAAAGAATTCCCTACAGCATACTGAGATGATACAAAACCAACGAATAAGGTGGCATGATAAATATATCAAGGAGAAAAAATTCAAGGTAGGAGATTGGGCTTTGCTTTATGACTCAAGGTATAAGGACAGTCAAGGGAAATTGCAAACTAGATGGTTAGGTGCATATGAAATAGAAGAGGTATTCAACAATGGTGCTATGCAATTGAGGACCATTGATGAGGTCAGGTTTAAGTTATTAGTCAATGGGCATCGCCTAAAGCTCTACTTCAAGCCCATTGATAGAAAAGAATTTCTGAAACAGTTCGACTTTGAGTAGGAAACCATTGATCCTGCGGCCAAAGGAATTGAGTCTCGGCTCGATTCCCTATGCCATGCATAAAAGTGCATAAAAATATCATAATAAAGGGGTTATCTACAAAGATCCCCACTCCATTCAATCATTTCATCCACCATCTGTACAATCACTCTCTATCTACCACCTCATCCACCTATCATTCACCATACCATCCATGTTTTTGTGGATCACAATTTTCAATAAAGAAGTGAAGTCACATCAGGTAATCATGGCAGATCATTCCAGGTAAGCTCCACTTCCCTTTAAGATTGCTTAGTTTTTTCATTTATTATATTTATTTTGGAATTAATTAATGTAAACTACATTCATATATGGCTGCAATCTCTTTCTACTTTTCCGCACGATTGAGAATGTTTTTCTATCTCCTAACTATAAGCCACGTAATTAATTCTATTGCTGCCATGCCTTGTAAACATCAGTTGTCACTATATTTTTGCCCTAAGCCCCGCATATTTGAGGAAAAAAAACTGCAATAAAAGATCACAACAACTGTACTTCCTGCAATAATTCTTCAGAATGCCTTTCGCTCCTCCATGATTATTATTTCCTTTTAATAAGATAGGATGTTTGAAATATTTTTAATATTTTCCTGCTTCTTTTGAAGAGAGGTTGAGGGGAGGCAAAGTATAGTAAAATTGGTTTTCAGGAATTTACATTGTGAAAGTTGAATAAGCTAGGTGAAGTATCGCCTTGGAAGCATAAAATTTCAAAGAATTAAGGAGATGGGAGGTCACCCAATTCAACATGAGCCTACAGATCATAACGTCCTGTTGCAGGATGTACGACATGTGCTAGTATTTAGACAATATGGATGGCTTAATTACTTCCTGAAACTTGAAAATTTTGATGAGAGCATTCCAGGAAGGAGAGGAAAAAGTTAGGGGTATAACAATAAATGCATCATTCAACAAAATAGTAGAGATAATTGGGTTGCCACAAGCCGGTGAGCTATTTCCTAGAGGAAGGGATGCACAAAGTGTCAGGTCAAAGTTTATTCAGCCAAATGACCCTCCTTTACGAGTGGATAAGCAAGGTGCACAAAGGATGAGTCTTCCATAGGACTGGGTATCACGAGCAAGGTACATAATCAAATATATAACCTATGAAGGTTGGTTTTTAGTCTTACATTCTCATCACTTTAAACTCTTATCTCATTTATGCCATGGCTTGTTGATGAATATTCCCAATTTCTTGTACAATTTTCTATCTAATAGTGCAGATGAATTTAAAAAGGGTAGGGTTAAATCTATTTCTCACCATTGCCTTATTAAATTACTTGTTGAAAAAATTGTTAAAGATGTCTCAGGAATGAACTAGGAAGAATTCATTGTCAATTTTAACCCTAGGATTCGAAATGCTGGACCTAGAGGGCAACCTTTCACCTTCAAGCAAAGATCCTCCTAGTCCACAAGTACATCCTCTACTGTCGTGTCTCCTCTTCAGGAATCATTTGATTCACAATATGATGTTCCTCTTTCTAAGAAAGTATCTAAAAACCCAACACAAACCCCTGTCATAAAACCTGAGCCTTCCTCCAAGGATAACAAAGGGAAGTCACCCATAATGGTTACTCCTAAACCTATCAAAATGAATAAAATGAGAGATTCCCCTATTCCTACAGCCAAACCCTCAAAGAAGCATAATAAAATTCCTACTTTCATAAGAAGAAGCTCTAGACTCCAGAACTAGTCAGCCCGCCAATCACTCAATACTACTCCAACCACACCACCAACATCAGACCCTTCTAGTCTTGTACTTGAGGAGGTAGAGTGTGTTGTCAAAGAAAATATGAGTACTCCTGAAGGATTTGGCTTGTATGAGCTAGTATCCATTGCAGAACAGATACAGGAGGGGATGGCAAAGTGGCTACAGGGAGATGTGGGATGCATTGAGAAGGAGGAGGTAACAATCATAATTCCATCAGAAGAAGAGGGTGAAAATATTGACATAATTGATGTAATGCCTCCTGATCAAAAAGAATAGGAAAGCTGGCAACAAAGTGATAATTTATGACAGGAAAACTCTGGGCAGTCAAGTGATACAAAAATAATTAGAGAAGTAGAACAAGACAAAGTGGATGTAACTGAGGAAATAAAGAAGATACCTGTAGCAAGTCATCATCATAGGCCTCCATCCCAAGTCATGAATTTTTTTGTAAGAAAGACATGTTTGAAGAACTCCAACATCTGAGAGGTTACAAAGGATAATCTAGAATAAGAATCTGGAAATTGCTAATTTAACATAAACTCTCAACCAGGTAGCGAATCTTGTTACATAACTAATGCAATGTCAGGAACCTTCACCTGTCTATGCAACGTACCTTAGGGAGTTGTATTTAAACTTCCAACTAATCATAATTTGGAAAGGTAAGAACCCTTCATTAAAAACCCTGGAAGAATTTTATGAAGCATACAAAGATTCACCTCTACACATCAGGAACCTCCTATGTGAATTTTATTTGCACAACTTGGCTATACCCCAGGATAAGGAATGAAGCCCCTTATGTTGGTGATATTCACATCAATGCTTTGATCTCCTTGATCACCAATGAGATAAGCAGGGAGGAACAATTTGATAGTCATAAGCATGATGAATTCAATATGCCATTATCTATGAGGAATGAATCCAGAAATGGAATGGGTATTTACTTTGATTGGAAGTAATAGTGGAGAGATGAAAGAGCTAGACTACTGATTGAGCCTTTGAGACAAGAGGTATTTTCTCAGTATTCCCAAATTATAAAAAATGATCTTAATGCTACAACCCTGCACATTCAAACCAGATGGGAACAACTTTCATTTCAATTAAAAAAGGCAGAACCCCACACTCCAAATGCCTTGTACGCAACAACCAAAAGGGCAGAAAGATACATGAGGAATGCCAGGACAAAAAGGTAAAATTGGTTACCCTTATTTATGCAGCCACCTATTCTCCTATGGCCATTACTAACCATATAGGGAGACAACAACACTTATAATAGAAGCTCCAAGGATAACAAATGATAGAGGCTGGAGGCAATGGAAGCTCACTTTTGGAGTTTCCAGCATGGAGAGTGTGGACAACAACTGAATGCTGATCTGAGAGAATTTTCTAGAAGAAGAAATGAAAAACTTTCTAAAAGGACCAGCAAGTAGATGGTTGAGGGGAATGATGAGCAAAGTTTTTGGCACATTTTGTGCATGCTTTTACAAATAATTTTCTGCTTTTCATTATGCTAAAACAAACATTTAGTGCTGATTATGGGACAAGACATAAAAATTTTATCCTTAAAATAATAAGTATATTATGCTAAGTCTTTCCATGATTATTATCTTGAAATTTTTTATTAGATTGATGAATGCCTTATGACTTTATGTGATGACAAACCCTTCCTGCAACCTCTACTATTGAACTTCTTGCAACCATGTCTGAAATAATGTTTGCCTTAGTTTAATGCTTAAAAAATGTATAAATGAAGTGATGGATCATCTTAAAGGTTGAATGTGTTGAGCTAAATTTCTGCCACATAAATAGATGTTAAGATATTTTGCAGGTACCACGTTTGAGGAAGAAATTCAGTTTCCACTTAAAGGCTAAAGACTAATTCAGTGAAGATCGGTTCGGTAACAAAGAATAAGGAGGCAGTTTCAAATCACCTGCCATGCAAGAAGAGTGTTCCAGAAATCTAACTTAGGCATCTTGATGGTGCATGAATCTAGGACGGTGGCACTTTAAGACTGATGAACCGATTTGACTTAGTTCTTGCATTTCCATCCACCTCTTTTACTTAGTTAGTTGAATGTAATAAAGACTTCCCATTCTATAAGGGAAGGTTAGTTAGTTGTTAGATTCTATTTCAATAAACAACCCATTCTCCTTTAGAGAAAGGGCTGGAAGATCACTATTGTAACACATTTTTAGTTTTCCAAAAATATAGTCAAGAGATTGTGTGCTATGTACTTGTCTATCTTGAATCAATAAAGTTTTTATGAAGTTTACCACCTAATCTGTTGTTTACCTCTGACATTTCCTAAGGGGGCCCACTTATGGAACTTTCCATTCTTTCATTCTGAAAGTTAGAATAGCTACACTTCCTTTCATAGAGGTTAAGGTGACTATTCCTATAGCTGGCATAAACACGAAGTTGTCAACTATTCCTACAACCACTAGATGCAGAATAGTATTATCTTTCAGTTTTCATTTCTAAGCAAGTTTATTCAGCAAAGTTGTTTCTAGTTACTCGAATTACAGTATAAGTATCTTTAGGAAGTGATGCATGTCTGGGAGAGGTGATTAGTGCATATATTGTGCTGACCCATTTCAAGTTTACATCCCTAGTTGATGATTAAATGAGGTTCTTTAGCAGGTTATGACTTCCAGTTGTGACGTTCAAAACCCTGGGTAGAGGAATTCATGTTCCTAGTTATTAAACTGATTAAAGGACACTACAAGGTTTTCCATGTAAATCTTGTGTTATTGTGTGTTTGGTTTTGTACCTTTCAGTTTCTTCACACTTAATGATTAATCTCATTAGAAAAGTAAAGGATTTGTGAATGTTAATTGATCTAATCTCTGGTGGAAGTTATTAAAGGTTAAAATTTTCTACAAATGATTCACCCCCCTCTTAATTGTCTTGTTCAACATCATGTGCTTGATATTATCTATAAAGTAATAACAATTTTATCACACTAGCAACCCTATAAATTGAGCCAATCAAATTTTACTAGTTAAAAACATGTCCCATAGTAGCTGAAAATAATTGAGAAGGTGTTGGAAACATGTCCCAGGCAATTAGTTTATAATTTCATCTTTTAGTATTCCCCCATATTTTGGAAGCCATAATTTTTGCATATAGACTAGACATGAGGTACCATTTTTTTTAATAAAATCCATCAATTTTTAAGAGTAATATAAATACAAAATCATACTCCAATTTTGATGTTATGTATGTAATTTTTTTTCCTCTACAAAACCTTGCATTAACATGTAAAAAAAATTCTTAAGTTGTGTCTTTTGTAAATGTTTCTCTCTTAATATGGGGTCTTTGAACATAATCACAATATATAAAAACTAACTTGCAACAATTTCTCCCTTAATATAGGATTTTTGTACATACTTGCAATAGAAAAAATAAAAACTTGCAACAATTTTTATCTTAACATAGGGTATTTGCACATATTGGTGGTAGAGAAGATAAGAACATGCAACAAATAAATTTTTAGTGAAACAATCCCCACATGGCTAGGTCTCATTTTAGGTATATGCACAAGTCACTATTATAATAATGTGATGGACAAGGAAAAATATTTATCATAGAAATAACAAATAGAGTGTCAAAAAAATTCATAGGGAAATTCAATAGCACGAACCAAAATATAATTTGGATTTATACTCACCATGAATGTTATTCTTACCTCCTTCATTGGTCCAAATAATTTTTAACTCATTCTTCTCCTCTTGGGAATAATTTGGGACCATAAGCATATTTTAACAATTGAACTAAGATCCACTACCACAACAAAAAATAACTTTAAAAATATTTTTCAACCTCTTGATTAGTACATTTAACAACACAATTTACATTTTAGAAACAAAATTGAAGAAAAAATACATACAAAAAGTTGATATAAAACCCTTAATCTTAAGAAAAATTACTTTGATACCACTCATTTCATAAATAGGTTAAAAATTCCAATGTATAATTCTTGTTAAAAATGGATATAAACTTGAAAAATGTTGCACCAACCTAATGGTCTAATCAAAAACATAATTTCTCAATCCACCTTACACAAACATGCAACTCCACACATTATATTACAAAATAGTGTAAATTTAGTTGTATGAATTCTCTACCTCTTTTAAAGTAGTAATTATGACTATCAACACAACTTGCAATGAACAAAATAAATAAATTAAAATCCACAAGACATCACAAGAGCCATGGCACAAACTATTTACCTTGAAGAAAACCAAATAGAGGGAAGAGCCCAATACAAGAATTTACTATAGTACAATTATTAGAGGCTTAGTCTCTCTGAGGCCAAGTATGATTCCCCATCTCAGCTACCATCCTCATCCCTACTACCAAAATCTAAAAAAATGTAGAATAATAAGTACAAATGGCCACCAACATGGTACAACCAACTTGTCTAATTGAAGTAAATATTCTCCCTTCCCAATAACTGTGAGAATAACAAATATAAAACATAAAAGAGGAATTACACATGTCTAATACTCCCGATGAACACCAAGTGATATCAAAATTTTCCTCATGATCCCAATATCCCTTCTTCAATAATCAAGTAGATCTCTTTAACAATCACAATGCCCCATTTAAATATACCTATAACCACTTCAACTATAATGGCTTATTTAAGCATTACATTCTTATGAAAAATAAATCAATAATAAAATGAAGAGTTTTAAACAATTAAACAATAGGGAAACAATGAGCCAAGATAAAATTTTAGTCAATCATTTGATTAAATGCTACAACATTTTGCCCCTTCATCGAACATTTATAATGAAATAATATTATTATATGCATATTTTTAATTTGAAAAAATTGATTTGATATTTTTTGTAGGTTAATATCATGCCCTACCAAAATTATATATCATCTTACAACAACTAAAATATATAATAGAAAGTGTAAAATGTCTTTTTTTACACTTCATCTTTTGGAAGTTATAACTTTTGCATATGAAGTGGAGATGAGGTTTCATTTATTATAAATTACATTTTTTTAGAAGAATCCAAATACAATAATCATATCTCAATTTTAATATCATATATTTTTTTCCCTTTCATCATAGCCATATTTAAGAAGCCAACAATCACCAAAATTGTTGGAGTAAATGGTACTTATCATTTACCCGCTTAAGCTTACTTAGGTAGAATAGTTTAATTAATTATTCTGGGTAGTCTTGTTTCTTGTATCAGGAAGTCTTACACTCGTTATCTTTTCTTTCCTTTAAAAGGTTGTACCAATATGTATTTTATACATCTCAATTTTTATTCACTCTTTCTTGGTGAAATAGATTTTGCTTCTCTCTTATCTGTGAAGGAGTTTCTATTGTAGATGGTGCTCCTGGGAGGTGGATGACACCAACATGGTATCAAAGCCAAAAATTCTGCAATCCTTCCTTTGAGAGTTTTCATTGGAGGTTGTTTGAGATCATTTATTTTGTTTTTCCAACATTTAAAAAAAAAAATTCAAAATTACCTTATTTGCCTTATTTCCGATAATTACAATTTCATATTGCTGGTGAAAGCAATTGAACATCATTGGTGTGATTTTTTCCATTCTTTGGAAGGTAGAATTATTCTGTAGAAACCCATATTTGGCTGCACAATTTCCACATTGGAGGTGTTGATTCAAATTGATTGGTTGTGTTTTTTTGCTAGACGTGATTTATATTAAATAATCCACAATTTGCATTGAAGGCTCATTTTTTTTCTTTGTTGAAGCCCGATTCTACTTGTTGGTGCCTGATTCTACTTGTTGGTAGGCCGATTTTCTATTGAGCGACCATTATTTTGCATTGAAGAGAGGGTGAATTTTTATTTCATTGCTTGTTGAGGCATTTTTTGTCATCTTTGTGGCTAGTGCGATTCTACCCGACCTTTGTGTTATTTGTTTCCTGCTGCCATTTCTAGAGGTGTTTGAAGGAAGGCATGGTTTATTTAATGTGATTTTCATTTGAAAAGTATTCAAAACAATAAAAGGGTCACATTTGTTTTCTTGTTGGAGGCCACAATTTTTTGTGGACCATTCCTTCTGCCAGGTCGGTGCATTCTCCTATGGGCTAATTTACTATTGAAAGGTGGTAAAGAGGAAACCCGATTTTTCATGACTAGCAGTGATTTTAGGAAGGAAATGTATTTTTTTTGTTGTGAAAGAGAGGCACAAATTTCAGGAATTTTGGAGGCAAAATTCCAATCATTGGAGGTGTAGACATCGAAAATTGGTCTAGGCTTGTGAGCATCACCTTTGACATAATTTTTAATTATCCATGGTCATAATTAGATAATGTTAATTATTTATTTACCTTTCTAACAAATATTTTCTCTATTAATTAAATAGCCCTTTTTAATTAATTCATTAATTCATAATAACCTTTATTCAACTTGATTAATTAAATAAATCATATTTATTTAATTATGTTGCTAACTAGTTAATTCTCCTTCTTAATTAAATAATTTATTATTTAATTACCCCTTTTGTCACATTTCAACTATAATTAAATATTTATTATTTAATTATTCATTTAACCCCCTTTTATCTATAATTAAATATTTATTATTTAATTTATTCAAATTCTACCTTTTCAACAATCAATTTAAATAAATTATCTTTATTTAATTTAATTAAATCTTTCATTTTCGAATGTTGAATTAAATTAACATTTAATTCATATTATTAATTCTTTATGTCCATTCTTCTATCATTCAATTATCTAAGTCATTAACTCACCTTATGACTCAAGATCTATTTTTAATCCGCTAGTTATCTCCGGGTTCGATATCTGATCGTCTCTGTGAGAGGACTCTCTATCACAACTAGTTAGTAAACTAGTTCTAACTCATGTGTATGGATGCGTTTATTAATTAAATATATTTATTTAATTAATTAATTCATGTATGCATTCAAATTCTTCATCTTCGAGTTCTAACTTTGTCTTTGACATTCAAAGTCTATTTCTTCTATTTTCGAAGACTCTTAACTGAAGATTAAATTGTTTATATAATTGAGAACTCATGTTCTTTCTATTTTCAAGCAGTCTTGACACAAGATTAAGTTATCATTCTAATTTAGTCTTTATCTTGCAGTCTTTTCTAACTCACATTCTATCTGACACAAAACTCACATTGCATGACTTTAATCTATCTCGTCCATCGATCTCTCTTTGAATCCTAGACAATCATTCGAAAAACCAAAATCTATAAAATGGCCTATTATTATCATTATTCCTCCTCCCAAAATCATACACTTTTGAGAATAAACTTATCTTCAATATTTTTCTTAGACATTCAACAAGGTTATGCTTGCATCAATACTAAAAATCTGAGGGCAAGAATATTGAAACAACAAAATGGAGAAGGGCAATCGAGATAATTCGAAGGAGTGGACATATATTCGGTGAGATATTTTCAATTATTTTTTTTGATTTAATTATGTTTACTTGCTTTGTTATTTTTTATTTTTATTTAGATTATTTTTTAGATTAGACTTGATCATTTTAATCTGTGTAGCTATAGCATTAATCCAAAAAATCTATGTCTACATTTGGTGAACTCGATGTGAACACGCTTCAAATTCATGCAACATTTTTCCATTTTTTTGTCTTTTATTTTGTAGGTTATTGTATGGCACACCACATCCGCCTGCCAACAATTCGCACTGCATCCGACTGTCAACACAAACCACATATGCCTGTCAACACTGTGGCACATCTATGACTTGAAAAGCCGCATCTACCCGATAATCGATTTTTCAATTTTTATTCACTTCCGTACATTCACATTTTCATTTTCATTTTTCATGTTATTTTGTTTTTCGCTAATGTTTTTTTACAGTTGTGTTAAGGTGGATTAACTTAGTTTTTTTAAGACAAAGAATAGAAAACCAAATAAAACCAAAAACCAAAAGTTTCTACAGGACGAAAGTCAAAGACACCTAAAACAAATTACTGATCAGTTTGCATGTAGGACCTAATGAATTTGTTTTATTTAAAAATCTTTCTATTTGGTAGATAAACCATTGTCATTTGGATTAAAAAGAATCAGTGTTTGCGTTGTCTGGTGCGAAAGCACATTTATGTCACCCTTTACGATTTAGTATATCGAAGTATCCTCTCCCCTTGCGTAGTCATGTGATCCTAGGTGTAAGAGAAATGATTACAGACTCTAGAACTTGGGCCTGTCTTGGTGGAAAAAAATACTCACCCCAAGACGACTCAGACCGGTAATATGCTTTAGCCAACAACTTCCACCCGGTATATAAAAAAAAATTTATGGGAGAAACACCAGAAATCATGCTCACTATTCCAACGAGAAGGGAAAAATTAGTCTCTCAGTATACTGGATGGTGCCCCACAAATGGAATTCCCTTACTAAAAACCATGTAGTTTTTCCAAAATCCTACCTATTCTTACGGTTCATGTGTGGAGATGAGATGTATGCCATGGGAGTTTCATGGGTATAGTAGTTTGGCTGCCCCATATAAGTGAGTGTCATGGAGGGGAGCCAATGGGGTCAAGCTACTAGTCATTTGCCTTGAATATGTGTAGCTGGAGTTATCCAAGTAAGAACTCAACAAGTATTGTCCAAAAAGCCTAGTTGTGAATTTTTTCTGGTTTTAACAGCTCTATCACCACAAATTGAAAACACACTAATTTCTATGCTATTTTTTTTGTATTCGTCAAAAAACTTGATCAACAAACGGAGTTAGTCAAAAAACAATCTTCAAAAAAATGAAATTTTCAAATTGAGTCGCAACTATCATTTTCAACACTACATCTGTCCTAGTGAGTCACAATTGTTAGGATAAACACCGCATGTGTCTGTCAACAAAGTCCACTTTTACACAGTTTAAATATTACGAGCCACAACTGTCAAAATTCAAGTTGCATGTGTCTATCAACAACTTTAGGCTCACAAAGTCTTTATTCCAAGTCACAACTGTTATTGTGAGTCACATCTGTCAAAATCTAAACCACATCTATTACAAGTCAAAATTTCTAGTCGACATTCAAAATCTATTTTTAGTCAAATCACCGCATCGAAAACTGAAACCGCATCTGTCAAAATTAGAACCACATCTGATAGGTGAACCGCATTTGATTGTGAACAGAAAACTTAGAAAATTGCAAATCAAGTCCGAAACATAACTGTCATTTTTGCTTTTGTTTCTTAAGATCAACCTTGGACATAAATTGAAAAAGAAAATTGCTCATAAACCTTGCATCATTAGGTGTCATATACGTCTTAGTCATAGTCATCCTAAGTTGCATGCATATAGATACTTCCTAGGAAATTGTATATCATAGAATAGATAACTTTCCTTGTCATTGGATACGTTCATGTTCTGGTTTTTCACAATCATTGAACCTAGTCACTTTGGTCCTATTTTTGAATCTTTCTAGCTCAACAGTCTAGTTTGGGAATTTCATCTTGTCAACTATCTTTGTCCTACAATCAAATTCCTTGGTCAACTCAAATACTTGCATGCATTTATTCCATAGGTGAAAGGTTATACTCATTTTAGAATCATTTACCATCATAGTCTACTCAAGATTTTGCATATTTTCCATCCTACCATACATCATCTTAGTATACACCATTTTAGAAATCATTTTAGCAACATCCTTTATTGTCAAAAAATCCAAAAAGAACATAGCAATAGGACATATCTGATTTTTAGACATAGTCTACATGACCCCATTTTGAGCAACTTTTCATGGTCGAAACAAGGTCTCAAAAGAAACAAAAAGCAATGTTGGACCCTAATGATTTTGTCAATCCTTTCACAAATCAACCATCAGGGAAAGAAAGACCACATAGACGTTTTCTTGAAAAACATGTCACTAGGGACACACATGGACAAAATTTTATTGAAGACATAGATGTGGCAGTACAAGATCTTGAATTTGCATCCTTTAAGGATCAGTGTTTGGCAAATGATCCCCAATGATATCTAGCAAATTTTCTACCAGAAGGTGCCACACTACCACCAGGATTTGATATTCATACTTTGAAGACACCGCCTATTCAACCAACACAAATTGTGATGTCAAGTGTTTCTATTCCCCAAATCACCGCAAGAATACCAACTGGCATACCAACTCAAACATCATCAATTGTGAACCCAACCCCTTTCAACTTAACACAAGGTTTACAATTTACTATGGGAGAAAATTCATCAAACCTCTTTGGCACCAACACAACTGGTAAAAGATCCAAAGTTGGCATGAATATTCCTATACCAAATCAAAACATTCAGATAGGAAATATTCCCAATAGAAATCAGAACATTCAGACAGAAAATATTCCCAATCCAAATCAGAACATTCAAACAGGATATATTCCCAATCTAAATCGAAACATTTAGACAGGGAAGATTCCTATACCAAATCAGAACATTCAGACAGGAAATATCCCCAATCTGAATTAGAACATTCTAACAAGATATATTCCCTCACCAAATCACAACTTGTCACAAAACATGGCATTTCAAAATATCTACATTGATCCAAACAATGCCAACAACATGTCCTTGACACAAGTAGATGTCCTCCAAAACCAAATATAAATTCTTCAACAACAAATGGACAATATATCTATGTTAGGCAAATGAACTATCTCAACACAAGATCTATGTCCATTTCCATTCGACAAAGTGCTTTATATGATACCTTTCCCCCATGGATACATCATATCGAATTTTCCTAAGTATAATGGGAGAAAGAATCCTTTGGAACACATTAGAGAATTCTCAATGACATGCATGGACATATCATATGACCCCACATACTTGATGAGACTATTTCCACAAACCCTTATAGGGATAGCGTTGGAATTGTTTTCTAAATTACCATATGGCATACGATCCCGAGGTGAATTAGCTAGGAATTTTGTCGAAAACTTTGATTTTAACATAGACAATGAAGTAACAATAGCAACCTTGTGCCACACAACACTAGAAGATGGAAAAAATTTCACCACTTTTTTCCAGAGATGGAGAAGTCTAGCTAGCAAATGTCCAGTTGAAATACCCAAAAAATAGAAGGTCATGATATTCCTTGAAAACATCAATCCAAAACTAAGAGGTGACCTAAGGGTACATTGTTGTTCTTCATTCCTATACTTGGTACAAAAGGGCATCATCCTTGAAAAAACCTTATTGATAAAGGAGAAATAAAAGTACCAGGCAGAAACCCCATTGTCCAACATCAAAATGCACCCAATGATAGAAACAAATTCTAGTCTAGAATCAAAAATGTTACAAATGATGGTATTGTTGATGCTAAAACCATACATACGAGACCCATTATCACACTTAGAGGTTACAACCCAAATCAAGACATGATGAATAGTCCAGATCAAACAACCAATTATGTCCAAAATTCACAACAACAACAACCACAAAGGAGATTTCCTACAAGTGAATTTACCCCTTTAGGGCAACCAATCGAGAAAATTTTCAAAGAGTTGATTAAAAATAATCTCATTAAACCTTTGGAACCAAGAGAGTATCCTCCTGGATAGTTTAGACCTTCATGGTGGGATGACAATGCCTATTGTGACTATCATTGAACAAAAGGACACAACCTACAACAATGTCGACAATTGAAGAATATTATACAAGAATTTGTTGAAAATGAAACTATAGAGGTCAATGGGCAGAAAAATACCAAGAACAATGATCATAAGGTCTTCATAGACCCATTACATGATCACATAAAAGGAAAATCCTCCAATTCGGGCACCAAGAATACCATCAGCCAATTATACCAACACTAAGTATGACTATGGTAAAGGAATGATCATAAATCACCTTCGAGCTACAAATGAAAATGTCAATACCATCGTCATTAAGAAGCATTTGGAATGTGCTGTAAACACACGCATAACTAAGATAACTATTCGAGGGCCTTCTTCTAATCCACCTACACAGACTTCCAAGTTTAGGTACAATCTCCTTGATCAATTGAGTAAAACCCCCACATAGATATCCATTTTGGAACTATTGAATTTATCACCTAAGCATCAACCCATTCTTGACAAAGCTTTATAGAATACGGATGTTCCTATAGACTTAGATGTCAATCGTTTTGAAGAAATGGTGGGATATTTAACCAATTCACATCATGCCAAATTTTCCCAACAAGATTACTCAACCAAAAAGTCTGATCATAATGACCCATTACATCTTGAATTCCTAGTCCATCAAACCAAAGTCAAATGATTCTTGGTAGACAAAGGAGCAGGTTTGAACCTATGTACCCTAAAATTGGTTAAGGCATTAGGATTCTCAGAAGAATGCATAGACACCTATAAGAGTATAGTCATCAAGGCTTAAGATGATGAGGAAAGATCATCCAAAGGAGTTGTCACACTCCCTATCAGAATTGGCCCACCAATTATGAACACCAACTTCCAAGTCTTGGATCTCACCCTTCTATATAACCTGTTATTAGGTAGACCTTGTGTTGATGGTTTTTTTATGCACTTCACAACATAGGTATGCACAGGTGCATTACCTCTCTTGAAAGACAATCTTCCACAATCAAATTGTAGAACACTATCCCATGGTCTCTCGGATGCTAGGTCTTGATAGTGCTTGGAATATCTCAGTTGTTTGATGTGATTTTATGGAATCACAAGGCGACCTTACGTTATTTAAAGCTATTGGATAATTGGGTCAATGAATGGAGTTCTTCAGATATGAAATTACTGCACCTTGTTGCAAGCTTAGACAACAGTCTTAGAATTCATTGTTTCATCAGATTTGGCTTTACAATGTGCAATTAACCTTAGCATAGGTTGTTTCTAAAAAAAAGGAAAAGAGGTAGAGAAGCAGGGTGGTTCCTGGACCTATAACTACTAATGAACAGTGATCATGGAGGTTCCTGCTGTGGACAGTTTCCTTAAATAGGATTTCACTTAATCAAAATTCTCACAATATCATGAAATCTATACTATCTTCTAAGGACTACAAATATTCATCATTCATTCACCATGTAAATGTGAACAAAGACAAAGTTTAAGGAGTAGCTATGAAATTAAAGTCCAGACTAACTTTACATAGTCACCTACCAGTAGTGAATGACCAAAAGTATGGACAAGGAAAGCATACACACAACAGAAAACTTCATAACCAGAGACAACACACTAAATCCACTAAAACTAACTAAATGTTACGAGAACAACAAATTAATTTGAAGTAAATTTTTAACTAAGAGGAGAAGAATCATGAAACATGTGGAGAAAACCCAGAAATACACAAAGAAATGACTATATTTTCTATTATAATTTCTATAGCATACCTTTACAACAACTCAACTCTCTTAAAATGAGAGGAGGAGAGCCCTATTTATAGTTTTCAAAAAGAAAAATAAGTGGCCAAGATTTGATTCTATTGTGTGGCCAAGATTCATTTTACACTAGGGTTTCACCTACCCCCATTTACATTTCATTTAAAAAACATTTCTTGTCTTTTCCCTATTTTGTCATCTAGTGACAACACTGTAGAAATTTCATCCTTTAGCTATTTTCCTTTTGTTGTAGCTACTCTTTGAGGAATTCTTCATTGATGATAGGGTTGCCTTCATGCTTCTTCAAAGCTACATACTCCATGAAGCTCAAGATCAGTGGTTGGAATTTGTCCAAATCCATGATGTCAGACTGCAAAATCTAGTAGCTCCATTTATGGGAGTTGTTGACAAGCTTCTTCTAGTCATCATCATACTTGGCGACATTATCTCTAAAAAGCTTTGACTGTAAAAAGGCTCAGGCAATGAAACTCATGAAATCCATAGTGATTTCAGCTAACATCCCATCTTCCATGTTCTTTAAGAAGTATGGATTTATGCTCCTAGGATTAATTTTGACAGTGGGAAGCTCATACCTCGTCATTAGCTTGAGGTACTGAGCACACTCTTCTCTGGTCTCCTTGGCCCACTCGATATCCGAAACAACCCATTCTAGAATTTGCTCCAACTTTCCTTTTCGATGGTCAAAGTACTGCTTCCATACATCCACTAACCAGTGGTCATCATCCCTGAGAGCAAGGTCTTTCTCCCAAACCTCGCTTGGAAATGCGAGTATGGCCTCAATTTTCGGGTAGGTTGCTTTGTACTTCCTTGGGAACCCCTTGCAAACCTTCCTCATACCCTCAAGAGTCCTCTATACTTCCAAGAACTTATTTCCTATCCGTACATCCAAGTTGATACCTATGTTTCCTATGTCTAAGACCTACTGGAACCAATTTTTCGTAGTCTTATCCAAGTTCCTTCTCTTTTCCAATTTGTTGATCTGCTCTTGAGATAACAACTAAGGTGAAGCTGATGACATAGTGGGCTGCTCATCTGAGTATGACCATTGCTGAATATAGCCCATTAGATTGGCCACTTGTGCCTTGAGCTAAGCCTTCAAAACCTTCTCTTAATAGATAAGGTGTACCATTGTGGCAACCAATTCCTAGAGGTGTTTGACCTTTTGCTCCCTCGTGGCCATTCCCAAGTCGATGGTTGAGATGTTATAAGTTATTACTTGTTCTCCAACCATTAGTGTTGCTATTTGTACCACCCTAGATCTAGAGGCATCCATGGTTACCTTCAATCTAATCTTTGGCCTTTTCTCTTTCTTGGTGCTTATTTGTTCTCTATCTAGAATGGCTTCCAGCCTTGCCTTAGGATCTTTTAAGGTGAGAGTCCTTTGTTTCAACTATTTTTGCAACCAATCAGGTATTTGGGGCTCTTCCCTAGGTAATTCACCTTGATTCTTTTTGTCCTCTATCTCGAGTTCATTGGCTCTAATGACAAGGACCCCCTTTTTAGTTCCTGCATTCTCCTTCTCATCAGAGTCTTGTTTGAGTGTTACACACTTAGTGGGAGACTTGGTGCGCAATTGGTCATTGGAGGGATCCTCCCTTTCAAAACCCTTTTCTTCTTCATTTTGGTTGTGTTCATGTTCCTCAGGCTTATCTTCTTGCTCATCTTCATGGAGGGATTCTTTCTCATCATGTTTTGAGATTTGGCCATGCCTTTCAGTTGGAGACCTGTTGCCTTTAGTCTCTAGAGCAATAACTTATTCATCCACCGCAAGCCAATCTTTAGCTTCTTTCAATCTCCTTAAGTTACTTGCTCCACTCAGCCTCAAGTTCGAGATCATGCATTTCCTACATTAACTCAGTTTCAAGCTCTTCGCTATCCTCATTGGAAGATTCTTAGGCCACCTCATTGATCTCCTGGCACTCAAACAAAGGGTGCTCATGGTACTCAAATTCTTCATCTTCTGGCCTCTTCACAACCTCCAGCTATTGTCGCCTCCATTCTCAGTGGATCAATAGGGGGAGGGAGAGCTAGAGTATTGGCCATAGCTTGATCTATCACAACTTGCACCACTGGACTAGTAAGTATCCCTAAAAGCTCTGGTGGCACGTTTTGCATGTACTTTACAAAGGAACGCGAAAGGCTGAGGACAGGCATTGTAGCAACAGAAACAGATGGAAGGGAAGGAGAAATAGAGGAAGAAGAGATCGAAAAGGTCATGGTAGAGGATGAATCCATCAGTTTGACCTGCATGATTGGAGAGGTGGAAGCAAGGTGGATAGAGATTTCTACCATAGGAGGGGAGGAAGCTGAAATTTCAAGCGAAGTATGTGGGGCGGTGACAACAGTAGCAGCAATTGCAATACACAAAGACCTCGACGGGTTGGATCCTTCTAACCTAATCCCACGGGGCAAACCCTTGGGTGTCATGGACATCTCTGTGCCTCTGATTGTTTTCCTTTTCTTCCTGGAAGGCACGCCCTATGAAGCCTTGCAGGCATAAACCTTTAGTTTGGGCAACTTCTCACTGGCTTCTTTCCTCTTTTTGGTTTTGACTGATGGTGGGGTTTTCGATGTTTCTCTAGTTGTAATGGCAGCCACCCCACCATCAAAGACACTCAGTTCACTTTCTAGTCCCTTAAATTTCAAGGCAACTCCTTGTTGCTCCAATCAGGCCATAGTAGGGAGACCCATTACTTGGCTTAGTAGGGTCACGAGGTCGTGGTAATCCTCGAAGAAATCATTGTGAAGAATCTCATGAGGGAGCTTGCCAGCACTACCCTGCTTGTCCTTCAACTAGTACTGATTGATTAGTTGCTTTAATTTCAAAGGATCTTGCTCCCATAGTGCCTTGCACTCTTCAATGGTGGGGGTATCCATGCTCTTGAAGGCAGGAATGTTAGAAGTCATCATTATACCAAGCAGAGACATATCAACAAGAATATTCCCATCTCATTCCACTATAGTTTTGGTCTTAGGCTGATATGCCTCTATGCACATCATTACCAATTCCAGGGCCACCAAGGCTGGAGGTAAGCCTACAAATTTGGAAAGTCCATTGCTCCTTATCAATCTTGCATTTTATGTCTTGGGATTCACCCTGACTCTCTATGTAAACTCATCAATATCGACCTGACCGATATTGGTATCCGTGACATCTCTCCAGATAGTGGTGACTGTAGATTGTAAGGGCACCCCCTGAAACTTGTACTTCATCTAATCCTTGTCCTCTTTGCCCCTGGGTGCCTTGGCTATTCCTTTCCACTTTTCCTTGGAGGCACTAGAAGCTTTTGCATCAGATTCCATAAATCCTGCACAAAGAGATGTGAATCAGTAACTTTAAATATGGGAAACTGACCTTGAACAACTCCCTGCATATCAAAGTTAGCTCTACAATTGTCATTCATACTTGAAAAATGCCTATCATTTGATAAAACATCATAAGGAGGAAAAACATGAAATCTGGGTTCCTAGGGCTAGAATTCCCTTGGCAGAATATTGTTTGGAAGGGCAAATGAGGCATGGGACTCCCAAAGGTGTTTCTCGATGTTGGATTTTCTCAATTGTGGGTTGGCGTGAAGGAAGACCAATTTTTAGCAAATGGGTCGAAGTCCATTTTGGATTTGGAGGTCATTTGAGACTTCATTTAGGAGTTTGGGTATCAGCTATAGGAAGGCTACTAGAAACAGTGTAGGGAAGATGGAACTCTGGTCGCCAAATTTTGAAGCTCGGATTGCTATCATCGGGAAGCAGTTACAGGTTAGCCATGCAGGATGGAAAAATGCAAAGGCAATCTGGGAGTGGAATTTCGAAGGGTAATCCGTAGAGACAATTTCAGGGGTTGGGAAAGCCGGGCGGCGAACCAAGGGTCAGGACCCGGTAACTGGAAAGACGAATAGGTTCAGGCGCTCAAGATGGTGAGAGCGGAATGGAATACCAGAGG
Source organism: Sequoiadendron giganteum (assembly GCA_007115665.2). Lineage (NCBI taxonomy): Eukaryota > Viridiplantae > Streptophyta > Pinopsida > Cupressales > Cupressaceae > Sequoiadendron > Sequoiadendron giganteum. The sequence continues at coordinate 553,344,213 of CM021109.1, forward strand.
TAGAATTCTAGAGGTTGGGGTCTGGATACATTTAGGGCATTGGTTCTTCATTTAGATTTTACGCAAGGCGAAAAGGTGACCGAGGTCCGGGAGTCGAAAAGACGTCCCAAATTCGCCATTTGAAATGGCAACGCCAGAACAGAATCTCGAAGATAGAATTTTGGAGTTCGGAGTCCGAATTGAGTTTGGACTTTTCTTTCTTTGCTTAGATTTATTGCTCAAAAAGTGGGTCGGGGTTCAAGAGTCGGCAAGATGCTTCGGTTCACTCGTTTGAAATGACGAAAGTGACACAGAATTCTAGAGGTTCAAGTCTCAGAATAATTTGGACTTTGGTTTTCCTTGTGAATTTGAATGAACCTTATGCAATTGGGGCCTGAGGTCTCGATGGATGCTCAAGATAGGTGAAGTTAGCATAGAATTCTGGGAATAGAACTCTGACGGTTGGATCCCGGGGACAGTTTGTTTTATGGCCAATTCTTTATTTTTGCAAGTTTGAAATGGACTTCACAAGGCTAGGATCCGAGGGTCAGAAAGACGCTCGAGGGGGGTCATTTACAATGATGGGGGCACAACGAAAACCCGTGAAAGGAAATCTGGAGGCTCGGATCTGGGACGAGCATGGCTGTTGTCAATTTTGAAGTTTACCTTTTGCGTTTCAGATGGCCGCAAGGAGGTCAAGGCACAGAAGATGCAAATGACTATTATGTTGTGCACTTTTTTGCACACATGCCCCACTAAAAGTGGGGACCCTCTTTTTTTTTTGCTTTTGGTGTTTTGGCCCTTCTTTTTTGGGGGGTTTTCGCTTGTTTGGGTTTGTGATTTAATATCTATTTTTCCAATTGAAGTGGCACACTTATGAATATTATTGAAAATATTGAGTTTTGACCTTATTCCGGAGTTTTCACTGTTTTCAAGAAAATCTGCATGGGTCGGATTCTTCCGGTTTCCTTCCGATGTCCGGAACTTGCTGCCTTTTGACCTTGTTTCAGGAAAATCCGTATGGTCCAGATTTCCCCAAAGTCCGTCGCCTTGTCGAATCCTTGATTTTTTGTCATCATGGTTGTCTTATTGACTACATTAATGGCATTTGTGCATGTGTTTTGGGGCTTTGATATATTTGATTTTGGGAAGTGTTTGATCATTTGAGTTTGTGCGTTTTCTATCATTCAAGCTTGAGTCTTGGAGCTTTTGGTGTTTTACTGGATTGTGAATTTAGAAGTTGTTTCGACTATGCATTTGATTATCAGGTGTGTGGATTGTATCCTACTTGCATTCGACGGTTGTCTATTGGCATCACCAGTTCCAGCCCTTTCACTATCATGGTATGTAGAAATGCTTCTTTGCTCTATTGGTTTCGAATTGCTTCTCCTCATTTGCTTCATGGTTTTTCATGATTTTCTTATTTCCTTAGGGATGCAAGGTATCTTTGGGCATGTTGGGGGTTTTATTGTTGTACCAGTCCATTCGGTTAGTAGTTGAATGTTTATGCTTGGCCTGGTATTGTTCCTTTTTTTGGGCGTTTGCTTGCATCGATCTTAAACTTTCCACTTTAGGGTGTAAGCAAGTCATGCCTGGTTCACTATGTTTTCATGGTAGATTATTAACCTAGGGCATGGCCAATCCTCCTCGAATTTCTAAGGGAAGTGTTCTAGATTTGTAATTGATCCGTTGGAGGTCTAGGTTAAGTTGTTTTCAGAGTTCAGGCCTTAAATCTGGAGTGATTTGAATCATTTTGGTGAAAGTAAGGAAGATGTGGATGGGTTCAAGTTTTCGAGGTCCTCATGGAATTCTGCCTCCCCCTGATTTCCTCGGCCTTCCCTATTTTTTTTCTTTTACCACCTTTTCTCGGATTTAGTCCATCTCGCCAAAATCTGCTTCCTCCAAATTTTCCCGATGTCTGCAGTTGGTTCGTTTTATCGATTTCGTGCTTTAATTATGTTATATTTGGTTTTTGCCAAAATCCTCACCTTTCAAATTGTCTCGAATTGTCCACGTCTCCTCCTTTTTCTCGGGTTACTTGTAATTGGTGTTGTTTTTGCCAAAATCTGTCTCTAACGGATTCTTCTAAGTTTTATGGGAAAATATTGAATTTGATGGTTGTGAAGGATCTATTTATTAATAATGTATTTAAAGAATTAAATGAGCTTATGCTAAGTAACTTTTGGGATATTCCTTTTTTATTTAATGGATTAAAATGATGTTTTGTGATTTTGCATGCTTGGTTTGCTGGAATCCACCTGGTGCGGATTTTCCCAAAAATCCTCTCTAATGTAGAATCCGCGAGGGGGCTAAATCCCAAACTTTGGGATACTGATTTCCTACACTTGTTGTTTCTTGTGGAACTACTTATGGTCATCTTTATGTTTTTTTAGGTAGGATCAGGACAAGATATTATTGGTTGAGGCAAGGGGAAGGCATCAGATCCGGGTGCAGAGACTTCTGCCATCTCAGATGCAGAAAAAGAGAAATTAGACATAAAGAGCTGGATTCCTGAGAGAAAGTTGGCCTCAATTTGGTCAGGAATCATAGATACAAATAAGGTCATGTGGGACTATGAGGAGTTCAAGGCCGAGATGTTTGCACCAAGTCCTCCTCTATTGGCAAAAAGAATGGTAGATTTTGGATTGGCTCATGTGGCAGGTTTTCCTTCCATAGTGTAGTGCTATGAAATGCTGCTTGAATGTGCCAAAAATTATGATAGAGGGACACAAAGGACAATTGGTCCCTAGGGCAGGATCTTGGCTAGGTTTTGTCTTGTGTCCATAGCTGCAACCTTTGATATGCCTGATAGGTCCCATGTGGTGGCCTTTCACAAGGATTGTTCTAGGAAGTATCATGAGGAGAATGTGGTCAAGTCCAGCAAGTGATCAACTCTTGGCTAGAGAATCCTAAATCCCATTTCTCCAAGTAGCCTAAGAAACTATTCAGGCTTAAGTTCAAGAGAGAGTACTATAATGTCATCACTCTTCCCAGTAGGTTGGTGGGATTGAAGAGTGTAGATGCATTCAAGACTTGGATGTTTAATTTGATTGCTAGAATGGAGTGGGGAATTGACTATCAATGGGCAGCTATCATCAGTGTGGTGATTCATGAATAGTTATGCAATGTCTTACAAACCAAGACCTTCACCATGACCTCTTACCTAGTGTATTCATTGGCTAGACTTCACCGATACAAGGGGTTGAGCACTAGAGGTATCCTTGGGTAGGATGCCATTTATGAAGTATATCCATAGTTGCAATTAACTAGAAGGAGTTATAAGAGATTTAATGATGCATTCGCAATGTACATCACCAGGTTACTCAAAGGTGCAGGGCATATGAGAATCTTTCACAAGGCTAAGGAGTTGATAAGGAGATATGGGGCATGGTTTATCTAGTTCCCCACATTCTCATACATCAAAATTGATGGTTTTCAGAGGGCTCCCTATAGACTCCCTAGATACCCTACTGATCATGTCATATTGTTGGAAGTCAGTAGGTAGATTTTTCACTTTGACAATGTTGTAAAGGGAGAAATGCACGAGACTAGCTTTGGGAATGATTTTCCCCTAAAGATAGGAAAGGGTGAGGTTTGTGCTTCCATCCAATCTACTCATGCTTCTGAGGAGGAGATGAGTACTCTTGGTCTCTCCTTCCATTCCAAAAGGCAAAGGTTTGAAATCACTAGCAAAGCTCAAAAGAAGGCCAGTAGGGAATATAGTCATAAGGCTCACATTGAAGACTACTGGGTTAACCTTGCTGATGAGTTTGAGGTAAGAAAGAAGAAGTTTTCTAGATTTTCAGTAGATTTGGTAAGGCTATAAAATGTGAAGGCCATCCCTAACCAGGTGGAAGAGGATGGAAACCTAATCTAGGGTCATGTCTATGAGGGAGTAAAGGATCGTCTAGTTGGAGAAGTTGACTGGTTAGAGGAGAAAAAGACTAAGTTATACCAAGTCATGGCCCTGGTGATCAAATATACCAAGATGTGGTTGAAGCACAAGATGCTAGAGTTGGAAGGTGAAGGTGTTCCATGCACCTATGATTTGATGGGAGACTTAGAGTCTCACTCTGCTTCTGAGGGCTCACTTGAACCAGATCCTAAGGGCAAAGAGAAGGTGGATTCTCCTTTCAAAATCAAGGTAAGGGAAGTTCAAGCTAAGAAGGCTGCAAAGGTAAGTAAATAGAGGAAGCTCATTGCTAAGAAGAGGAGACATGCCTCTAAGAAATAATTTGAAAAGAATAAGGAAGAAGAAGAAGAGGTGGAAAGTGCTCCTCCATTGATAAAGAGGAGAAGCATTACAAAATTGTCATAAAAGGTGGAGGAGGCTCCTAAAGTTGATAAGCAGAGTGAGCCACCAGTGGTAGAGGTAGAGAGCTTAGGGGAAAAGACACAAGTATACATGAGGAGGTCAAGAAATCCTTCCCCAAGGGATACCGCAACAAAGGAGAATGTTCCAGTGAGTGTTCCTATTGTTGAACAAGTGAGTGTCTCCATTCCTCAGGATGCTGATAACACATAGTAGGAACCAAAGAATGATGAAGATCCTAAAGATTTGGGTGAGGAAGAGTTTCAAGAAGGAGATCTCTATGATGTGCAGAGAGAGATTGATAAGGCAATATAGTCTCCCTTGGTGGGATATGTAGACTCACTTTTGAGGGAGCAATTTGACAAGTCTCCTCAAAAGGAGGAAGAGATACCAGATAGGGCCCCTTCACTAGTACAGGTGGTTGTGGAAGAACAAGTACAAGGGAAAGAGAATCTGATCATGGACATTCCCAATATGCCAAGTGTTGAAAAGAATACAACTAGTGATCAGCAAGAACAAGAGCAAGATCAAAAAAATATAGTGCCTACTGGGTCTACTATTCCAGATTGGCTTGGTCTGGAATTAAAAAGTAAAATGGTCATAGTGGAGGATTCTCCTCCTAATTGTGATGTTCTCATGGATAATGTAGAGAAGGGAAAAACTAAGAAGAAAGCAAGGGTTGTGTCCTGAATTAAAAGGGATGGGTCGGGTAACAGAGTGGCTCACATTGCTACCCCTGCTCCAAACAAAGATAGAGACAATGTGACTGCCTAGGACTATAATGTGCAAACATTTGACTTAGGGCATGCTACTATGGAGCAGGATATTAAAGAACATGAGGGCTCCAGTGCAGTGATTATCGGAAGGTTGAATAAATTTGTGCAAACGAGGCATGAGTTAGAGAGGGAGAATGAGAAACTGAAGAAATACTTGCAAGAGTTGATGAAACCCTTTCAAGCTATTGGCTCTTCCTCCTCTGCTGCAGGTTTCTTACCTCAGGAGACAATCTCTAAACTTGAGAAGATGAAGGGCACCACACATGCTTCAGTTGCTTGGTTGTAGGGTGTCCAAACTAAAGGAGATGATGCTATTAAGAGCATTCTGTCAATTGGAGGAGATGCAATGAGATCAGTGGATTGGTTAAAGGCTATCTTAGCTCAGGATAATGTGGATACTGACCTCCTACTGTAAAAGGTTACAAGAATCATGGGATTCATTGAAGATAAACTGGTAAAGTGTGGGATTCTTCCACTTCCAAGGGTTTTTGAACCTTGGGAATGGTTTGAAATCCTACAAATGAGGCAAAAGGCCTTAAGAAAAATCAATAAACAAGAAAGGTGGGTTGAGGACACATTACCTAGCATCCATGACAATTGTATTTTATTATTTGAGGTCATGATTGGAAGGAAGAAGTTTTCTCTAAAACATCTCAATTTGGAGCAGCTTAGGAAGTGGTGGAGAGATGTTTATTCTCCAATCAGTGAAGGGCCGGTTACTGGACATTAGTTGGATGATGCTGCAACTTGTATTGCAATCATGGACAAATATATGAATAACAAGGATGATTGGGATGGTGCAGTTAGGTAGGCAAGAGATGACATTAAGTCTCTTGAAAGAAGGATTAGGGTTTTTCCTATGCCACCTATTGCTAAGTTGGATAGAATTTTTTTGGTCGTACATGGTGGGGAAGATCGAGCTAAAGACAAGGATGAGGAGTAGTTATATTGGGCTACATTGAGATTTGTGCTTCCCATTATTCACATGTATTGGGTCGACCCTTTTGGTATCTTGGTAGTTTTGGATGAAATTGGTGCCAATGGCACATTTCATATGATGTTCGAATATATTTGAGGTCGACCTCTTGTAGGTCTTTGTTTTATTGTAAAATTATCTTTTGGGCCGACCTATCTTAGGGATTCTCTATAAAACAGGCGTGTTGCCTCATTTGAGAGATATAGAATAGATAGATAGGAGAATAGAGGGGAATTTTAGATATTAGACAAGGGATATTATAGTGAATTAGGGTTTATTCTCAAGCAAGTGTTGTAACAGAAAACAGGAGTTGTTTCTATTTTAATGATTTAATATAAGAGAGATATTGTGTTTGGTATCTATCTTCTGGAATTTCATCTAGCATGGTTCTTGTTGATCTATCTTTGAAATTGCTTATAATTTTATGGTTAAATGGTTTGATAATGCTTAGGGTTTCATGTTTGGAATTTTTGCAGTGATCTCTAGTCCATACTTGTTTCAGTTAGCTGATTGTTATCTGCTTTGCAAAGTTAGCCTAGACTTAAAATTGTGCTTAGTTCAGTTATAAGGGTTTGTTCATCTCAATTGCAATAGGATTGGCTGAATGAATGTTTGTGATTTGAAAATCTTTAAATACCTTAGAAGATTGCACTATTTCTGTGAAATTGTAGATTCATCTGGGTCAAGCAAAAAGTAGTTTATGATAGATCGGTCCATTTTGAGCATTTCATTTTTTGTATTTTCTATCTTAGGGTTAGAAGTAGTCCTAGAATTATCTCTGAAACCTTTATCTTTTGTTGTTTCTTTTTTTATCAAGGTTCAAATCAAGATTTAAAGTATCAATTTATTGTTTAGATCTGATAAGTTTGAATTCCAGTGTTTGCTCGTAGTAAGGTCCCATTGTGATTACCAACATTTTCACATATTATCACTCAGTTGTTTTGTTGCATTTTCAAGACTTGACATTAGAGACCTTGGGGTTATCTCTTTTCCATAGAGATTTACCTTTCAAGAGAGATAGGATATCATATTCTGTCTGAGTTGTTGCTGTGCAGAAAACACCATCAAAAGATTGGCGCTAAAAGGAGGGCTTTTGAACAAGCAAACTGGAGCGTTTCTTAAATGCCATATCTCTTGAGAGGCTTAGAAGAAGAACTAGATCTACCCAAGGAGGAGAAGAATTTCAAGAGTTATGAGCCCCTATGAGGTCAAGAAGGACCAAAGGAGGGGAAGAATCATAGTTAGCTCACCCACTTCCATCATCTCCATCATCCTCATCTTCATCTTACTCTAAGGGAATTCCGATTCCACAACCACAACTAGTCATAAATCAGCCATTACCACCCCTACCTCCACCAATGTCTTTTCTTGCTAATAATCCATCCCCATTGATCTTTAATAATTACAATATTATGCCTAGGAATCCTAAGCACTTATGCTCTAAGTGTCACACTCATGATCCCAATAGAACAACAGAGGAGCATATTAGGATTTTCCAGACCTACTTGAGGAATAGAGGAATTGACCATGAGGATGTTGCTTGTAGGATTTTTCCTTATTCTCTAGGAGAAGAGGCCTTTTACTGGTACAATCACTTACCTACTGCTTCCATCCATAATTGGACTGAATTAGAAGCTACATTCCTACAAAAGTTTAAGATTCTCATTATTGCTAACGATTTGTATTTGCAATTTACTGGAGTAAAAAGAGAGATTAATGAGTCCATAGGATCATTCAATGATAGGTTCCATCAAGCATACACTAGACTCCAATCACCTTATGCTGGAAATAAAAATACTACTCTGGAAGTTTACCTTGAAGCCTTGGATAGTCTTACAACAACCTTCCTTAAACAAAGGACTAATCCTCTGAATACTTTTCTCACTACATATGTGGATGCAATAAAGGTTAGTACGAACCTAAGACAACATTTTTCAGGACCTTTTCCTTCTCTAGGACCTGCTGCTCACCCTGGAAAAATTCAAGCCCTTAATCAGGCATTGACCAGCCATACTCCAATCATGAATCCTATACCATCATTGCCTCTGGTTCCTCATCCATGTCCACCTTTAAATCAATCTCAACCTATGACTTCTTATCCCCAATAGAGAGCTAATCAACCCTTACATCAGAAACAAGTTGGCTTCCCTACATACTTATAGAATTTAGAAGTCTTGAATCAGGCTGGTGGTTCTAGAAACATACCTTGATATCCTTCTAGTGGTAATCCAACACCACCTAATAGTCTAGATAAGGAAAAGTTGGATGAATTATCAAAACAATTGAAGAGTTTGAATACAGAGGTAACTTATTTGAGAAATCATAATAGCTAGCTTCAGGCTGCTCAGAATAATATACAGTCTAACTATGGCAGGGAAAACAAGAGTTTGAAAAAATTCAATACTTTGACAGAAATCAAAATTGTGACAAAGGGCAAGGTTCTGGTTAAAATTTTGATAGAAGGCAAGGCTTTGGTCAGAATTTGGATAGAAATTAGCAAGGTGGACAAGGATTTGATAGAGAGCAATAGCCTAGGCAGAATAGGTCATGGAATACTAGACCAAATAATGGAGGGATTCCTACTCCCTTAGATCAACCCGCTACTTAGGAGAAGCCTCTGAATGGTGTATACTTAGCAGAAGAAGGTTTGTCTGGATGGTGCAGGCTCGATAAAATAAGTCAACACTCTAAGTTAGACTGTGCTGAATTTTAGACTGCAGCTTCTATCTTTCAGTATGAGGTGGAAAATAATTCTACTGGACAGGAAATAGTACCTTCAAATCCATACGATTGTCTAGTACTGGTACTTAATCATGCCCCATTCCCCAGAGATGAGGAACATGAACCAGAAGAAGTATCTATTATAGAGGATGAGGTAGAACAGGTGTTAAATGAAGATGATATTTCCTAGTTGTTTAATGAGGAGAGTGAGAATTATAATGGCCCTTTAGATGAGGATGAAGTTAGTGTTGAAGAAGTTAAGATGTTTCAACAAACAGCGAAGAAATATGATTTAAGAAACGGGCCTAATAGGGGTCCATAGGCTGTAGGTCCTTTCACTACTTCTATCCCTCCTAACAATTTTAATACTCCACCAGATCCACAAGCTAGTAATAATCCACCTTATCCTCATGTACCAACATTGTACCTGTCCAAAGGAAACAATGCTGAAATATCCAAGGATAAGCAGGCTGGTGGCTACAAGGAGGCCCATGCTAACCTGAATATGGAGCAATTGGGTGAATATGTGACTGAGGAATTCAAGAAAGTAAAGGTGAGTCTTTTTGCCTTTGAATTATTAAGAGTGCCTACCATGAGGAATGTAGTTCTGGGATCATTTAGTTCAAATATAACATCGCAAGGGGTAGCCACCAATGAGGCAGTTACTAGGTCTTCTAACTCTCAAGCACCCAAAGGTCAGATTCCACCTGTAGACAAAAGGGGAGATAAGGATAAAGGTCAGGTTGCACAAGTTGATACTCATTTGAATCTATTTCAAAGTAAGATGGAAACTCCTCCTTTCCTAATTTTTGTTCGTATCTTCAGAAGGAATTTTCATAATTATCTTCTAGATTCAGGAGCCTCTACAAATGTTATGTCTTTCGCTATTTTCAAAGTGTCAGGTATCACCCCTATAGCCTCTAAAAAGAAAGTTACTCAATTAGACAAAACAGAGGTGAGTGTAGTTGGAGAATTGAACATGATCCCTACACAACTTGCTTCATATCCTAGAGTGCAGCAAGTGATCAATATCCAAGCTTCTGATATTCCTGATACTTATGGTTTGATCTTAGGAAGAGATTTCACTAAAGCTTTGAATGGATATACATCTACAAGCCATTCTCATATGTGGCTACCATGGAAAGGAGTCCCAAATTAGATCAAAATTGAAAGAGAACCCCAAATGAAGTATGTAATCATAGAATACCAAAATATCTTAAATGAGGTGTTGGTGTCTGAGGTTAGCATGGGAAACTATGTGTTGGTTTCATTAGTTATAGAAGATGAAGAGGTTTTTATGCTACAGGATTCTTTAGGTGGACACATTCTAGAGAGTAGTAGTCCCGGGACATTAATTGAACAAGAGGATGAAACAAATGACTAGGAAGATAGGCAGTTGGTTTTGCTGGATAACTTTTAGGAGTGCATCGAGAAGTTTATGGAAGACCAGATACAACTAAAAGGAAACATGACATTTGAAGAATTATTGCTTCCAAATTGGTGCAGGGTCCATGATGCTCCTCATTCTGAGTTGGAGTGTGACTTGTATCAGACTGTTGTCCGATAGATACAAAAATGCATTAATCCAGTTCCACCTGTTGGACTTAATATGTAGGAAGGATTAAATAGCGATAAGGGTAAAAACCTAGTGCTTCCTGAAAATCCCACTATCCTCAACAAAGAATAGGGTAAATTGAAACCAAAGGAACCTGATGGCTATTGGACATTAAGATTTGATGGATCTAAATCTAAGTAGGGTGTTGGTGCAAGATTCAAATTGATTAGTCCTAAAGGTAAGAACTATTTTGCTACACATAGACTCTTGTTCCAATGCACTAATAATGTTTTTGAATATGAAGCTATGATCCATGGCTTGTTAATGGAATCAAGGAAGAAAGTTAAGATATTACAAGTATTCAAAGATTCAGAATTAGTAATCAAACAAGTAAGAAAATAGTATTCATCTCGTGATAGAAAAATGACCAATTACAGGCATAGGGTGTGGGACCTCATTGAATGGTTTGATACTTTTAATATCCAGTTGATCCCTCAAAACAAAAATCAAGTTGTTGATTCTCTAGCACAAGCTACTAGCACCTTGCAGCCTTTGTCACTCTCGAGCTTGAAGAAAGTATAGTTGAGCTCACTCCAGTGCCTTCAACACCTGACAATGTTACTAATTTCTAGGTATTTGAAGATGATAAGCATATTTTGGACTTCATTACAAGCTGTGATGTGTTTGCTTCCCAAATTGTTGATGAGATGGAGCCTCAGAAAGTGGAAATTGACTTTGGAGGAATCATTAATTTGAAGACTAATACTATTCCAAGAGGTATGGTCCAACTTGAATGAATTTTTGACTTAGATAAGATTAGAGATCAAGAACAACAGACTAAAAGGGAGTCTCTCAATAGCCAGTGTGAGACATATAATATGGGCACATCAGAGGATTCAAGGAATGTTCTTATTGGCAAAGTATGTACTCTAGAAGAAAGAAAGGGAATTATTGATACCTTACATACATATCATGATGTAATAGCTTGGAGTTATGAAGATTTGAAAACATATGATACTTAAATCATCACACACACCATTCCTTTGAAGATAGATGTCAAACCATTTAGGCAAAGACAGAGGCCAATTAATGCTTTTTTAGAACCCATTATTCAGAAAGAGGTGCAGAAATTGCTTTCAGCACGCATTATATTTCCAGTAAGACACTCTACTTGGGTGGAAAATTTGGTTCCAGTAAGAAAAAAGAATGGATAAATTAGGTTATGTGTAGACTTTAGGAATCTGAATAGAGCATCAGAAAAGGATAATTATCCCATCCCTTCACTAGATGAGGTGCTTCATATTGTTAATGGATCTCAAATGATGTCCTTTTTGGATGGGTATTCTGGATACAACCAAGTTATGGTGCAGTATGAGGATAGGCACAAGACTACCTTTACTACAAAATGGGGAACTTTTGCTTACAGAAGGATGTCATTCAGGTTGATTAATGTTGGAGCTACATTCTTAAGAGCTATGGACATTGATTTTAAGGATATAATTGGTAAGTGCATCATTATTTATATGGATGATT